>JAGFMF010011709.1:13062678-13093782 GCA_019455555.1 Galemys pyrenaicus
TGCTCCCCGCTCTCTGTGGTGAATCCTCTCACCCCCACACCTCTGGCCTGTGCCCCAGTGCTTGTATGCATAAATAAATAAATCTTAAAAAAAAAAAAAGAAATACTACTCAGCTTTAAAGGAAAATCTTGTCATTTTTGACATGGATGGGATTTCAGAGGACTATACGAAGCAAAATAGGTCAGAAGGAGAAAGAAATATGTTGTATAATTTCACTCATATGTGATAGAGAAAACAAACAGATGAACCAAATAAAACAACAGCAAAAAAACCCTTTTTGGAATACAGGACTGTAGCGACAGGATGGAAGGTGGCACTGGAGCACAGGAGCAAGGTTCAGGATGGTTCTGGGCAGACGGGTCAAGGAAGGAGTCTCTTGGAGCCCTCGGTGGCTTTTCTTACTTTATTTAGTAGTGGTGGCCAGGTACATGGCAGGCAGGGGTGCCAGGGGGCTGGGAGGCTGGCAGGACTCCCAGCCCCCAGCGCATCTCACCCTCTCGGCTGCTGCTTCTCTTGCTCGTACTGTCGGCTCTCGGTTCTGTCTGTTGATCCTCACAGTTCTCGCAGTTCTTCCTGACGTCCTCATGATGCCGCCCATTTAAGCCCGTGTCCAACACAGGTGCGCCCACTTGCACATGCCCACAGTGGAATGCTCGCAGCATCGCAGGTGTCCATCATCAGTGGTGGGAGGGTGGAAAGACCTGATCAACCTTTACCCTACAAGGACCAATTAGTGGTTGCCAGAAAGGAAGGGTAAAAGGGGGTGCGTAAGGCAGGAAAAGGAGGACAATGGTAGGGAGAGAGATTTAGATTTTTAGCAGTGAAATTAATGATATATATATATATATATACACATGTTGATTTTCAACAATGAATACCTGAAACTTAGATGTTATAATGCAGTGTGATTTCAGTAAAAAAATGAAATTAAAATAATCTCCTACCCCACATTCCCAATCTCACTCATAATGGGTGGGTACTGAGTCCTCGGTTTATTTAATGATGTTTGCTTTCTAAAAAGCTATAATCTTGCAACTTGAATTTTCCTTATTTAGTCAGATCCTTTGTTAGAGGAAAGACAAAGAAAATAACAAAAAGACAAAGCACAGCAGAGATCTAGATAATCCACCAAAGCCACCACTGCTCCCTGCCTAATCAAGAGCTGGCTCTGTTATGTCCTTTTGCTGGAAGGAGTGAACTTTTCTAATACACATTGGAATCAGCTCTAATCATGGACATCCTGTTTGCAGCTGGATCCATGCGTCTCCCTGAAATTGCTTTCTCTCTTGCATCCACTCACATCCCAGCTCACAGTTCTTTAGCATCCTTTCTGGTGCTTCAATATGTGTTTTCAGTAAATTCTCTAGCCGGTTATTTATAAGATGTGGTCAGTCTCTTGATGTTGCAAAATCTTAGTTCCTCTATTAAATCATTCTCCTTAATCCCACATGCCTTTGTTCTTAAAATTGCATTTTACATTTGTCATAGAAACATTTTACATTGAACTGGGCTCTGTTTTGTAGAAAAATGAAAAGGGTGCTGTTATAGGTTTCTCTCCTCTCACTCTATCCACTTATTAGCATTCAGACTTTTCCTCTTTCCTTTGAATTCAGAATCACAGTCAGTTCAGTGCTTTGGCATTGAACTCTTAGAGGCATCACCTGTGTGACACTGATGAAGTTATATAATTTGATCCCCAATTTACCTGTGCACAATGTGGGGATGTAATGACTAGTATGGCTACTTCCCAAAATGCATGGCGATCACATATATCAAAGTGTATTTGGCACAAGCTGAACACATATTAATATTGATTGTTACTCTCATTACCTGCATTCTAGGTTCATGGACAGGTCATTGGAGTTAATAATTTACAAGCTTTTATCAGGACCCCCAAATCCTCATTCCTTGCATCTGTTCTCCGTACGCATTACCTTCCTAATATTCCTCTGTCCACATGTAAGAAATGATCAATAATAAATGGGCCTTGTGATTATTGATATATTCATAGATATCTACAACTCAATGTAGAGTTATTTGGGGGAAGGGGTTGTCCATGCATCGTAAGTTCAATTTTTCTCTCATGTATTTGCAATCTAGGAAAGATGCTACTCCTACGAGCTACAGAAGATGTCAGATCTGGGATGTGAAAGAATGTGTGTGGCAGGCCAAATGCAATTAGAGCTTCATTTGTCCCAAATGGTGACCATAAAAGTACTTATCCTACCTCTTTATGGAAGGCCAGTTTTACAGATAAGGTGAATTTAATAACAGTTGCCAATGAAAACATGTATGTTGATGAGCTATTTAAGGTTTGGTTCCCTATATTATAGTCTTGATATCTTTATATCTTTTTGTCGAAGATCAGACAAAGTAGGAGGGAGAGGAAGAAGGAAAGCATTGATGTACATGTAATGATAGCAGAAGTTGGCTGAAATACACTCTTTATCTGGTCATGTTTTGGACATGGCTCAATACCCCTTTCTGCACATAAGATAGCTAACTACAACTTTTAAAGACTCAGAAAAATTTCCTCCATCTTCCTCAGAATTGCTGTGAGCTGAGCAATTATGTAAGTCAAGGTCAAGTTCCTGGGTAACTTGAGTGAAAACAGAGGGATAGCAGGGCTGAAAAAAATGGCCAATGATCATCCAATGAGAATCAGAGGCAAGATTTAGTCCAGATACATCCGAGACCAGAATCCTCACCTTTACAATTACAACATAAAGGGAAAGAAGAGGACAGGTTGTCTGGTGTGAGGACAAAAAGAATTGTTGGACAGAATCCACCTCTACGGAGACAAATTTGTCTACTTAGATGAGCGCCTTGCGGTGTCACAAAGTTACACCTGATTTCTATTCTGAGAATCAGAGGATTCTCAAACAAGAATTAAAGGATTCAGCCAATAATATTGGACAATAAGATAGATTTTGGATGGAGCCATTCTATCCCATGGAGTATAGCAAAGGCTGAATATTCTACTACCAGAGGCCAGTCTTAAAAAGTTAGAATATTTGAAGAGAACTTTTTTATTCAGAATAAATCTACTTAGTTTTCTTCATGAGTACATTAGCTTTATTCTACTATTTGCATAGGCCCTGTACAGAGTACAGTTGCTCAAGACATTTCAGGGTATCTGACAAAGTAATTCAGGATATGATGGATGGTTATGCAACATTGAGGATTACATAGCTAATGCCAAAATGGCAGAAAAATGTAGGGATGATATATGCTTCTTAATGTGATTTTACAAGCAATAAAATGTGGTTGCTACCAACAATGATGGTATGCAGATAATAAAGAGAGAAATGTGGCAAGAAGGAAGCAAGGAAAAGGAGGAAGAAAGGAAAGAGCAGGAGGGAATAAGCAAAAGCAGGAGGACATATAGGTCCAAGGGAACGTAGATATAAGCAATGACAAAACTGAAATGAAAGGGTCAGAAATGTGAATGAGCCTGCATACTCTTCCAGGATCAAACATCTGTATGAGCCTGACATCTGGCATCATCAACATTTTATTCTATTGTAAGAGAGTCTCTAATCATACATATTACATCATATTATCAGTGTGTTGGCCAATAGTTCATCTATTATTATATCTCAGAATGACCAAGTTTGCCCTCTGCATTTTGTCTTCCCATTAATTACTTCCAGCATTAAGATCACCCTACTGATCAAGCTGTATTTTTTCTGACTGTTCCTTGGATTTCCCAGCAAGAAGAAAGGGAATATAATCTAAACTAGAAAGGCATGCACATTCCAAAATAATTAAATGTTAATGTGCATTGCTATCTTTCACTTGCAAATGTCCAAATCCACCTTTAACAATTTTTCCTTACATTTTTCCAAATTCTCAATGACATACAATGTTCATGGAAGTATTTGTTAATCACTTGAAAAATTGAAAGCCATATAAATGATTAATAGGACAACTGTTCAGTAAAGTTATGTTATAGCCATAGTATAGAGTGATTTATAATTTTTAAAGGAAATGAGATATGTTACTAACATGAAAAAACATAGTATATTGTGAAGCACTATTAATGCATTGATGTAACTTGTACAAAAGGATACATATGGCATATTATATGTGCAAGTGTGTATTATATTTTCTGCATTAGTTATGATCTCTGGGAAGTAATACTAATGGGTCAAATTACACAGAAAGTTTTTATTTCACAAGCAGAAACCTGAAGTTAAGCATTATATATTAGTTCTCTATGGCTCCGGTAATACAAATTTAGAGATCTAGAATGAACATATTAATTTTGTGACAGTACTGGAGCTCCACAATGAATGTTTAGCCTGAAATCAAGGGTGTCAGTTGAACTGCATTTCTTCAGGTACCTCTAAAGGGGAATCCATCTTTACTTTTTCCAACTTCCAGAGGCTGCCTTCTTCCCTTATGGAAAGAAGCATATGTTCTATTATTAACCTAAGACAGTAACACAATGTTGAATGAGAAAGGAAGGAAGAGAGGGAGGGTAAGCAGTGGGAGGGGAGGGAAAGAGGAAAGGAGGGAAGGACAGATTCTATTCATGTTCTTGTGATAAATAGAACAATCTTGAAGGCATTGCTCACTTCACAAGAAAAGGAGGAGAGGAAGAAAATATCTATGCCATTTAAAAATTTATCATCCATTGGGGGAAAAACAATTTAGGTATATGAAAATACTGAAGAAAAGTGCAGTGTAGCATTCAATCAGTGTGTCAAAATAACTGCAGATGAGTATTTGGAGGTGGGTAATAAGTGCTTAGTAGTAGAACAATAGTCATAGACCTTAATTCAGTCATGTTTTCATGAAGGGAAGATTCGAGTCAGGTTTTTTTTTTTTTTTTTTTAAATAGTGTTAAGGATGCTCACATTGCTGTGAAGCCAGTTTCCAGAACTTTTTCGTCTTCTGACACTGCAATTCTTTTTTTTTTTTTAAAGATTTATTTATTTATGCATACAAGCACTGGGGTACAGGCCAGAATCCAGGGAGGTGAGAGGATTCACCACAGAGAGAGCGGGAGCAGAATAGGCAGATCAACAGAAGTACACTGCTGAGGGAAGCAGCGGGCACAGCAAGAGAGGTCTGCCGTGCCATGTGGGTCCCCTCCCTGGCCGGCAGCAGGGATCGAACTCGTGCTGCAGTGGCTGCGATTCGCTTCATAGTGCGTTGCTTAACCCACTGCACCACCAGCGAGGCCCTCGAGTCAGGTTTTATATGAGGTAAATGAGCATGAAATGATGAATTATACAGATCATTTAAGATAGAAGAAATCAGAGTAAAACATATAATTCAAGAATTCATGAAAAACTTAGGGTTTTTTTTAAACTTTGTAATTTGGTTGGGGAAAAGCAAAAGAGCTTGGAGGCATAGCTCCTTCTTGGAGGGAGTGTAGATTATATGTTCAGTTGAGAAAGCAATGAGTTGAATAGGCAAAGATGAGATGGGAAGGAAATTAACTTGGTTGAATGAACTATCATTGAGACAAGTGACATACTGATGTGATTTTTTTATCTAATTATCTACATAGAGTTTTAATATCTGCTAAAGAGAGAGTAGTACTAAATATTCTATGACTAGATAGATGGCTGTTTTTTTCTAATTCTTTTAAAGGATATTTTTATCAAAATCAGAGAGTTCAATAATCTTGCTTCTTTTGAGACCTGATAATGGCAATCAAGAGGAGAAGAAAATGACTGAAGAAAAGCCAGTTGGGGTTTAACTGATGTGTAGATCACTGGCACCTCCCAGTGGCTAAAATGAAAATCCACTGTAAGAGAAGCAAATGGACCAGCTCAACAAAAAGTAGTAAGCAATGTAAACAACGAATACATATCTGATACATAAACTCAGGCTACTGTGGAGGAATATATTGCAAAGGTAGATAAGCAGACACAGGAAAGACTAATAGTTGGTAATACGTAAGAATCGGCCATTGCTTTACTGGTGGTGGTGGTGGTGGTGGTAGAGTCTTAAAAAATAACTGGACTCAAGAGGGTTTTAGCATAAAAACTGGCAATGAATATCTCAACTTTACAAGTGAAGAAACTTCAGTTTCTGAAGAGAAAAATAAAATCCCCAAAGTCGCACAGCTTGTTAAGTGAAGATGCAGGAATTTAATCTTTGGCTTGTCTGTTTGTTTCCCTAACCCTGGTTTTATCCAGTATATAACTACTACTTCACAATATAGAAAAGTTCACATCAGCTCACATGTTCTTTCTAGGCTCTGAAAATAAGAAATAAGAAATCTTCGAGAGGTCACTATTTTCTAAAGAATAAACCATAACTTTTATAAAAATATAGCTTCCTGTGTATTTCCTTGCAAACTTGCCACAGAAAAAGATTTGCTTTAATTTTTAAATGAAAAATACTCCACTCAGAAAATGCAGAAGGTGGGGCACACACAGACAATGAGCAAAAGCAACACTTAATTGAGCTGCCACTCTGGGTAACCATAAGACCGTAGCTCTTGATGTCAAGGGGCTTATTGAAAAGACAAGGAAGGGCCTCCCTGGTGGTGCAAGGGGTTAAGGCTCAGCACTATGAAGCTATCTGCAGCCACTGCAGCAGAGTTCAGTCCCTGGCCAGGAAGCTGACCCACATGGCGCAGCAGACTTCTCACCTCAGCAATGTATTTCAGTAGATTTCAGTAGGTCTGCCTGTTCTGCTCCCTGCTCTGCCTCTGGTGAATCCCCTTACCCCCTGCACCTCTGGCCTGCACCTCAGCTCTTGCATGCATAAATAACAAATCTTTAAAAAAAAAAAAAAGAAAGGAAATACAGAAAACAATTGATTGGTCAGTGCAAATCCTTCCTGTGGTCAAAGTTCACAAAGCCTACACCTAGTACCTATGGTTCTATATTCAGTAATTCAACACATTTGAATGTGCATACCTTAGTACCAGAGGGAGGAGTTTCTTTCTCCTGTGTTTATTCCCTAAAGTAGAATTGTTGGGGAATAAGATATACAAAATTTGGCTTTATCACACAGAACCAAACTGATTCAAAGTGATTATATCAGTTTGTATACCAATAGCAATTTATCTAATTTTAATTTAGAAATGCAATCTTCAAAATGGTGATTGTTTTCTTATTTTCAAACAAACATAATTTTCTACTTATTTAAAATTTCTGACTATGTGACAATGAAATGTGAAACTGTTTATAATTCTTCCTTCTCTAAATCAGAAAGTTAATATTTTCCAACAGGAAAAATTTAAGTTATAATTAGAGGGAAAAATCAGAAATTATGTAGAACTCAAGGTTCAATGGAAGAATGTCAGATTTTCCTGAATTGAATGCAAAATTTGTGTTCATATGTGCATGATTCTGGGAGCACACAGTTTTCTTTAAATTCTCAAACACTTCTCTGACTGGAAAACCATTAACAATCATAAAGCAAAAAATCATTGTACTAGAATTCTGCTAAGGTATTTAGAAAAAATAGGCTAAACTTCTTAGAAACTACAGCAAAAGAATAAGCAAGATTTATTACATGGTTTTTACAGGACAAAGCAAAACAACAGTCTTTATGTTAATAATTATACTTTGTTCTGGATACCATTTAGAAATCATGTGAGATTTAATGTCTCATACTGAAAGTGAGCCTAAGGAACAGTGTAAAAAATTTAAATTAGCTGTTGACAATGCACCAAGTAAAACTCTTGAGTGAACAGAATGAAAAATTATGCATAAAAAGAAGAAAGAGGATGGAATGAGCAGGACACAGCAATTATACAGTATTTCTAACTAATGAGTGTGAAGTGAGGAAAGGATGAATGCTCGGCACATTTGAGTGTCTTTATATGAGCTAGCATCAGGTACCCACTGGGGAGGGTTGCACGTGGTGGGAGCTGTGTGCTTTGCTGGGAACAACAGTGACCTTCGACCACCCTGGGAGAGACATAAAATTCTTCTAGGCTAGTAAAGGAAAGACCTAGACAATTAAAACAGCAACTTCCACTGATGTTTTGAGTGCACACGCCATACTGTGAACAGAAGAATATGGGGAAACTCTGAGGAAGCCTTCTTGGGAAGGAGCAAACAGTTGGACCTCATCAGGCAGATTTGCGGGTGTGTGTTCAAGAAAACCCATCAAATTGCTGAGAGACCATTCTCCTTATAATAAAGATAAAGCAAAAGAGACGTTTTATGCCTTTGTCCACAAACAGGAGCGTGGGCATTTCTAGTAGGGTTCAGCTATTTTTTTGATTGATGTCTCAGACTTTTATGATAAAACGTTGCAAACATTTTCTATGGGTTTTTTTCAGCATTGATCTAAGATGCTCTGACACTCACTGCTGATACGCTTCACATACACAGGCAGTAAAGTCTAAGTGGAAGTCAGAACCTGGCCACGCAGCATTAAGGTTGTGCCTAGCAAGTACACAGAGCTTCGTAGCAAAGGTTGAGACTTACTGCGTCTAGAACACTTAAGGAAACTGCTGTCGAGTCATTGACTGACTACTAAACTAACCCAGCAGAGACTGCACTGACCACATATGACAGTGAATAGAGACTCTGCAATATTAATTCAAGATCGTCACCAAGTCAACAAATACAACAATAATGACACAACAAATAACAGTAATAATAAGCCCCAGGGAGACATGAACTTATTTTCATAGTTGTTAACAATAGACACTGCTGGTGGGCCACAGAGAGGCTAGGTGAAAACTTGCATAGTTTTGAACCTAAAACATTGTAAGATATACAAAGAACAAATGAGTACTGCCTACACACAAGGGAAACCTTCACTGAGGACATCTAGAGAGTGGACCTCCGAAACAAAGACTTTTAAATCAGCTGTTTAAATATAGTCAAATAACCAAATCTAAATGAAACCAAATCTAAAGAAATAAAGGAATGAATGGGAATGGAATCTCACCAGAGAGAGGAATTCAACAAGGAAAGAGAAATTAGGGGTTTGAAATGTAATAAGTACAGTGGAAAATTCACTAGATTCAAGCTGGCAGAATGAAAGAAGCAAAGAATATCCAGTCTGAGGAAGAATCAGAATGAATGGATGAAGAAAGTTTATAGTCTCGGGTCTCGAGAACACCACCCAGCAGTTCCAATGAATGTTACACTCTGAGTTCCTGAAGGTGCTGGGGAAAAAAGGCATTCGTTGCAAAGGGTGGTGCTTTTTGAAATGCATGTTGAGACAGATTTTTACCTCAGCAACAATGAAAGAGTCTAGCCAAATGCCCTTGTTATGCCAACATATGAAATTTAGAGCTAGCTCAGACACCAAAATAAAGTATTTTGCAGATGTGCGCTTCCTCCCTATTTCTGTGTCACTCACTAGCTGGGCTTCCACTTGCATCTCATTTGTAGAACTAGTGGCCCCTTCCCCACGTCAAAATAGTATGTAAGTGTAGCTGATGTTTTGGTTTCCATGTTTGGGATAATTTAACTCATCTTTGCTAAGTATTACCACAAATCAGTTTCCCTGTTCAGGACAAAGTTTAAAGAGGAAACAGATATGACCTGTTCCCTGAGGTATTGCTATTCCAGCAGAGAGGAGAGTCATAAGATAGATAATTAAAATATCTATATGAGGGATCAGAAAGACTTAAGAATTCATTCGATGTCTACCGGGCGGCTGGGGATGGAAGACCTTCCTCCAAGATGGCGTCTTGACTCACGTAGAGTCTGTGCTTCACGCTCTTTGGTCTTTCTATTCATGGGTGGCACATGCCCCAGGGCCCTTTCATAAAACTTGAGCTTTCTTTTGCAAAATGGTCCCAGGGCAATTATATTTCTTACATGGAGGTTGTCTTCTACCAAGAAACTGAATTTAATGCCACTTTATAAGGAATGTCTAGGAGGTGTTGATAAAGAATTACAAAGAAAACATCAGAGTAAGCCTGAAAAAAAATAAGAAAAAAACAGGATGCTAAAGTAAGCTCGTATAAGCTTGAGTATTTGTTGATGGCTTACTAAAAGTTGGATGTTGGCTAACCACCACCGTAACTTTAATTCTATATAAAACAAGCTGAAAATCCACGATGGTTTTTTCTGCACTTGCTGGTTACCTGTAGGCACTGGAGTTATTTGGTTTGCTCAATGATAAAAATCAGCAAAAAAAAAAAAAAATATTTATAAGTTGGTATTTTCCTTTTGGTCCTGTCTTCTATCCTCTCTCCTTCTCAACATTTCAAGAGGCAGGAAATAGACACTGCTGGTAGGCCACAAAAGGCTAGGTGAAAACTTGCATAGTGTGTGCTTCATTTTTCATTATTTCATTATTCAACATTTCATTATTTCAGAATGATATAGTGCCCTTGATGTAGAAAAAATGATGAGAGAGACTGCAACTGTCTCTTAGTGTTGGAGCTG
Source organism: Galemys pyrenaicus (assembly GCA_019455555.1). NCBI lineage: Eukaryota > Metazoa > Chordata > Mammalia > Eulipotyphla > Talpidae > Galemys > Galemys pyrenaicus. The sequence continues at coordinate 13,073,010 of JAGFMF010011709.1, forward strand.
CCTGGTGCAGGATCAACCTTGTTGTTCAGTCTTAGCTCTCATTTGTCTCTTCTCCTCCCTATTCTATCTCTTCCATTCTCAAAATTCTTGTAGATTTCTCAGAAAGGCTTGTTTTATTGGTTGATTAATGGCTGTGCATCTTTATCTCTATCATTGAATTACCTCTGCCACTCCCAAAAGTTCTTATGTTTAGAAACATTTCATTAAATTGTGCCTTAAAGCAAAGACAATGTCTTTTTGAAAGAAATTCTGTGCTAGATATTGAAATAATAATTTTCACCCGCCTCATGCTTTAATATTTAATAGTACCCACAAATGCAAAATGCAAACTTGTTTTTGATGTTTATAATTTGTTTTGATTAATGTGTAATATGTATTTTAAGTGATTTAATTTATTATCTAAGTATAAGGAAAATCTATATTTTATTCCCAAGAACTAAAATCCAACTCTAAGTTATCTTTGTTCCCTTTTTTCTCATACCTCCCCAAGCTTCATTTTACTGAAAACTTCTTCACATATAGGGAAAAGCTAAATACTGCAGGGAGAACAGGCAGATTTGAAGTCTGTACATTTGGGGCGAAACTGTTTGTTATCAGCTGCTGCAGCTTTCCATCTACAACCCAGTTAAGAATGGGGCAATTATACAGAGTAAGTTTTCCTTTCAAAGTTTAAACACAAAAGAAGCCCTTGTCAAGAATATTAATGCCTTAAGTAAAACTCATCATAGCCAAAGTCATTCAAAGGAATAAACCTACCCAAGTAGGAAAGTGTGTGTATACTTGAGCAGAAATAGTGGGGGAGGTCAGGGAGAGAAAGAAGTTGAAGGACTCTTTTTCTTAGAAAGCAGATGGGAAAAAAATTCATTGGATGAAAGAAAACACAATCCCAATAATAAATAAATCCTCTTTTAAGAAAATAAGCTTAAGAGAAAAGGGGAAATGGAGGTCAGGAATGAAAACCCAAGTTTTAGCTTGGAGAAGAATGCCATAGAATGTTACTGAAAGGGCACTAGACTTGGATCAGAGTCTGGAATTTAATAGGATGGTGGTAGAGGGTGGAACTTAGAAAGACTATTTGACTGGGATGGGTTATCCATAAAATGTGGTGCAAATAAATAATTTGTATGTTACCTGCAAATATCATAAAACGATATCTCCTAATTCATTTATAGAGAGTATGTTAAAGTTTTCTTTTGAATTTTGCCGTGGAAAATGGATAATCTGTTAAATATAAACATTGAAAATATAGCACAGTTTTTTAATGCTGATTTGGCTTGTGTTTTCTTTCATTTTTAAATGAGGTAGTATTAAAATACTTCAAAAGGAAGTTACATAACTCAGACCTCTGACTCATCTTACTATCACTTTCTAGCTGTGTAAACTTGGGAAACTTCCTCAGCCCAGTGTATCATAGGACACTAGGAATAATAATACTGGCTTGTTGTGAGATTTTGTTGGGATTTTAGATGCAAACTATAAAGCAGGTCATAAAGGGAAGAGGCCCTCCTTGTTCTTCACACTAGTATAAAATGATATTGTTACAGGGGGCTACAGCCAATTTTTAAGGGTAATTTTAAAGTAGTTAAAATGCTTGTACCAATCCAGTCATTTGTTCAAAAGATAAATTTGAAAATTTTTCCAATCATTTTCAGGGACGTTCACATTTCATAGATTCTTGACCTCAAGTCACCACCAGATTCAATGCTGATCTTGGGTCTTCAGTTATTTCTTTCCAAAAGACCCTTCAAAAAATTTTCTGGAAATTTAATTTCTGCCTAATAATTATGTTTCTCAAGTACCGTTGAATAAAGTTAAAAGATTCATTCGAGTTGGGGGAAGAAATACACATGGACTTAGAGACACACATGTAAGAGAATACACACACATGCACACACACCCACACACTTAAACATTACTGAAAATAACAAGATTTATGATCTAATAGATCAACCTAAACTTTTAAAAGGATGTTTCAAGGTTGGGCTCCCCCAGAAAATTATTTCTGAAGGACAGATTGACTTACAAATGTATTTAATACCGGTAGAGAAGTGAAAGAATCAGAAGTGAGCAGAGGGAAGAGTCAAACTGTGATGATCTAGAAACTAAAGTCCTAGCAGAGGCCATGAGAGGCTCCCTTCCAAGCTGCCTCCAACTGAGGGAAGTCAGGAGGGTTTTACTATCTCCTCCATGACTTGTCCCAGGCTGTTTCAGGGAAATGGGAGGGGGTAGCCTCGAGCAAGGTGGTTTTAACTGAGGACAAGTTTTAGAGAGGGACTCGGTTTAGATATGTCAGTTACAAACACTTCCAGGACTTGAGTTTAGATCTTCAGCCATCAGATATGACATTATATCTGAACATAACATCTGGAGAATGATTTTACATCTGGGTATCACAGATTACTCCAGTCCATACCTCAGGCCATTCATAGCCACATAAATCATGTGATCTGCTCTGGGAGCAGTCCCATTCTTCCTGAAGGAAGCTCACGGGATGGCCCATGAGATGCTCCATAAGCACCACCAGTGAAGCTCCATGAGGTATGTGATAGAACCAAGGGATTCCATGAGAATAGATTGTCACACCTACTCTGCTGTGAAGTATGTCATTTTGGCTCATGTTACTTTATATGGACTCACATACCAATGAAAACGCTAGGTCTCTTCTATGGAAGACATCCTCTCATGAGTATTAATAAGCAGTAGAAAGTCCTCCACACTTTATGCCCACTCCTAATAGGTTATTCAAGTGTCTCTTCCTAAGAACCTCTTGTCCTCAGTTGTATCTTTCTTGCACGTTCCTTATTAAGCAGGCCAGCCATTTCCACTGCCCATGTGTCTGTACTATTATCACCTCAAGCCACTTCTTTTTCCACACAAGGTACTCAGGTTTACTGCTCAAAGCTCTATTCATTGGGAAGGTTTCCTCTTAAAATGCCTTTCAGTGCCAGTCCTGAGTGGCCTATCATACTCCTCAATTCTATTTCAGTCCACACCCACCTGCTGAGCTGACCCATCTGTGACATAGCTTGGTTTAGTTCCTTCTCTTTCAGCAACTCATACAGTAGGAGCTGAGAGAGAGGGCTAGTATAGGAGAGGTTCATGATAGGAGAGGCCAGGGAGAAGCCACCTCCTTGTGAACCCCACTTGTGACTTCTGGTCCTATTCTTGTGTAGTTCCAACTCCACCACTTCCTCTCTACAGTGGGTCACTGCTGGTTCTGGTTAACATTATGGTGCCGTGAGTTTACCTGACTTCTGCTTGCGATGGGAATTTCTGGTTGTGTGGTCTCTTGATGTCCCACGGTCAGGGTTTATCTGTCACCAGGGCTTAGCAGCACAATGGGGTGTGGTTACAGAAAGTCAATAATTCTTGCATGTGGGTGTAGCATGTTCTTTCTACAAAACACTAGTACTTTCAGAGGAAGGAGCATCTGGTGCCTGTGGTGTGCTTCTCCACCTTTGGGTCCTTTCTAGACATTCTAAACAACATTAAAGAAGTAATGTAACAGCTTTTTACACGTATAATCTTGACCTTATCTATGTGGTGAGATAGATCTGAATGATGCCCACTGGAGAGGAGTATGGCTGTTAGGGACAGAGGGGACTTACAGCTTCAATAGTTTTTTCTCATCATTCTGATGATGGAAAAACAAATGCTCACAAAGTTTTATCACTACCCTGTAAGACTCTTTCAAACTCTAGAATTAAAAGCCATGTCTGCTTCAACTAAGCCATTAAACTTGGAGTCGGTACCAAAACACAAATCAATCAAGTGACTGATCTACATGAGAAAAGGTTAAACACAATGAAAATCAGGTCAAAATTGGAATGGGGCAATTGTTGTCCACAGCTTTTCTTTCCTCTCACTCAGGGTACATACAGGCATACAGGCTCTTTATTCCCTGTGTTAAAAGACTTTTACGTTTATGTTGTATTTTACAGAGTCAGAGAACCCTTCCTATTGTGTTTACTTTAAAAGGAAGCACTCCTCCCCCCTCTGAGCAATGGTGTAGTCTTCGAACAGGAAAAGTATTTTGTGTTTACCAAAGGTAAAGTCTAGCTGAGAAAAAAAAAAATGTCATAAAATAGCAGAGCCTAAATGAACACATGGAGGAAAAGTTGGGCATTATTTAAACAGGAATCACAAATAGTGTACTATGGAACTCCAGATGAAGAAGCAAAACTTTTAAGGGAAGGGGATTTTCCCGTTCTTAAAGCAACACGTATGTTATTAGAGAAGTCTGAGTCCTGCAGACTTTGGTTCACTGTAGCAAAAAGTCTCCGCGAAAGATGAAATCATCTGTATTATATTATGAGCAGTCAGGCCAGTTGAAAAGGGACATTGAGCTTGCAATGTGGTAGATATTAGCAAACACTTAAGAGAAACCACAAAAAACTTCGTGCGTTGGCCTGGAGTAAGCCTTCAACATCTGCTCAGGCCTTTCAGAGTCTACACTGCTGAGAACATAAGTCAGTTTGTTGGTCATTCCTCTGAACTTGAAGCCAGATGAGCAAATCCAAGCCATTTTATGGTACAATCATTCAAATCATTCCAGTATGTTATAAGACTTTTTGCCTTTGCCTTGAGCTTCAAAAAGAATTAGGCGGCATTTGTAACACTTCACACATTCCAATGAAAGGATTGGATCCAATTGTGAAAGTTTTCAAGTTCTGATGAATTTTTAATGTAAATTTATGTTGAGTATCTGAGTCAAGTGGTATTTTGCTGTAGAGACATGGTGCTAAATTACAGCAAAGCAGTTACTGCTATTTTTATTATTTTATTACACTCATACTATTTCTGTATATTTGTCATTATTTAATAACAAAGTGGTGCTAATTGTTTGCCAGTCTCCTCACAGATGTCATACAAATGGAGTGGAATCACAGATCAATTTTAACATTAACAAAAGGGCATAAAGAGATGACCACACAATATGAAATTCTATTACACCAAATTTTCAACAAAAGCTTTTAAAATATATATTTTTTAAATTCTGAAGCTAAAAACAAAGGAATATATGTTTTGGTTATTTCACTACAATCACATGTATTTTCTGGTTATCCAAGAATATCTCAAAATGCATAATCTTTGGCCTGCCTGGTGGTTAAGTCTCAGCGTTATCACTTATGGCCTGAGTTCGATCCCCGGCCAGGGAGCTGACCCACATGGTACAGCAGACCTCTCCTGCCTGGCCTGCTGTTCCCCTCAGCAGTGTATTTCAGTGGATCTGCCTGTTCTGCTCCCACTTTGTCTCTGGTGAATCCTCTCATCCACTCCCTTCTTGCCCCCACACCTCTGGCCTGCACCTCAGTTATTCTATGCAAAAATAATAAAAGAAATTTTAAAATGCACAATCTTTATCTGAGAATCCCTATGAGCAATTTGATGCAGGCAGAACCATAGAAGAGCACCTTTCATTGAGGAATCATTCTCATTCTCAGGCAAATAATTTAATTTAATGTGTGCCTAATGGCCTCACTGTTTCCCTGTTTCCCCATTCTTCCACCTATTAGGTAGTGGCTGCTGGGAGGGCATGGAGGGAGAGTGGGAGAGAGGGAGGGGGGGTGGGAGAAAAGGACTTGGTAGAAATTTCAAATTGATTCACTTTTCAGTGTTTTTCCTGAGAGTCTAAGATGTTTGAGTTTTCTTCTTCCAGAGTTATGTATGATAGTTGTATCATACATAGGTATCATACATAGGTATGTATGTGCCAGTAGTGAAATTAGGCTCTGATTTGCATTATCATTTTTAACACCCACAAAAACCCCATGGAATCCTGTGTTGCTGTTTTAACCTGTATTTCCTTGTTGAGGAAACTTAGAATTACAGAAATCAAGTAATAATCTTCAGCTTGTATTCCAAGGTATCTGGACCATCCAAAGCTTAAAATCTAATCAGTTCCAAATATTCTTGAATACACAGCTAAAAGTATCAAGTCTGTATTATGAGCATAGTGAAATCTGCATTCTAAAAATTCAGACACTAAACCTCTAGTATACATCCCCAATAGGTAAGTGGATTAATAATGCTCAGAGATTGTTTTTCTTTATTTTGAGAACTTTTTTTTAAGAAAAGAAGAGGTAGTGGTGGGCCTTGCTCATCTAGACAAATGGCTGCAACTTTTTACAAGCAGCTGTAACCATTTAATGATTAGTTGGAGCCATAGGAGTCACAAGGGCATTGGTGTTTCCTGTTCTTGGAGAAGCAGCAAAGGAACTTCTGCTGTTTCTCTACTTACCCTTCAATATCTAGGATCCTGCCTTCCTCTTCTGGACTTTGCGGAGACAGTGGCTGAATCATATTTGCAAACCTGAGAGTATTTTATGAAAACACACTAATATCTGGGACAGAAGCACTTAGTCTGTTTCTGCAAGACTCTTGAAGATTTAAGGGCCTGGGAAGAATGTTCCATCCCTATCTATTGTGAGCTGGATTTTGAAGCTAATTCTTAGGACTAACTAAAGGTCCAGCCCTGAGGCATCTGAGAGATGATCCAGTTCAGTGTCTCCTTATTGGGCCCCCTTTGGGAATTCACAAAGATTCCCTACAGAAAAATGGAGTGTTAATAGACTCCCACTCTAATTTGTCTGTCACTTTGTAATCTTTCCTGTTTGCCTGCCTTGCCCAAGGAGACCCCTGAGGTGGAGCTCACCTTTCATGCCACCTTCACAATCCACTTTTGTCTAACTTTCAAAAGAAAGACATTTCTCAATTCCACTTGAAGCTTTTTTGGATGCACTGCCTAGGGAGGAACATCCTCTGAGATGCTGAACAAAAGGGCAATTCAAGACTGCAGAGCCCCTGAGCATGCAGAGCAAAGCATGAGAGAATTTTCTCGAGTGTCTCTTACTTCCATATAGGGTGACAAAAGTGGCTGTCAGAAGAGCTCAGCCATCTGCCATGGCCAAATTGCTGTCACACACGGGGTTGGAATTGATCAAGGATCTGGGGTCTGCTGCCTGCAAACCCGCCCCCCCCCTTTCCTCCTCACCATATTGCCACATCAAGAGCAAAAAGTGTCTGGAACTCAATTACCTAAGTTCAGTGATTGTTTTACCTTATCTTACCTTGAGCATTCAAGTCATGAATAGAAATGGTCAAAGGAAGTGAAACTCTAGCAGAATTTGAACTACAGCCACACTCCCTCAGTATAGTCAATGTATGGCATTATACTCAAGACAAATGCTTTTTTCCTTAGAAGTATAAAAGATAGGATTACCAAGGGTCATATTACACATGCTCTAAGCATTAACTGAAAGTGGGAGTTTAATAGCTAGTTTTGAAGCCAATTTTTGCAATGGCAATTTTCCTCTCTTTCTGTGCTCTTGACCATTTCTCCAACCTAATTTGATTTACAAGCAAATTGTGCCTTTAATTGACTTCAGTGGGTTTGAGCAGGTAGGTAGATGAGAGTCATTTCAAATTTATTTCCTGTTGTTTGCTTTTGGAGAGGACTTCCCAGAGCTGTGTCGTATACCCTGCATCTCCTCAAATTACATTCCTTCAGGAAAACCCTGCCAAAACGTGGTAGTGGGAGATTTCCCTTAACAGTCTGAGCACCAAGTTGAAAAAGTTTTCTGACCCAACAGAAACAGAACAATCAACTCTCCCTTCAGTGAATTATTCCACATGTGGGATGATTTAAAAAGCGGAAGGAAGGAATCTAGAAAGGGAAGGAAGGAAGAAGAGAAGGAGGGAGATATGTAGGAAGAGGGGAGGGAGGGAGGAAAAAATTAGGACAGAGGAGGAGGGAAGGGGGAAGAGGAGAAGGAGGGTGGGGAGGGAAACCAGGAATCTGAAATCTGAATGTTTTTCTACCACCTCATTGTGCATATTTGGGCAATTCTCTTCACATCTCTTGTTTTCTTTTTATATAATCTATAAAATTGGGCTAATGGTGCTATCTTTATAAGCTTGTTGAAAGAGCACTATGAGATAAATGAAATAAACTAATTCATAGTTCAGTTATTTTGTACGGAATAAACTTTCATAAATTATATGTAGCAATGTTAGGGACTTATTGATGAGCTATTACTCTGTAGTAAAATCCTCATCTACTCAGTAAAACTTACTTACAGAACACATTTGGCTTCTATCTTAGTAAACCAAACAAAAGCTTCATTTCCCCATGGAGTGACTTTAAGAGAATGGTGAAAGCAGGGGCAACAAGGAGTGGACACATGGCTTAATTATCATCAGTTCTGAGAGTGAATATTCAAATCAGTAACTATTGAACAAAATCAAGCTACTCAAATGCAAAGTGTATGTTTTCAGATACATTAGTGTTGGGTATCAGGTATTTATCAAGCGACTAAGGTTTAAAGAGCAGGATAATGATAAGTGGCATTTATCAAGACAGGTTTTACTAGGTTTATTAGGTACTTTATTTGTATTAATGCATTTGCTCTATATAATAATTATTTGAGATGGTAACAGTATTATTAACTATATACACAGAAAAGTTTAAGGTTGGGTGATTGGCCTAATTTATATGTCATTCAAATACTAAACATCAACTAGACATTGTGGTTCTAGAGCGGTTCCTTAACCAGTAGGGTATGCTGCCTATAGTTTTCAAAGTAATTAGAGAGAAAGAACAGAAAAAAAAAAAGAATAGCACAACTTTGGGTAAGTTCATCAATACATCAATTTTCATTCTGATCCTTTCTATGTGAATATAAAGTATTTCATGAAAATACAACAGGAATATTTAGAATCATTCTTTAAAAAAAAATCTCTTAAAGACAAGGGAGAGTAAGTCTTCAGTCTTAATCTCCCAACCAGTCTGGTACTCTTTCAAAGGAATGAACACACCTCAAAGACAAATGCAGGATTTAATCACGCGCAAATAAGAATACCAGTATCAACAATAACTGGCTTTGACTACACAAAAGTCACAGTGCTCCTATTCCATTTACAAAGGCTGTAATTCATCACAGAAAAAAAAGTGAAAAGAAGAAACTCCTTTTGTTAGGGCAGCTTGCTCAAGATGGAATTGCTCTCTACATAATATTCTTAGAAACCATAGAAGAAAAGTTACTGTAACAGAATCATCTGCTAAGGCAATGTATCTAGAATCAGAGACTGGATGAGGGCCACTGTTATATAGACTGCATCTGAATATATTAAAATGGTGGTGTCTTGTCTGTGGAATTAAAAACCACAGTGCCAGGTCTTGTCCATATCTTGGGGAATAAACTAAACACACATTGCAATTGTTTTCAATGGAACAAATATATGGAGCTGTGCATTCGACAAAAAATACCAAGGAAACGACTAACTCAAAAGTCAAGAAATTAACCCCTTGCAGACTTTGTTTTTCAGATTGTTTGAAGACATTTGCCCACCATTTTAGTTATTTTTAAGAGGTTTCCAACAACACACCCTTGGTTTGGAATGCAATAAATTGTTGAATTGAATTAGAAAGAAATTCTTGTGGCTTGGGATTTCTATCTCCATATTTCAACATTTCCAATTGCTTCAGGTCAAATTTGGTGGTGAATTTCAAAAATAAATAAGTTTCCAGAAATTTCTACCCAACAATATCCTAACATTCCCTACTGTTATCCGGCAATGAAGTCTCAATGATAGTTAGACAAAGTTTGTTACATAATCAAAATGAAGATTTGAACCTGAGAAGCAGTCCTACAGATTTTACCCTTGATAACTGCTGCAACAAACAAGAGTTTGAATTTAGTATGAACAGAGTCAATGACATTAGAAAAGTAATTATTATTAAAGGGAGGGGTTCTCCTAGTTCTAAATTGTTCCTACCTAAATATATGTTGATACTATTTATGCCCAGAGAAAAGAAATGCTGATTTTAATTTCCTTTTTATTTAATATATGCACTGGAGAAATGCAAGGGATGGTACCCATCTTTATTTTCTTTATCCCTCTGCTTCTTGGTCATCAGTGGGGGGACGGGGTGGGGTGAAAAGACTGACTTTATCCACAGGCATAATAGTCAGACTTCAAGTCTGTTCAGATGGCCTTGCTTTTCTGTCTGCCAGAGCAGGAAGGGTCATTTTCCAGAATATTTTATAGAATTCAGAGGAACCATAAAAAGAATATGAAATGCTAGTTTCAGTCTAATCCCTTATCAGCAGAGTTAACTAGAGAAAGACACCTAACTTCTCTAATCCTGTTTCCTTCATAGTAGAAGGAGGATAAACACCTCAATCCAGGGTTCTGAGGATTAGGTGGGATGATGAAGTCCACATGCAGACCAATGCCTGTCGCAGAGCAAGCACTCCATTTATGTTATATGAAATCAGCTGAACATCTGCTCCAGTTGATAATGCTTTTCTTCTAGACCCACAAACTCTGTACTTTAGTCTACAAAACAATTTTAATAACTTCTGCTAATTTTTTTTTACTTCTTTTGCTTTTAAGAGGCAGTGATCTAATGTGAAAATACTGTCGTGACTTTTCTGCTCACCCAATAGTTCTGGACTCTGGTCATAGTGCTGTCCCAGGAGAGGAGATTCGAATGAGTCCCTTGCTTCTCTGTGTCAGTTTTTCTCATCACAAGAAGCAAAGTCATGTCCTAGCAAATATCTTTTGGAAAGAGATTCTTTAAAGAAAATTAAACCAGGGGTAAAATCTCTAACCTGTTCAATGACATACACTGACTAATTATCTTGACCCACAAGTAAGAGGGAATTCTGTAATCTAATTATCCACATTTCTAAGCTACTTTCTCCAGTAACCAAGGACTCACAGTAAGCTGGAGTTGAGCGGATGTGAAGCACAATAGTGCAAGCTGGACTACATGAGACTGTAATTTTGAGCCTTGACAACTTCCTTAGAAGACTTCTAAGCCAACATGGTGAGATGTAAGAAATGGGTGTAATCTCTTGCCACTTGCATTGCTCTGTAAAAGACAGAGCCAGTGTACTGTCCATTATGGTGTTATGAAAGCTATCTCAGAACCTTTGGAGGTTCCCCAGTGGAATGGGAATGAGCATGAAATGTGGAATTCGAGCTTTGGAATTCGAGTATTATCTCTGCCAGTCTTAAGTGGTTTAAGTGCTCGATTTTCATGGTCCAAAATGGGAGAAATAATATTTCTTTATAGCTTGGCTAGAATGACTGACTGGCGAGGTACATGTCAGAGTCTAATCTAATACAGCTCTTTAAGATGGTCAGTTAATGTTAATAACTCCCTTTCCTTATCTGAGCAAGGAATTTGTAGAGCAGCTGATTCTCACCATCCAAGTTTAACAGCTGGGTGGGGGAGAATGAACATTGGTATCAAAACTAATTTTCAAATCAACTTAATTTTGTTACATCAATTTTCAGAGCCAAGATTTATACATCTTTGACCTCCATCTGGCAGTTTATAAACAGAGAGAGAAAGCTGGTTAGTTGCAAAAATGGTTATATTTCTAAGGGATGTTATATACAAGATCCAAATATCAGATAATTTGTCTGGATGAGCTATATAGTCAGAGGTTCTATTATTTCATTTTTTTCATCCTAATTCCCACTAATAAATAACTCTTTTCCCAACTCCTGTTCATATTCTACTTATTTAGGACAAGCCAAAATTTACTATGTCAAAGAGACACAGGCACACATACAACACACATATATAACATGCATATAAGCAATAGATTACACACACGCTACATACCATACACACACATGTGCACACACCAAAAATACACTATATATATACACACAAACACACAACATACACAACATACATCAAACACTCTCTGCTTCTGTTAGCCTAAAGAGGAGGGGACAGGCTTCCCTTTCGTCGCCACACTAATTTATTAACTAATGCTGCCTTCAGTGCTCTTCGTTCAAGAAATTTTTGTAAAATCACCCAGATATTTCATTTGTAATGGCTAAAATTCTATGTATATATCAGTCTTCCCAATTTATCTAGGCAATAGTAATATTATCATCTTGTCCAGTGGTCTTTTGTTCATCTTTTAATCCCACCAAAATGTTTTGCACAATTCCTGACATACATTGGACTTACCACATGTATTGAATTGACTTAAACATGAACTCAATAAAATTGGGAGGGAATTTAGGACTCATTTAATCAAATCTCCCACTTAACTGACCATTGTGTTTTAGAGTTTTCTCATTCAGTGGAAGCTACCAGCTATGCAAAGCAACTGAGCACTTGATATGTGACAAATGGGACTGAAAAAAATGAGTCTCTGGTTTTGTTAAATTTCAATTTAAATGTAAAATTGAATGCTTTTATTATCCTCAAACTTTTAAGCATGTTTCAAGCAACATGGGCATACGATTCTACTTTTTCAACTGTGAACATTATAACATTTAAATATAGATCAGGATGAAAGTTCAACATTTTCTTTGAGGGCTAAAAGTATAAAATACATGTTAAATTTTAAAGATTAAGTAGAAATAAGGGTGGGCTGTATTAAACTATTTATATTAACATGTTGAGATGACAATCAAGATACTTGGTTAAAAATAATAAATTATTACAATTAACTATACTGTTTCTTTTTACTTTTTCAAGTGTGGTTACTAGAAATTAAAACTTTTCCCATGTGCTCAAATATGTCTTTTGGACAGGTATGTATTATTGAGACTGAAACTTCTTTCCTAACATTCTTTTAAGTAACATCTGACTCCATTACCCATAACTATGAATCATTTTCTATTTTCTAAATTAAAAACTGTATTTTAAATACTGGCTGTTTATACAAGTGGGGTTTTGTCATATTACCTTCAAACAGAAAAACCTTCCCTTTGAAAAGATGACTATGCAAATTAATTGGCTATCACTATGAAATAAAGAGAAAATAAGAGTTTAGCACTAAATATACTGGCAGATAGGCGGAGGAAATAAGTAATACTTTTGGTGAAGATACTCCTGGGGTCATTCAGCATATGAGTTTAGGAACTTCATCTCACTGAATGAACCAGTCAATTTCTAAGAGCAGACATCGTTCAACAATGCAAAGGAAGAAAAAGATCAATATGACATACTAGTGGATATTAACAGAAGAAAGCACTGTACCTTGGAAGAACTTTTGGTAAATAAGAATCTGAATAAGCAAAATTACTTTGTAATTTACTTCCTGATTACACAGGAAGACGTGTGTGTGTTTGTAAAATATAAATATATAATATATAGCTGCCACATACCGAATTCTTACGATGTACCAGAAATTGGTCAGTTTCTGCATAAGAAGGCAAACCCCCTAAGAGGACAAGCAATAGCCAGTGACTCCGTGTCCTTGTACTGGAGGCGCACAGTAGAAGGGGGAGTGACCGAGCCAGTAAAGGACACCATGAAGCACCTGCACAGCAGACCCCAGGGAGGGGTGATGTGAACTGTCCTGCACCGCACTTACTGTGGGAGACCTCACCGCCCTTCTCTCTCAGTGGTTCTTACCAAGACCGGTCCTGCCCAGAGCCCTCTCCTTGGGTGTCCTCTTATTCTGTCTCTAAGTAAACTTTGCTTTTGCCTCTGCTAAAGATGTGACTGAATTCTTCTCACACCATAGTCAAGAACCAAGGAAATCCTAAATCTAGGAACCCCAGAACTGAACAATAGGAGAATGTGGAGAATGTTTCTGTCTGTCACTTTTTCCTTCTGGTTCCCTCTGGCTTCCATATTAAAAAGGAAATGTACTAATTTAAGGATGACATATCCCCTATCTACTCACTTTAAAATTGTCTTTCATTACATTTGGAAGACATTTAAGGGTTGGGGTATAAGGAGCCACCTGTGAGTTCTTAAAGTCTAGCAAACTATCAAAGAGGCAACAGAAGGATTAATAAGAGAAAAAAGCCAAAAAGATGTTTAATAATAGATGAATCCCTCCTGTTTACATGAGAGAGAGCTAATCACCCCTGTGACTTTTTTTTTAAAATAACTTTTATCTTTATTTATGCACATAAGAATTGGGGTATAGACCAGAGGTACAGGGTTGGGGGGCAGTGAGAGGATTCACCAGAGACAACGGGAAGCAGAACAAACAGTTTGACTGAAATACACTGCTGAGGGGAGCAGTGGGCAAGGCAGGAGAGGTCTGCTGCACCATGTGAGTCCCCTCCAGGGCCACAAAAATAGAACCTGCCCTGCAGGGGCTATGAAAGCCCCACAGTGCAGTGCCACTCAACTCCTTGTGCCACAAGGGAGGCCCCACTCCTGTGACTTTAGAAGCCATATTAAATGGTCTGGCTAAGACAAGGACTGTGTGTTAGGGGAGGGTTATGGGACCAAGTGGAAGTTCAGTTAAGATTGTTACTGGGGGAGGTAAAACAAACAAAAGATTGCAGATTTAGATCAGTCTTCTGCATTGAAAAGAGATACAGAAATTATGTCTTTACAGAAGTCCTTATAGAGAAAAGTTTATACATAAATATCAAAAACTTCCATCCAGTTTCAGACTCCTTCCCATCAAATAAATTTCTTGCCAAAAAGAACCTATTTTAGGGTCATGTATTTTTGCTCCCCTAAAGATTAAACACTTAAGCTTGTCATTTTACTTTGGCTCAAAGAGCATCCAGGTAAATGGAAGAGTAGCTTTTTCTCTGGCCTTCACCTTTTAAAGTCAGAAACTGACTCAGGACAGCTTTCTGTACCATATGTCCTGACCACCTCTGAGTTTCTCATTGCTCCTCTGGATCTAGCTCAAGACAAATGAATTTGAAGACTTTTGTTCAAGAAGTGGAGACACCTAAGAAAAACATTCATGCAAGTTTCAATAATCAATTTCACGTCCAAGAACAATTGTACTATCAGGGCAATATCTGATATAATTTCTTCTCAAGAAGTATTTTCTACATTAACTAGGTGATAAACCCAATGATATAATCATATTTTCACATATAAAATCACCAGAATAATTTTAAAAAGCAAGCCAGGAAAACAAAGCTTTGCTTGGAATGTTATAATTTGGGGTATTTCTTCTGATGAGATTTGACATTGTTGGACTCACTTTGAAAGTAAAGACTATCAAATAATAGTTGGAGACATAACAAAGGGACCTTCGGCCAAGTTACAATCCATAGGGCAAAGAAGAGAGAAGGAAACATTGGTTCATCACTTTTCCTCTACACTTTTTCCCCAGGATACTTTATACGGGATCCACCTGCCAGGGCATCTAGGTTTTTATTGTCCAGCGAATTATCAAAGAGGCATCAGACAGACAAATAAAGAGAAAAAAGCCAAAAAGATGAATTTTTATACCTCCCCTAAGACAATGACGGTCACATTACCAAAGTCAAAGAGTTGAGTCAGATGTTCTACAAGGTCCCTTCCCCTTCTAAAGTCCAAACCTAAATCCTGGTAAAGTGTTAAAGAATGCAGATGATTAACAACCTGGGTCTCCATGACAAGCAAAGGTAGAACACAGGCTTTCCTGCGCTCTGCCACACTCTGCTAGGCTAGACCATCAAACAGGAGACTGGATTTCAAAATGTACATATTAAGATGTCTACAGCAGCCCTTCAAGTCACTCCACACTCACTTGTGGGACCAGTTTGAAAGAACATCTGATTTGCCTGTCCCTCCAAACATGCACATCCTTTTCTCCTTCCTTGTCCAGATAACGTCCATGAATATCTTTGCCCCTCTTGCTCCTGATGGGAACGCTGGCAGGAACTGGAGGAAGGGAAGGGAAACTGGAGGAAGAGAGATCAAGAAGTTTTTCCCCTCATGGAACCATTTTCTTTTTTTAAAGATTTATTTATGCATACAAGAGCTGGGGTACAGGCCAGAATGATGGAAGGTGAGAGGATTCACCAGACATAGAGTGGGGAGCAGAACAGGCAGATTCACTGAATACACTGCTGAGGGGAGCAGTGGGTGAGGTGGGAGAGGTCTACTGTGTCATGTGGGTCCCCTCCCTGGGCAGGGATCCAACTTGCGCTGCTGTGCCGTGGATGCTTCACAGTGAGGTGCTCAACCCGCTGCGCCACTGGGGATTCCCTGAACCATTTTCTTGAATGACCACTCAACTGAAAGTCACCGCCCTGGTCCAGGTAGGCCTCTCCATATGACACTGTCCAGGTTGTCACCGGTTTCCTGTTGCCACTGGCTTAAGGTGATCACAACAGTTTGATGTTACAATCCCAGGGACATTTTCCTATCAACCTGTGTTTTTCCTATGCCCTGTCAAACCCTCTTCAAGTAATCCATTTGGAGAGCACCATTTGATTCCTTTTAGTGGCTGAAGAATTCAAATTCTAACTATACTTGTTTAGAAATATATGGTCTATTTGACTTCTAAAAAAAAGAATAATTTTTGCTTATTTATGGTAATGAACTATATTGTTAATTTATTGAGATAGAGTAACTTATTGACTCCAATGGACTATGGTGGAGGATGATGGGAGCATGGTGGTGGGTATGGTGTGGGCACAGACATCTAAAGAGGTGTGACCCTACAGTTATGAATTATATAATATTGTCTACCAATGTTACATCAGTGAAAATACAATTAAAATAATAAAAAAGGAAAGAAATTAGACTTCTAAAGCCCTGTTACTCTATAGAACAGTCCTGTAAGCGGTCTCTCTGGACGTTGTGTTTAATGAAGGCTACTGAACAGCTCAAAACCAGACAGTCTCCTGCCCTGTGCTTTTCTGTAAGATAAGTGAAGCTGAGAGCTGGGAAGCTTCCAAAGTGCTGTTTTAAAAGCCTGGCTTCTCTCTTCTCTTAGACCGTTTCCAGCTAACACATGTGAACAATCTGAGTCTTGCCAGTTTATTTCCTGGCAGACACAGCACGTGTCAGTTTTATTGCTCATTGAAGACTTGGGAATTGCACTGAATGCAACAAATGCTTATTGAGCCACAGGTTTGTGCAAAGCCCACTTTTTTAGGTGATTTTGAGAATACAGAGCTAAACTGTGGTCATCAGAAATAAAAACACTTGGAATTTAGGAAACATTATTTAATTATAATAGTAACTGCTAATTGTTACACAACTGTTAGGTTCCAAAACTTTACTAAGCTATTCACTTTGTGTTTCAGGCCAATTAAATTTCAGAAAAAAAATGTAGTAAGGGAACAATTATTTCTATTTTTATGAATGAAAAACAATAGTCTCAGAGATGTTAAATGTATTGGGACCACACAGCTAATACATGGCACAATTAAGATGTGGATTCAGGTGTGTCTGGCCCCAAAGCCCATGTTTATTTCTATCCCTCCACTCCTTGAAAATGGCACTAGCCTCTGGATTCAAAACAGGTAAAGGTAACGATCTTCCTAATTGTTAACTACCCAGCAAATACTAGTCTCCTTAACAGCAGCTTCCAGAACACAGGCAAAACCATACCTTGAAATGTGTCCTGGCTTCTGCAAGGAAAAAGGGTGGTAGGCAGGAGAAAGTCTCCTTGCAGGGATCTGCTCAACAAGTCAGATGGCTTTTATAGACTATCTCCCAGACACAGTGAAGTGGAAAGGCCTGGAGAAAATATTGTACACTTTCGTCTAAATGGAAAAACATAGTTATATCTCTCTTATCCAGTCTTATTGGCTTCATAGTTGTCTGTGAATAGACTGAGAATATTAGTGTCTCTTTTTAAAGCCCTAGAATTCATGAATTAAGGGGAAATACAGGAATTTTTTTCAGTTAGACAAAGGCTCCTTTTTCAATGACTAATCATCTGTTTCAATCATCTTATTTCAACATGTTACAAAGAAAGGATTCTTATTATCACACATTATGAGTATGCCTTTTCCTGATTACATACTATATTACAGCCCAGAAATTTCCTGTTTAATAAAAGGAGCCTAAAATAGAAGAATTAAAGAATTGACACTGTGACACAGTTTGTGCTTTCTCTGCTCCAGGACAAAAGATTGTTCCTGGTAAAAACCAATTGCTAGTCCCTCCCTACCACAGGAGCTTTGGGTCTGCATCATAATTCAAGGGATAAGTAATCTAAATTCTTTATGGGAGGAAAAAAGCTCAAAGGACCCTCTTTCTGCCTGTTTTAAACAGGAAACGTATTTTGCTTTTTAGATGAAATGACCACATCATTTGCATCTTGCGAAGCAAATGAGGTTTCTTCCCAAAACAGAATATGATCTCTTAAAGGAGCTCTCCACACTTATTAAATAGAGCTAGATAACTTTTCAACTGGTTATCCGTAGAAACTTGTCTTGCACGGCAGCTGGGAGATGGCTAAATGTGAAGGTGATTCAAGAACAGAAAAGAAGTAAACCTTGACCTTCTATATGCTGTTGTTTCCATTCACTACGTTTGGAGGTAGGAAATTGTCCCAGTGTTTCAATATTACCAAAGACAAACCAAACCATGTCTGTGTATGCACTACGGAACACAGATGCCATTGAACAGGAAAACAGACCACTACAATCTTAACATTATACACGTTCCTGAGATCTGCTAATGTTCATCTCCTCTCACATGGTATGAAACAGAAAGCTGATTCAGGACATGAACTATCTATGTGACTTTGGGTAAGTCATTTCCCTGAGTCTCAGGTGTTTTCTTTAGTGGTTGGATGAACTGAGATGAAACAAAGCTCACCTTTCTCAAGATTTAATACTTTCATGCACTAAAGAGTTTCCTCTGCTACACTTCTTCCTCATGGCAAAGCCAGGTCTTCAGGGGAAGTTCCTGAGCTGCCAATATAGACAGCAGCATTTCAGGATGAAATATACTTGCTATCTATATGGCAATGTCTGGGTCACGGTCATTCTGGTCCATAAGCTCAGTATCTTGTTCTGAGTGGAGCACTGGTCAAAGTTCACATTAGCAGAAGACCTAAGATGTTGGCGACTACATGTGGTGAGGATTAGCTCTTGTGTCTAAAATGAAATCAGATAAACCATGTACTTGGAACACAAGCATTTAATCTATGATTTCATTTTGCCAAAGAGCAGACAACACTGTTTGGAAGAGGCTGGAAGAGATTTTGACTAGAATAAATGGTCTCCATTATTAGGACTGGGTTGACGAGATAAGGTCTCCAGACTTTGAGTGCCACAGTTTTGATGTGTCATTGTTTGAAAAACCAGGTAAGTCAGTTTCCTATTTCTCAAACAGCAGTCATTCATATACTACCTGAAGAAATTTGGGGAATATATATTTATTTCAATAGATTTATCATTGTCATTAATTTATTTTCAAACTTTTTCACTCTCATAAGGAATAAACCATAAGTAGATATAAACCATACAATAAGAATAAACAAACCACTCCTACTGAATTCTCAAAATTAAAATCAACCAAAAATTTCCCAGCATCTTGAGGAATCTGCTGCTTTATAGTCTGATGTTTTCTGGATTCATTCATTTGACTGGAGGATCCTGTCCCTAGTCAATTCCTTATTCAGAGCTTCCTTACTAGCTTGGGCTAGCATTAACCCACAGTTACAGTGCAACTCTGGTTTGTGGGTTTGTGACTAGTAGTTTTTTCCCAGGGGTGTAGGCATAGGCAGCGTGCTCTAAGAACTGTGGGTTCAGATGCAGACACGTCACTGTCCCGATTGCAATCACTGAGAGAAAAGGAGTCTGTGTTTCTTGGGGTTTGTAATGGCATCTGTAAAAAAAAGTCTCTCCTTCTCAGGTCTTCTGCTAATGTGAACCTTGACCAGTGCTCCACTCAGAACAAGATATTGAGCTCATGGACCAGAATAACCATGACCCAGAGCAAGTTCTCCTTTACTCAGTCCTCTCAGGGGCATGGCCCCAGGAGAGAGCTATGGTCTGGACATATGGCTGGGTCTGTTACCAAAGGCTTTTGCAGAAATGCTGCCTTGGAGGCAAGAACTCTCGCTGCCAGCCAATGTGCTTTAAGTCCGTCTAGAATGAGCTGTACTATAGGTGCATATTAACCCAGTAATGGCAGGTTAGGAGGTGTTTTGCAGAACACAGCAGCTAATTAAAAAGAAGAGTCTTTTCTTATGTGCAGGGGCCTAGCTGGCCTCCTCCCATTCCCCTCAAGTGCCTTTAACCAGGCCATCTCCCCTAGCTGGAGCTTCAGCTGACTATGTGCTAGGGCTACAGACTCAAACTGACAGTCAACAACTTAGACTACTGTGTCTTTCCAACAGTCAGCAGTTACCAGGACTGCTGAGCAGTCTCAAACACCCCTGGTGATATGTATGCAGTGCATTTCACTACCAAACCCTGATCCTCGGTCAGTTTCCAGGAGAATGATGTTCGCCTTCACTGGCTTCTATTTGTTACCCTGGCATTTGACCCTAGATCTCTAATCCCCTGAATTCTACCATTTTCTCAATGTCAGCCCCTCTCTTTTCCACACCTGGGTGTGTATCCCCTGTACAGCATAGTCCTCAAGTTTTAAAATCCCAAATGTGAGCATGAACCCTTTGCTCACCCACAAAAATAAAGCATTTCAAGCAAAAACTACATTGCAATTTTCCTTTCCCCTTCAAAAATAATTATTCCCTAGTCTTCCTCCAAGGTCTGTTGTTTTTAACGGGATGTTGTTTTATTCTACATATAGGGAGAATGTGAGCCCAAGAGCTGTACATTCCTGCCATCTTCCACATATTGCACATATTCATAATTTCTTATGGTGCCTGATGCAATATACTCAATTAAACATGTAATGGAATAAACTAATCTAACAAATTCCATAATAAAGAAACCCTTACATTTTGGGGATCTGATTTTAAAATATTATCCCATCCCTTGTATGTGGGACACTTTGGAGTAAGCAATCTTTTTCTTTTCTTTTTTTTATTAAAATATTTTAAAATTTACATATACTTGCCATTAATTGTAATCCCCATGTATTCCCCATCACCATCTCACCAGTGCA
>JAGFMF010011709.1:13093832-13116725 GCA_019455555.1 Galemys pyrenaicus
GTGTTCCCATCTTCCCTCAACCCTCCCCCTCCCCTCCCCACCAGGTGTCCCCAGTCTGTCCTTGACTCCTCATTTTTGGTTTCTGTGTCTTTATTGCTTATTTTTAGCATTTCAGTTTTTTATAGAGAGGTCTCAGCAGAGGAGTCCCTCCTTTAACAATTTTCATAGTTTGACTGGTATAACAATAATAAAATATGGATTCAAAGCAGAATCTAACTGTGAAGCTACATCAGGCCAAAGAAGATCTAGGGGCAGTAAATGCATCATAGGACCTTGAAAATGAAGGACGTCCATATTTTATGATAAGCTCTTGTTTTCATTAACTTTAGGAAGACTCCCTTAAAGTAGGATGTCTTTGTTCTTTGAGGCATTTGGGGTTTTTTGTTTCTTTTTTTTTAATAATATGCTCAGAAAAGTAGATTGAATAGTAGGTAATAGTGTCAGACTGCTGTTTGTGAAAGTCACAGTTAATTATGTTTCAATGAAATTCAATTCAGCTACCCCAGGGAGAAAAGTTGCTGCTAACTCATCCATTAATCACCATCCATTTGCAATCAACTGCTAAATTAATCTTCCTCCAGCCAGCAAACTCCATATCACTGTTTTATCAATTTAACGACAGTCTTTAGCTTAGCATTCAGTATATTGTACAGTCTAGGCCCAATTGATTTTTCAGTTTCCCCAACTCAAGTTTGGAAAAGCAAACCTAGAACCTCTAGATTGGTTGGTTTCTAGAATATTTTTATTTAGTACCATTAAAAATATTATATGAGATGGCAATATTCAAAATCAGGAGAGAGCACCTAAAAATATGTATTTGGTCTTTCTTTGAAAATCCAGAATCTCTGACATCACTGGGCCTTCTTTTTTTTTTTTTGTGACAATACTGACAAGTGTCACCAAGTGTCTAACCTTTTTGATGGTCAGAGTCTCTCCAGATTTCCATAGGCTTGATCATTCTCTAAGGCTCATGCATCTACCAGCCTTATTAATTTTCATTCCCTGTCTCTGCAGACATCTGACTTTGAGGCCCCTACTCCAGTTGTATTGAATAGTTAGCTATTAATCTAATTTTCCTGCCTCCATGCAATGTTTGAATTGACCCCGTCACATCTTGTCTCATATCAACAGCCAGTGTCTTCATAAATACCTTCCTACTGTGCTTTTTTCAATCTTTATAATATCTTTTAATTTATGGAATTGTATTTGTATATTTAGAAATAGAAATAATCAGAAAATGGATTTTTGATCCTCTTTGATGGACAACATTGGATGGGAGAGCACAGCCTTTGGTATCAAACCAATATGCATTCAATTCTCCACTCAATCACCCACTCCCAAATAAGTCCTTTTACCTGTTACAATGTAGATTCATTCTTTTCCTGAAATGTGAAGCTTATACTCGACTTTTATGAGAATTACAGGAGACAATGCATGAAAAGAGTACTTGCTCCTGACACCTGTAAGCAGTCTCTAAGTGTTAACTATGCTAACTGTTAATTATGAACACGACAACATTGCTGGCATTATTTTCACTGTACTCTTTGAAAGCAAAGAAACTTTGCAGCTGAATAATCAAAAGGACAATGACTTGGTCTTCTATGTAGCCTATGAAACAAGCGACAACAATAATCTCTTTTCATCTCTTTTACTAGATAGTAAAGCATTAATATTTGACATTTACCTGCAGAATGTAAAACAGCTGGGGTTCATGTTTCATAAAGGAGCCCTCAAAAGGATTTCACCTTCAGGACACATCTTATTAAAATCAAAGCAACAGACACTATCATCCTCCTTAAATAAATGGCAGAATTATACATTTTTAACAGAGAAACTGAGCACAACAGGACACAAGAAATTATCTATTCCTTCTGTAGAATTTTGTTGCCCTATTATTCCTTCTTGGAATATCACATGCAGGCAAGATCAACTTCTCTCCAGAAAAAAAATTAGACAATCAAAAACATAAAAAAAAAACAACATATGGGTCAAAATAAATAAGGAAAGCTTTCCCATTTAGCAAGGCAGGGTGGAAGATGTGAGCCAGTGGCACAATGGATAACTCATCTGACCAGGGATCAGAAGATTCTAGAAAGGTGATGGAGGAAGAAGGAAGAGGAGAAGGAGTACGGTGCTTAGTACACGATCACAGACACCCCTAAGAAATAGGGCTACTACACTGTCTAGTTGACAGAGAAACTAAAGTTGGGAAAGTTACATAAATAGCTTATTGTTATACAGCCAGCAAGTGGTGGAGGGAGGATACTCAATTCTCTTTGCTCCGGGAACTATTCCCTCTGCTCTAATACTAGGAGAGCTCTGAAAGTATCAAAACAGATGAAATTAATTCACTCAACAGTCATTTATGCACACCAGGACTTGTACTAAATTCCACTTTATTAAAGTAAAGAAAATGTTTGGATAACAAGAGAGATTAAATAAGGTATATATGAGATTTCTATGTATTATGCTAGTTAATAACCATTATCTACAATTTGGGTTATTTCTAAACTTCACTGGGATCAAAGACTAAAAACTCAAAGAGGAAAAGGGAATCTTTTTATATTATTATATACTTCAGTTGGAGTGAAAACTACTTGTATTATTTCACTTGCAGTGAAAACTACTTCTATTTCCTGGCCTTGAAAGATTATAATGAGATTAAGAGTTTAAGAGGTCAGAATTTGAATAACTGGTTATTTATGAGTCCTGTAGTTTTTGGTAAATCCTTTCCTCTTGCTCTGTCTCAGTTTCTACTTCTGAGGATAGTAATTCTGATTTCACTGGCTTGTTTTGATAATTAATATAATATGTGTAAGAAACTGGTCTGTGGTAGATGTTAGTCTTTTACTCTAAAAAGGAGAATTGGTTTTACTTTCTGCCACTAAAATGTACATATAAAGGGATCATACTTGGAAGACTTCCATTACAGTTACAGCTGATGTGACTATATATAATTGATACAATAAATGTTCATTATTTCAACAGTATACTAAAAAGAGAAACCCTTCTAAGGATCATACCCATTATTTGTCCAATTACAATTTCTGAATATTTGACAGAGAATTTCAAAATTAAAATATTAAAGATTCAACAGCAGTCTCATCATCTTAGAAATTCATCTCTCAAATGAGGAAAATACAAGTATTTTTCAACCTAAGTTTTTGAAGGATGATTTTAATTATAGCAAAAATACTGCTTTCCCCCTCTATTATGTTTTCCAATTTCTAAGGAGATAATTTGAGTTTTATTTTGTTTCAGTGAAGTTATTTTTGCATGTTGTGGCCAGTAGGGTTTGTAGTAGGGAATGTTATTCCAGGTATCCAAAAGGTGATTCAAGATTGGTGAAAACACTATCAGGTAACTAGAGACCCTTTATGCCGTGAGCCTTTCAGAACTAATATTTTTAACTTGTTCCTCCACATTTTGACTTGTGAATTCATTAAGCTAGACTCACAGCAAGATCCTTTTATATAGATCTACTTAATCTGTTACATTAACAGCATGCAGTTAGTGCCAGCTGTTCCTAATACTTAGCCACTTCATACCCCATCAGTTTGCCCCCTTATGTTTGGAACAGGTAGCAACTTTGAAAACACAGCTCACAAAAACCAGAATGACTATTTAGGAATATTCTGGGTAGGTGGAAAAACACATCCTTTTCCACATGTCTAACACCATCTGGAAGCATTTTTGTTTTTTATGAAAAAATGCAGGTTACCTGATTATTCCATGGTTCATTGCTCTAGAAAATGTTTCCCAAATAAAAATAACTAACAAGAAACCTCAAAAATATAAGAACAGAACACTTCAATACAACTCCTTATTAGCATGACTTCAGTGGCAAAAATTTAGAGAGACCAATTCCCAAATAAATCAGCATAGAATTGATGCATCTGAGCTAGGGGTATTTAAATACTGACAATGTGGCAAGATTAAGAAGAATACACTTTTTTATAAAAAAAAAATGAAATGTGTTTAATTCCCAAAAGCTACTACCATATTCAAATATTATCATATTCAAAACTGATCATACAAAGTTCATGTTGAAAAATTTTTTAAGGAAAAAAGTAGTAGTAGTCATCTTAGTCTTCTTGATTACCTCTAAATTTTCAATAAATAATGCCAACAGGGCTTTTACTCATGGATTTTGGTTTATTCTACTAAAGAGAGTACAAGATAGTCCTTTGTTTTTCACTGAAAAGGAACTAGAAGGAATTTTGAAAACTGATAAAAATCTGCTGAAATATGAAGCAGTTATATATGGATATCTGCTAAAATATAAAATTTATTATATCCTTATTCTGAATATCATAAATTGCATTGTAGCTACATATTTCTAACTACTAGGGTAACTCTAACAATGAAATGATTAAAAACTGACTATATTTCCAATAACAAGAAGCTGAAATTGTGGAATGAATAAATTTTCTTTCAGCAGATGTGAATTTAGTAATAACAAACCTGGAAAAAAAATCCAAACGAAATGAATGTCTCAAAAATTTCAGTACATTTACAGTTAACTTACTTTGAGATTAAGAATAAGGAAAACTAGTGTAGCCAGAATTATAATTGTAAGGAAGCTACCCATGCCTTCTTGCCATGAAAAACCCTTCGATAATAATTGCAGAGCTGATGGTATGATGTGATCATAAACCTATCCAATTATGTAGGAGTAAAGAATGTGTTAAACTTGCCAACTAGAACATCACATTCAACTAACAATTCTTTGTGGTCTCCAAATTGCCACTGTGGCATACAGCTGCCTCCTCACCAAGAACTTTAAGCAGTTTAGCTAACACCACAGGCAACAGCTAACTGAAGTTTCTCTTCTGTGTCTACAGAAATAACCATACTACTCAAGCAAAAGAATATTTGCAACTGCCCTACTGTCCAGATAAATATCCTCATTCCAAAATAGTAAAGTGACAAGTCTGAAATAAAAGACAGCTTTTCTGAAAAGACCGATTTTACTCTCATGATTACTTCTATAATAAAATAATGTCCTTCCTTCCTTCCTTCCTTCCTTCCTTCCTTCCTTCCTTCCTTCCTTCCTTCCTTCCTTCCTTCCTTCCTTCCTTCCTTCCTTCCTTCCTTCCTTCCTTCCTTCCTTCCTTCCTTCCTTCCTTCCTTCCTTCCTTCCTTCCTTCTCTCCTTCCCCACCTTTGCCTCCCTCTTTTCCTTCATATATATACATATACATACATATACATTTATGATGTATATATGACCTATATATTTATCAAGTTATTATAGTACCAAGAATTAAATGCACAGAGATAAAAACCATAACCCCTAAATCCAGGTAACCCTAAGTTCAGAAATTTAAAACCAAATCATATCCACTGGTAGGGTTGAATAATATTTACTAATTTACTTACTGATTCTATAAGAGTACAAGCAAGTCAGGATGGGAAGTTAGTGCCACAGAAGGGGGATGATTTTTTTTTGAGTCATTAAAAAATTGAGTAGAGTGATGAGACACAAGAGAGAAGGAAGAAAGGACCATCTAGACAGAATGAATAGAATGTGAACAGTTCATCAAGAGAAGAAGCACAGCAGCTCCGGCATCTATGAGCATTGTGACTAAAGTAGATGGAATATGAAGGGCCTTGGTAGATAAGATGAATGAAAAGGCAGAAGCAAGGTCAGGGAACAAATTTATATGACAACAATGTTGGGATCTACATTGTACATAATGAGAAACCTTTAAGAGAGCTTTGTCTGAAAACAACTTCAAGTAGATGTGACCCACGGACTTGCTGTCAACAGTGAAGTCTAAGAACATGGTGGACTTGGCCACAGCTGTGCTGTGTCACACATCTGGTGGTGGTGGCATCTATAGGACGAAAAGGAGATTTCTTAAAGTGGTTTTTATGAGTCTGGTGTTTTGGGACTGGTCTAGTCTGGAACAATAGACTCAAGTGTCATTGGTCTGCAAAGGGAACTTGAGCTATGTAATTAGTTGAAATCAATAAGACAACATGAGTAGATTAGAAGAGGACCACTGAGTAATCCTTGGAAATGAAGGTGGAAAAAAGAGAGAATGAAGGTGGAAAAAAAGAGAAAAACCAAGAACTTAAGGAAGCGTACAAGCTGCATACATTAAGTACATATAAAAGGTAAAATAGAATAGTTCAGTATGTCAGAAGTTACCAACAGGTCAGAATAGACCCTGATATTTGACAACAGGATTTAACAACATGGAAGCAATTAGTAGATTTGAAAAAAAATCTGCTAAAATTAACCCTAACCCTAACAATCTACTGAAATTCATTGAAATCATGGTCATGAGAACTTTACTGAAATCAACTCTGTCAAGAAATATGTATATAAATGGGTATAAAGAAGTTGGGCAAGCTTGCAGGGCAAGTATGGTAAAGAGAAGTTTGTTTATATTTTAAGATGGCAGAGACATAGCATGTTGTACGTGCAGGAATGAATGGGAAGGTTGTTAAAGATGGTGGTGTTAGAAGACACTCATAGCTATATAATCTAGTGAAAATAGTACTGGGTTGGCTTGTACAGAGGCTTTCAGAGTCAAAGGAAGGTTTATGAAGGTTTTTAAAGGTAAGATAAATCAGAGTGTAAAGGGTAAAAAGCCAATAGAATTTAAATGATGTAATATTTTGAGGAAAAAGAAATCATAGAGAGCCAGATGGAAAGGACATGAGTGAAGATAAAAGAATATAAATGGATATTTGATCTAGGTATGCAAGAGTAATCCCTTCTCTGATCCTGTAGGCAAGGATAATACAGAGGAGATTAAAGGTTAAGTAAGGAGACAAAAGTGAGGATGTGTACATTTTTGTCATATGAAGTGAGGACATATGAAGGTCCAGGGAAAGAGTAAACTTTGCAAAGGGAAAGAAAAGGATCATGATAAAGCTTAAGTGAAAAGATGGGCTACTTGAGAATAATATTTGGGTAAAGTTGAAAAGCCATACAACTAAATTGGTGCCAATTCATATAATATAGTAGTTCTTTTACATAACTGCCCCTGCAATTTTCTTCATAATTCAACCATCAAGTACAGGTTGAGTAGAGACATAAGTGAGGGCAGGAAGAGACAGATGGAAAAACAAAGTACAAAGACAGAAATAGTTGGTTCCTTGAAGTGGAAGGGCAAATAGCAGTGAAATTTAGGAGACTGATGTGAAATGATTCCTGATTACAAGTGTATCAGTACACAAAGTAGAAAATTGGGATAGTAAAGATGCCTTAGAATACAACTGGGTGGGTTATTTGCATTGATTCCTCAGCCATTGAAGATGTTCACAGAATACGTGGTAAACAGGAAAGTTGTGACACAGCTACTGCTAGGGATTTGCTAATTCCTTACATAAATATTCCTTGACATGTTATAATAATTACTTCCCTAAGCACATAACTTGTCACTAATACAAGAATTAGGAGCATGAGAAAAGTGAATTTGATAACTGTTTCTACTAATATTGGCCCATAACAAACTACCCAAAAAGTGTTTTGACATAAAATAATGATTTCATTAAGTCAAGATTCTGAAGGTCAGAAATTCAGGGAGCACTCCCTGATGTCTGGTGCCTCAGTTGAAGATTCTCAGTGGCTATGATACTGGATATCTGGGGCTGGAATTATCAAGGAGGTATCTTAATTCACATTAAAGTGTCAAAAATTTGCAAACATATTTTACAACCTTTAAGTGATATTCATGGTGATTGTTTAGCTCTATTCTAAAATGTTTCCTGCTACAAATGTTCTTGGATTTTAGCTATACAGGGTTCTGTAAAAGGCAAAACTATGTACATAGTAAAACAATCAAAGGTTGTGTGTATTTGGAGAAGGCAAGAAAAATAGGTGGAACACAGGATTTTCAGGTAGTGAAAATACACTGCATGATATTATACTTATAAATACATATAATCATATGTTTGTCCAAATTTATAGGAAACAAACCACCAAGATTGAACTGTAATAGAAACTATAAATTTTGGGTGATTATAATGTAGGTTGACCAGTTGGAACAAATCTACTACTATGGTGGGGGGGAGTTGATACTGAGGGAGAATGGGCTTGTGTACATGGAGAATCTCTATACCTTTCTCAATTTTTCTGTGAACCTAAAACCACTCTATGAAAACAAACTCTTTAAAAAACTAAACCACAATAGAAATTATATATGAATTAAATTTCAAAGAAGACATATCTTTTCCTTTTAGGGTCTTTATGACAATTGAAATTTCCCAATTCAAGCAGTGTTTGAATGTCCTCACCCTCATTAAGTGTGTTTGGGTACATATTAGTAATTCTTTTCATAACTGAAAAACCATCAATTATATGTTGCACAGACTCATAAAACCATTTGAAAAACCACAATTCTTCATAGGAAAAATTGCATACCCAGTGTTTATTTCAACAATAAGTACCAGTAAGCAATAAAGACTCATGTTTCCCATTCTTTTTCATTGAACACAGTTTTTGGTATGTACAAGTTTATGCTATTTCAGTTGTCTTAGTAAATGCCTTGTCTTTGTTCAAGAATTGACTAATGTTTATGGTAAGTATAGGTTACTGTGTTGGGTGAATATGCTTTATTTTTGTATGGATGTTATTTAAAAATAGAACAAGTAAAAGATAATGGTTTGAAACAAAGTTCCTTTAAGTGTGGGATATTATTTTGCACTGGTATTTTTCATTTTCCTGGAGAACTGAATCAACTATTAGTTCATTTATTTCATAAAAATATCCAATTAGATCATAAACTCTTTATTACATTCTGCAGTTTGCAAGTGAGTCATAAAAACAATGGGTTAAGCATGTACTTAAGTGGAATCAGGAGTTCTGAAATTTCTGGGTTGTAAGGTCTGCTTCATTGCTTGCTAGCTGTTGGATAATTACTCTTTGAGCCTTGGTTCCCTTTTCTATGAAATGGAGTTGTTTATACCAACGTCACCTTCCTATTTGTCACATTTAGGGAGCTGAAAAGTTGGCATCTAGCTGCCAGTAGTGCCACCAGACCTCCTGCAATGCACGGTACAGACCCCACAACCAAGCAATATCTGGCTTAAAACATCAATAATGTGAAGATTAACAACTTGCTCTGGAGGGCATGGGATAATACGCTACTTTTGAAGGAGTAAAGTTTTATTTATTTATTTAGGGTAATTAATACTTTCAAATCGGTTCATTTACTCCCAGAGAAAAAGTAATGAATCCAGACAGTGACTGCCACAAGAGTGATGAAGAGTCTAATTTCCTTATTAGCAATGTACCTACCAGTGTCTGAACAATATGCTTAAGTCATTTGTTGCCCTGGGTCTTTTGGTGATTTCTATGAAACGATTTATTACTCAGCAGTGCCATTCCTCCTCTTTTCTCTAGCCTCACTATGCCCTCGATGCATTTTTTTTTTTTTTTTGGACTGAAGAAACTTCTCATCCTTGAATGTGGTACCACATCTCTAATGAGACCCTGGCACCAATTGTTCTCCCTTTGGGAAATGACCTAATCAACAAAAATCAGTATGTATAAAACCAAAAAGAGGGGGAGAAGGGGATTCAGGGAAAACCAATTAGAGTCTTAGCCAACCAAATGTTCTTTTAGATTCCAAGTAATCTGTTCCCTATTTCCTTTTCTTTGTAACTAGATTGCCCATCGGCAATACATGGTTTTGATAATGATGGGGATAATGAGATGAACTTCAAGACGGGTTACAAAGTGAAGAAATAATCAACAAAAAATAAGACCTTACTTTGGAAGGAACTGAATTGGCTTGTGTAATAAAGGAGGTTAATTCAACCAGCTGGTGATTGGTAACTAAGGGACCTTTATTAAAGATGAGCCTCAGGCACAAATTCTAGTTCTTGCAACACAGAGATTTTGGGTCCTCTTGCCTGAGGATTTTTAAAAGTAATTATTGTGTTTTCTGGCAAACTATAGTGACCCATAATTTACATGATTAAGAGGTCCTAATGGGTTTCATAAAACTCTGATGATTTCAATGATCCACTCAATGAAGAAACACCAAATGAAAAAGCAAGATAAAAATAGCTTTAAATAAGTCCCCAGTGCCAGGGTTGTCTTCCATTGAGAATTTTCATTAATAGGATATTTACTAAATTGTCTCTCTTTAAAGCACAACTATAAAAAACAAACAAAAAACAAGGCCAAGACCTGTGAAATGTTTGGTTCCTTTCTGAGCTACTTATATCCAAATGGACATTTAAATTAAATGATCTTTCCCCTCATAAATGGTCTGCCACATAGTCAAGACTATATGAAAGTCACCCACCTATCCCGTCACTACTAGTTACAATATATAATGAGAAAAAGAACCTTTGCTGTCTCTTAGAGAGCTATTTTAACTGCAGTAATGTGGGAATGGTCACTATTGTTCTCCATCCCTACTAAAGGAGGAGAAACAGCATTTGTAGATTGTTATCTTCTCAAAAAGATATCCTGGAAAGAAGAAGATGAGGCATCATCATCACTTCTAACTGTCACTCACCAGCTATTTGATCTTGAAAAATGACTAAGGCTCTCTGAATTTCAGTTTCCTCATCTGTAATGGGAACAATATATAAATAATAAAGTCCTAGTTTCTACCTATGGTAAATGTTTGGGAAGACGCTGTTGAAATGCTGTACCAAAATAAATTGTTGAAATAATAGACATTGGTGTAAAGAGGACATCTAGATGAGCAGTTAATTCATCTGTTTAACTGAATCATATTTCAGTTACTGCAGTTCACATACTCTTTGATGAGAACTCAATGTAATCATATTTGTGATTGTCACTGGTTTGCTTTAGTAATTAGTCACCACTTTCCACTATAGCATGAATTTTATTGAGAAAAAAATCCTAGCGTTAAATCTCAAATGTCACTTACTAGGTATAGAACATGGCATAAGACAATTAACCCTTCATCTCCTTGTAGGTACTTTGAATGTGAATTCATAGGTGATGTGGAGAAGATTAAATAAAGAATAAAGAATGTAAAATGCCTGGGAAAATGGTGAATTCTGAATGCATGTTGTCATTTTGCGGAGAGACCGGCAATAGATGCAGAATCATTTCTGTATTCTTCAACTTCCCAGTGCAGAGATGATACAAATGCCAAATGCTATGAATAGTCAATAATCAATTAATAATGTGGGTCACAAGGGACACAAAAACTCTGATTCAAAAGAATACCTGCACCCCTATGTTTATAGCAGCACTACTTACAATAGGTAAGACCTGGAAACAACCTAAATGCCCAAAAACAGATGAGTGGATGGGGAAGCTATGGTACATATACATGATGGAATACTACTTAGCGATCAAAAATGAAAAACTAGATGCATTCATAGGAACATGGATGGAACTGGAAGGAATTATGCTCAGCGAAGTAAGTGAGAAGGCAAAAGAAAAATACCAGATGGTTCCTCCCTTAGGAGGAACATAAGGGAACCAAAGGAGGATCAAGGAAAGGAATAAGAACAATAATAATAATAATAACAACAACAAGAAGGAAACAAAAACCAAAAATGAAAAGACAAGGACAAACTGGGGACACTTGGTGGGGAGGGAAGGGGGGAAGGGTGGAGGGCAGACAGGAGCACGGGGGACTGAGGTGATGGTGCACTGGTGATAAGGTGATGGGACAACTTAAACATCTGAAAAAAAAAAAAAAACAATAACAGCAAAAACTATATGCTCACTCCAACAAAAAATAAACTGGTTTGACTATTTCTGAAAGTCTAGTCTCAAACTATATTCTTTAAAAATTAGAGATGCAGGTTTTAACCTTTCTTTGTCTTCTAATTTCTCATCAAAGTCACCATCATTGTTATTATTAAATTACTTTGAACCTATAGAAAATTATAAAAATGATGTACTATAAATGTACTACAAATGTCAACAACATTAAACAGATATTAATATTTGTAATATTTGCTGAATAGGAAAATAAAATTGCAAATACCTGAAAAAAAAGAAAAATAATGTGGGTCACATATTTAGCAGTCTTGTGGCTGCTAAAAAGAAAATGCCAGTCAATAAGTAAACTTGATGACTAAGCTCTAGTATTTGCCCCAATTGGTCACTTTCCATTTAAAATTCTTCTTCTGCCAACATTTTGATACTACTACTAGAAGCCACAGTTAATTGAGCTTGTAATAATAGCAAATAAATGCCAAAATACTATTTTTTTAGCAAGAAAAAAACCTCTACAAATGCCCTCCACTGGTGAATACATCCAAGCATTATTCCTTGATATCTTGCAGAATCAGACTAACCATAACAGCGGAGGCTGAAAAACACCATTTCTCTGTGGAAAGAGCTATTTTAGTGGGTTTGGGTTTCAACTGCACAATATTTGACTTTGTTTTACTAACCACATGCTCTGAGTTGCCATCCTCTTGCTTGAATCCTCCCACAAGTATTTGAAGGTTTCCATTAATGGTAAGCCACCAGCATCAGTGCCAGTACAACGACCCCAGTCAGCCCAGGATGTTAGGATGCTAAAGAGAAGAAATCAGTGGATCTTCAAATGGAACTTCAAACATAAGGTTTTAGCCAACAATGTTCTATCTATGTAGATCACTGAAGTAAGCAGATTAAATAAGACTTTTTTTACATCTCTATATGACCAAATTAATGTCAAAGGCATGAAAAAAAAAAGTGCTGCTTTTGTTTTGGTCACAGGCTAGCAAGATGGCACTGATGTCTTGAATTTGATTATGGTGATGACATTTGGGATGCCTGAAGTTTTCAAATTATTGTAGAACAACCTGGCCACATAATGTATAGAAACCTGGTCATGTTTACCCTACCTGTCTCCCAGACACTGCCAATCAAGTATTAGAACAAAGTAAGAAGCGATATTGTTATCTTTATATATGTTATTAGTGAATGTATGTTATGCTTTTATGGGAATTTCTGGAAAATTTTATAGTAATAGGTTTAACTTAGTGCCCTCCTTTTAAAAATTTTTCCTCCAAGTGAGTATGGCTATATCATAACCATAATGTCATAATTGTCTTCCCTGGCAACCAACATAAGTCGCAAGCACACACACACCACTCCCCTTCTCAAAACCCAGGACAAGCCTGCATTTACTCAAATTTAATGTCCCTTACATTTGTAAGAGATGTGTATACTTTAAATAAAGTGAAATAAACAGGTCTTAATTTTCATTATTTTTAGTAAATGTAGACACCTATACAATCCCAAACCTCCATCACAATATGAATGTTTCCTTCATTTCAGAAGGTTTGCTCATGCCCTTCCCAATCAACCCTACCCTTCCTCACTATTCTTACACATAAGCAATTACTGTCCTGGTTTCTATAACCATGGGTTAGTTTTACCTCTTTTAGGAATCCATCTAAATGCAGTCATAATGTAACTCTATTTGCATCTTCTTTCACTCAGCATAGTGATTTAAGCTTCTTCTTCTTGTGCGTGTCTTTTTTATTGCTAAGTAATTTTCCATTATATGAATATAAACAACTTGCTTGTCTATTTTCCTAATGATGGACTGATTAAGTATTATGAGTTAAACTGCTATGAACAATCTTGTACAAGCCTTCGTGGATATGTTTTTATTTCTCTTGCATAAATATCTGGAAGTTGACTTTTTATATCACAGAGTAGACGCAGATTTAATGGCTAAGTTAACTGCCTTTTTTTACAAACTGCAATAGCTTTCCAAACTATTTTTTTTGGGAATTCATTTCTCTCGAGAATATATGAGTTCCAGGTATTCACATTTATGACAACATTTGTGTAGTCTTATTCAATTTCAGCTTTCCAGTGGGTATATATTTCATTTCAATTTAATTTTTCTTTCTCTGGTAACACATTAAGTATTTTTTCATATGTTTATTAACCATTTGTGTAAATATATACATATATGTATTTTTATTGTACATACTTTCTTGATATATGTATTTTTCTATAAGATATTCAGGTCTTTTCTATTATATATTAAAGCAAAGTCTCTGCTCTGTTTCAAATATAAACTGGAGTACACATGATTCCAGGCTCATTATTGGTATAGAAGATTTCAGAGAGAGCATTTATGCTATAGATTTATGCTATGAATATCATTAGTGGACATTTAATATTAGTTGGTACTATGTTGATCATTTCTGATATTTAATTACTACTTTAATATTTAAGACAACAGCCAAACCAAGAGGCTATCTTTATCCCTTTTCTAAATTTGAAGAAATCAAGTTTATAGAGATTAGAAATGACCTACCTAAGTCAAGGTGAAATGAAGACTAGAATCCAGATTAGACTGATTGCAAAGAGCAGGTTCTTAACCTTTGAGATAACTTGTTTTTCAAAAACATAAAGTTTTATAGACAGAAATGAGCAGGCCCAATTTCCATATGTACCAGTATTTCTGGATTTACATATTTTCCACCTGCCCAATCGATAGTCTTGGTAAGATCAGATGTCAGAGTCTTTGAAGAGAAGCCAGCTGCAAATAGGTACATGATGGCTAATTAGTGAATCTGTCACTAGAATTACTGAAAAAGGACTGTCATAAGGGAGAACCCCTGCCTTAATTTCAGAACAGACACAAACTGAGTGGCCTTTTCACTACTGACATTTCAGTGGTATTGTGGGCACAAATTTTAAAGTCATCCAGGATATTGTCAGTGTTCTGGCTCAAAACTGAGCTCTTTAGCTTTTATTCTGTTGGGAAATATTCCTTGCTAATTGACTCCCAAATTCTCAGATAACCTTTGTTTTAGCTGCCAGGGTGAACTAAACAGCCTGTGTACCAGCAGTGTGCATGGTATGATAGGACATAGTAGAATGTGTTTTTTCTCTAGTTTTATTGAGTGAGAACTGACATACATAACAATAAGCTTAAGGTATATGGTTTACCTATAGTATAAAGTGATTGCCATAATAGATTCATTAACATCCGTTTTTCCATTTAAATACAATGAAATAAAAGAGAAAAGGAAAATTAATCTTGTCTCTATACTGCGAATTCTTAATTTTCCTCTACATTATACAGCAGTATTAGCTAGTTATTAGTATTAGTCATTATGTTGTATATTACATGCCTGTTACCTATTTCTCTTATAACTAGAAGTGTGTACCTGTTGACTACCTACTTCCAACCAATTCTTCCCACCATCCTCTGCTTCTGGAAACCTTAAGTTTGATTTCTTTTCCTATTAGTTTTTTTTTTTTTTTAAGATCCCACATGTAAGTAAGATCATAGAATATTTGTCTTTGTCTGACTTATTTCACTTTGCATAATGCCGTCAAGCTCTACCCATGTTATCACAGATTGTATTTCCTCACTTTTTAAGACTAAATATTCCACTTGTGTGTGTATGTGTGTGTGTGTAACTACTGAGGATCACCTATTCTAGTCTGTTATTAACCATTAGTGTTTCATCAAAAAAGTCAAAACATTTCCAATCTTTTTTTTTTTCACAAGAGAAAAAAGAGCATCTGAGAAAAAGCACAATTAAGGAGAATAAAGAATTGCTACACAGAACCCAATGATGTGGTTCATTTGGTGAACACTTACTCATCTGTTCTACAGTATAGACTTCGAGCAAAAGCCAGCAGATTTGATTCAAGGCCCTGTGGTTTGCCAGAAACTAGTTGGTCAAACAACTTCAACTTGCTGTATTTCCATATCTTTTTTTGTGAAGAATGATAATAACATATTCTCTAACTTAAGTGAGATGTTACTGATAGCTTCTAGCAAACTTGTTCACTTTAGAGTGTGTGTTCTACAATTATTCATTTTTTGCTATTTCTTTTCTACTCTCCCCCAAAAAAAGAGTTGCCAATTTTCACATTACAACACCTTTCATTTTTGTATTAGTGATTTAAAACTTAGTTCTTTCACTATTTCTTTGGCTCATGAATCTGGGTACAGATTTCACTGGTCCTTTGTCTCATGTCTCTCCCAAGACTTCAGTTAAATTGTTCGTTAGGACTACAAACATTATAAGGCTCAAGTAAGGATGGTTTCACTCTCAAACTCCCTATTGGGCTAGGATGCACTATCTCATGGATTCTTTGATTGCTTGAGGGTCTTAGCATCTTGCTGAATATAGCCTGTAGGACATCCTCCAGGCCTTGCCACATAGGTCATCCTGTGAGGCAGCTCATAGGCTGGCAGCTTGCTTCATCAGAAGAGCAAAGAAAGAGAGTGACAAACAGAAGTCACAATGTTTTATAACCTAATTTGAACATGATATTCTCTTACCTTTGCCACAGTCTATGTATTAGAAATGAGTAACTTGGCCTAGATCACACATGAGAAATGATGATTAGACAAGGGCATGAATACCAAGAGATGAGATCCCTGGGAGCCATTCCAGAAGTTGCCTAGCAAATATTCTTTATATTTGCATAAATTCATTGATAATGATACATTCATAACACTGTCATAAATGTTGTTAAATCCAAAGCCAGAAAGAAGAAAGAGCAATATAGCTGAACTTACACTTTTTGACCATGGTGGAAGAACTTTCCATAGTACCATGTTGTCTTTGTGCCAGCACTTCTCAGTGCTGGCTGCCTATGAGGCTCACTGAGGGAGTTTTCAAAACAGCAGTGCCCAGGTCCAAATGCAGCTCAAATCAAAATCTCTGCAGGTACGGTCTTGACATTTACCTTTATCTTTAAAGTTTTCTAATGAAGCTGATGCCCAGACTGAGTTGTGAACCACTTTCAGAGAACTAATCAGGAATCCTTCTATACAATCTCCTAAAATAGCCTTCCGTTAAAGCTCATTATTACCTCTGCTTGGAGAGACATTATTTCTCTGAACATACTACTAAGTCCTATCATTTCCCTCCCTCCCTGTATTCCCTTATATTCCTTCATGCTTATTCTTCCATCTAAAATTTAATAAGTTAAATTTTAATAAATTTAATAAAATTGAAAATTCAGATAATTATCCTCTCATGAAAACAGTCAGCCAAAGAATTAAAATGAGACATGATATATTCTCATCTATGATATAATTTTCAAAAGGCTAGGACAAAACTGGGAACTGGCAGAAAGCCAAACTAAAGAAAATAAATAAAAGAATCTCTAAGGTGACTTCAACAGATCAGCAGAGAATCTCCCATTGCCAAATCCATATGTGTTTCAGGTTAGTGCAGGAGAAGGTCAAAAGCAAAAGCAGAGTCTCTGGCCAGGACCAGCTGAAACTACCATGTTCTGCAAGACTCCATGCCTCTCCTGCACAGACTGAAAATAGTATCACCAAAATGAAATTCCCTGAATCCAGTGAAGTCAGTCAATCACTTGGTTAGTTGAAATGGTTATTCACCTGCTCTAACTTCAAGTCCCAAAGAAGATGGTTAATAGAATCCATTGGGATTCTAAAGTCTTGCCTTTAATCCTCAGCTCAACAACTTGCTGGATGGTTGGCCTTATTCAAATTATTCAATTTTCTGGGTTGCTTCACTGCCATATTATTGGGATAACAGTACTTTTATCAGAAGGCTATTGTGAAAATCAAATGGGAAAATTCATGTCAAGTGATTAGCACATTGTTTATAACACTGAGTATATCAACAAATACTAGAAATTACTATTCCATTCCACTGGGGTAAGGTGCACACCATCAAACACCTATATTAGGACTATTGATATAGGCTGTGTCCCAGCACATAGTGAGTGCTTTATAGCTACTGTGCTGCTGTCGCGCATTTGGAAACACTGAGTTTCCCAAAGATGCAATTTGAGAAATGTGATATTTAAGTCCATCTTTGAAGAATTCCCTACAGAAGGAACAAGCAGGAGCTAACCTAGACACATAATCTTGAACTAAACCTGCATCCAATCTATTTTCATTTCACCTTTTTTGTGGAGTACACCAGGCGTTCTCTGGGGGTAGGACCACCTCAGCCTGGTTTACCTGCTACATGGCTAAATTGGGGTGGAAGCCAGAACGGCTAGTGTCTAAGAGTGCTGACAGCAGATTCCTTTAACCACACTGTCAGTGGTCAACATGGCTTGGAATCACGTTTTCTATCTTTAAGCCCAGTTGTCACTCAGCTCATGACTTAAATTTGACTTTGAGCTTCTCCACCCTCTGTCTCCAACTTGACTCTCAAAATTGTTCACAATATTGACACATAAGGTATCTGAGAGCACCTAGCTCAGGACCTGACCTTAGCGATGCACTTAGATTATGAACTAAATCTGAATCTAGGTAGCTGAAGGACAACAGGACTGAGTAATATTTAAACACAGTGTTTTCAATAGAAAGTTCAGTCATCTGTATCTCCCCATTAACCTAGGATGAACCATAAAAACTTTTCTTCAATTTTTTCGACACTTATTTTTGTTTGTTTTACTTAATGAGTCATTGTCCTTTCCATTATTTTTTTTCTTTAAAACTTGAAGTTTAATCTGAATATCAGTAGTTCTGAGTTCTCTTGCTCAAAATTATCTATAGAGATATAAATGCTCAAGCTTACTGTGATGAAGCCCCCAAGACCCATCTTATTTTCTTAGTAAATCTCTGAAATTAGTTTGTTTGTTCAGGTTGTCTTAATTAG
This sequence comes from Galemys pyrenaicus, assembly GCA_019455555.1. Classification (NCBI taxonomy): domain Eukaryota; kingdom Metazoa; phylum Chordata; class Mammalia; order Eulipotyphla; family Talpidae; genus Galemys; species Galemys pyrenaicus. The sequence continues at coordinate 13,112,360 of JAGFMF010011709.1, forward strand.
GATGTTATTAAAAAGAACCTAGACCACTAATGGTTCAGTTTGGTTGGTTTGATATGATTAATCAAGGCTTTACTGTACTGAACAGATAGAAGCCAAAAGGTAACATTTCAAGAAATGGTTCATTGACATTACATGTGTTTTAACTTGGAGGATCCTGTTTTGAATTTCAGCATATTCAGATTCCCAGCCTTGAATTAAGTTGTTTCTACAGCTCTTAACAACAGAAACCTTCCCAAAGACTGTACATTTACTTTGACTTTGGAAAGCAAACTAACTGATTTGGGATCTCAAGCCTCAAAGTTTCACTTGGATTCAGCATTTGTCCAAATTCTAGGAATCTCTGTTGCTAGATACAAAGGCCAGAAATAAATGAAGATTCATTTCTCCACATGCGAACCAAACCTTGGTTGGCCAGCAGGAAAATGTTCTATGGAGTGTAGTGGGTAGAAGGGAGGGAGAAAGATTGGAAAAGAAAAAAAAATCATGCAGGAAAAGTAGAAAAGAAATGTCAAAGTTTTCTATATACTTGAAAAAACAATGGTTTAATATTTTTCAAAGGATATTCATAAACTAGGGCAGTTATTTTATGATGTAGTCCCAAGGCCAGAAGCATCATCACTTAGGGACTTATCAGAGATGCAGATGTTCACTTCCCACACCAGGTGTACCAAATTAGAAGATCCAAGGCTAGAGTCCATGAATCCCATGAATATGTGTTTTAACAAGCCCTTAAGCTGAATCTGTTGTACCCTAAATTTGGAAAAACACTGGATTGGAATATATTTGAATGACATTTCAAATATAATTATAAGATCATGAGGACCATTCCAGATCAAATGTTCACAGGACCACTGCAAAATCCTGGTTTTTGTGCTAACAACCTTTTTTCAGCAGAATTTCTCCACTTAATGCAGCAAAAGTAAATGCAGCTACTCGAATAACTACAATGATGCCAAGTCTGAATAGCATTCATGCTAGAAGCACAGTCTCGGTGAACAAACTCTAAAATAAAACAGAGGGGAGAAACCAAAGCAACAACCACTGCCATAAAAGAAATCAAATAGCTGACCAAAAAAAATGTAGAAGATCAGAAACTAAGATTTGTCCAGGGTCATCCCAGATGAATTCACCTGGCATAGACTTAGTGTTAATAGGCTTCCTTCCAGCCCTGTGCTGATTCTACATTCTCTTCCTCACAATGGTGAACAATCTCCCACCAACCAGTCTTTAAAAATACAGCCCTGTAATCTAGATTTGATATTGTCTCAAGCTCTCCTAGAACTCAGACTGACTGGAATATCAGGGGTTCTACTCTTGGAGTTTGCCAGTCAAGCTGTCCTGTCACTGATGCCTTCCAGGGTACTCGATTTACATTCCCATAAAATGGCAAAGTGTGGTGCCAACAAGGACACAGATGATTCAGAGCAAACAGGCAAAGGAGGAGTCCTGGAGCCCTCGGTGGCCTTTTATGCTTTTATTATCAGAGGCAACCAGGTACACAGCAGGCAGGAGGGATGGGGGGCCAGGAGGCTGGCAGGCCTCCTAGCCCCCAGCACATCTTCCCTCTCTGGGCTCTCTAGCCTCTGCTCTCTCTGCTTGTCTTCTCCTGCTCCTGGTGGCCTCGTTACGTGCCCCCTTATATGCCCCATGTTTCAACCCAGGCACACTCACTTGCACATGCCCACTTAGGCACCCATGCAGGCCCTCAGTTGTCCTTCATCACACCAATGGTGAAAGGGTGGAAAAGCCTGATAACTTTTCCATTACCCTACACAAAGTAACCTGACTTGAGGCCTAAGCTTCACCAAAGTGCAGGTCCATGTTGTAAGATTGTGAACAGCATCCTAAATTTTTTTACCCCCTTCTGCAGCCACCTGAAAATTCCCAGTTATCCCAGATTCCCACCTCTCATTGGGTATGTCTAGAAATTTCCTGTTCATCTGACATGCCCTTATCTTCCTTTGTTCTCGCACCCTCCCATATCATATGTATTATTAATAAGATCCTGACTGATCCAGATATTCCATGTAGTCACATTGTAATGACCTTGACTTTGGAGAGGTGAGAGCAATTGTGATAAAGTTTCTTAAGTTATCAATACGAAGTAATCACTTCAAAGACTATGATAAACAGACATGCAAGAGGCAAAGACAGATAATAAGCCTGGCTGTGGGAGGAGGCCCCACCTAAATCAAAATAAACAGGTGATCTTGATAAGATGCCTCTGAAAAGGTGGCATAAGCGTGGGCACTGAGATGGAGGCAAACTGAGGTGCTTATGGACTCCATGCCTGTGGTCCTGAAGTCTTCTCCAGAGTCTGGAGAACCTCAAGGACTCTCCCTGGAAGTGGCATCCTCTCCTCCTCCATAAGGACTCCTGGAGCTGTCTGGGATGGATCACACCCACTTGCCTTGCCAGGCTCCTGAACCATGCCAAGAGGTCCATGACCTTTCTCTTTAGCTGCCAATTTAATGGTACGCTCCTGTTATTGTAGTGTGACTCCCCCAATGTGTTCCTATTGTGGTTATGGGTATTTGACTTGAGTCCTGAGTAAAACCTTCCCTCTTCTTAGAAGTCAGCACTCTAGAGACCCCTAACTTGATAAAACACCCTATTGCCACCAGAATCTGCTGATGCTGTGGCCAACTACATTTATGAAACGCTGTCTTCCAAAGACCCCCAGATTTGTAGCCCCTCTGGGGGCGTTTGGAACAGATAAACGCCCACCCCTTCCTTTCTACCGTGGACTAGTCTAGGGTACAGGTTCTTCTTGCAGGTCAGTGGGAGGAGTTTCGAGTACTGAGTTGACACTCCTTCGAAGGGACACATCTGTTCCTTTTAGGTGGGGGCAGCAGTGATGTGTCACTTTCCATCCTCCCTCTCCTCCCTTCTTTGAAAAGGGGGCTTCCTCTGTAAGATCTCTTATGCATCTTTGTCCAGTGCTGTTTACTGCAGCTAAGAAGTTGTGTCGTCCTGGGCCATTGGGGGGAGGGACTTTTTCCTGCTTCCTCACTATCTGTGTAAATTCTGCCCAATATAGAAGACAGTCCCTCTTTTAGAGCCTACTTACAGTCCCCTGTTCCTCTCCTTAGGCTGAGATGTAAATCTAATACCAGGGACCAAACTATAAAAGAGATGGTATTTAAATAACCTAATTCCCCAATCCCAACAAATTCTCATGCACGTTACTTCCTTACGCCTTACCTTAAACTCAGACCCATTTTATAGAAACTGACTGTGGAAAACCCCAAGCACCATTTTCATTAGACGGTTTCTGTCATAACTGCACCGTAAACATAGGCTTCATATCTCATAAATATATTCTTGGATAAACGAGCTAACAGATGTTATAAAAGAGAAATATTTTAAAAATGACTTTTCCTCCCGCCAGGTCCATATATCTATTATTTTATAGTCACAGCAGAGCTTACACGGTGCTGAGCCACAGGTCATAAGAAGGTGCTTAACTTTCACCATATTTATTTTCAAATTTTGATTTAATTTCCACCATTAAAAAGCATGAGATTTCATATGAAACTTGAGATCTCTGACTTTTCTTGAAAGGTCAGAACTAGCATCAAAGATGGAAAAATTATCGAAAAGAGCTGTCTCGCTGAGATTTCAAGAGACTTCGAGACTTTAAGAAACTCTCAGACAGTGGTCACACTGTTCCTTTCAGGTTGGGTAGGTTCTCAGGTTCTGCATGTGGTCATTGACTCGGCCTTTTCCCAGTCAGCATTTCACACCCACCTAGCTACCTACCTCCTTCCCTCCCTCCCACCCTCCCTCTCTACCTACCTGTGTCTGTGTATCACAGATGTGATAAAGGATGGTATCACTCAGAAATAAAGCATCAAGAATGGGGCAAATTAAATGAAGCACTATAGGAACTTCTTGAGGAGTTATAAAATACCAGTTTGAAAAATCAGGAGAAAGTTATGCCATGGAAGTTAAGGAAGGCAATAGTTTTAAGAAAGTTGGAATATGGAAAGTCTGCATGTAGACTATGGTGGGGGTGGTGTATGTAATAAAGGGGAAAGAAGGACCAGTGATCTATGGTGAGGATTAAGTGTACTTTGGTGGTACGTGTGGTGTACTAACATGCATCTGAACTTATTCTCCTAAATCATATAGTGTTGTAAACCAATGTTACCTGAACAAAAATTATACAGTAAGTGTGAGTAGTTAGTAGGATAAAGAAGTTATAATATATGTATATTTACACAATGAAATACATTTAGCTATAGGGAAAGGTGAGATTTCATCATCTCCAAAGAGGACATGCAAATGGCCAACAGGCATATGAAAAAATGCTCAACTTCTCTTGTCATCAGAGAAATGAAAATCAAAACCACTATGAGATACC
>JAGFMF010011709.1:13117085-13129012 GCA_019455555.1 Galemys pyrenaicus
GAGGAACATAAGGGAACCAAAGGAGGATCAAGGAAAGGAATAAGAACAACAGTAATAACAATAACAGCAATAAAGACACAGAAACCAAAAATGAGGAGAAAAGGACAGACTGGGGACACCTGGTGGGGAGGGGAGGGGAAGGGTTGAGGGAAGATGGGAACACGAGGGACTGAGGTGATGGTGATGGGGAATACATGGGGATTACAATTGATGGCAAGTATATGTAAATTTTTTAAAAAATTTATATTAATAAAAAAAAATAAAGCAATGAAAGGAACTTGAGGGGATTACAGAAAGTGAAATTAGAAAGATAATGGAAAATACTGGATGATTTCACAGATTCTTGCAAAATGAAGAAATAAAACATCTAATGGATAGAACAAAAATAAACTAGTGGCCATGGTCACCCAATCAAGGTGAAGAGGGTGGGAGTGGAAATAAGGGCAGAAGGGGCATGCTCTTTGCTTTGATTTTTTTTCCCTCTTTTTTTGTGTTTCATTAAAAAAAAAAAAATAAAGCACAACTAGGAGGTAATAATCCTAAAAGTAAAAAAAAAGAAAAGAAAAAAAGGAAAGTATGATTTGGAAATCCTGATAAACTACATATGTAATAAAGATAAAAGTCTTGGCTCTGGCAAAAAAAAAAAAATGGTGCAACTGGTCAGTAAAAGTGTGGGACTGCAGAAAGTGCAAGTGGTGTTATCTGGCGGGGGGGTGGCGGTGGTAAAGATTATTGGATTTATTGTTACCAGATACTTGACTGAGCTCATAAAAATTTTTGAATAAATATGAGTTTAGGTGGGGGTACCAGAAATCAGAATTTAGTGTGTGGGGGAGTGAAAGGAAATTGGAAAGGAGAATGAGTGAATTCTGTGCTTTGAGGAATGATGGTGGCAAGGAGAGGAAGAAAAAGAGGGGGAAGCAGGGTTTTACTGTGAGAAATATTTGGAAATATTTGGAAATATTTCTCGTCAGGGAAGGAAACATTGAAGGGGTAACTGAGGAGAGAGTGACTGAGGAAGGAAGAGGAGAGGCACATCTCTGCCTCTGAAATACCAGTGAAGGGAGAAAAGCTGTGTGAGTCCATCCAAAGCCCAGATGAGCCGGGAGGGAAGAGGAGAGACTTGTGCCTGAAAGCAGCAATTAATTTTCTCAGCAGAGTAAACATTCTGGACACTCTTGGCACCACTGCACCCTGGAAGCTAGGGAGTTGGAGGAAATTATTTTTTAAGACATTAAACCAAAAAAAGCCTAATTGCCTGGCTTAGTGAGGCCTCAAGACTCTGACAGATATCAAAATAATTAAGAAAGGCTGGAAATGGGAGAAAGAGAGGGAAGAGAGAGGAGAGAGAGAGAGAGAGAGACAGAGACAGAGACAGAGAGAGAGAAGACAGATGGGCCAGCAATGAGAGGGAGAGGCAGTAAAGAGAAAAGGGGATGAGGAAATAGAGGAAGAGGAAGGAGGAGGAGGAAGCTGGCTTGGGCTAGGGGAAGAAGAGGGAAAGAAAGGATCAGAGAAGAGCTGCAAAAAGACAGAAACAGATGGCAATTCAGAAAATTGAAATGTTTCATTTTAGGCTTAAATTCCTAGAAAGGGGAAACTAAACAAAGATTTAAACTCTTAAGTGCTCTTGTTGACTGGCTGGCTTTCCACCAAAGATAAATTCTAGGCCAGAGGCTTGGTGAAAGCTAATGCAAACCAGGGAGTTTTGTTCACACAAGTAAATAAATTCCCAGACTAGAAAGTTGTAGAGGATTTCCAGGGGAAATCATGACAAATTTTGCTTGTACTTGCAGTGTGCCATTATTTATAAAGGTCAGGGGGAAGGGGGTGGCAGTACAAACATGATAAGGTACACTCTTCCTGTCTGACAACAAATAAACCCATACAGTGAAGACGTCATGCTGCGCTGATACAAGGCAATCGTGTTGGCAAGGTTTGCTTTTGCTTTTGAGTGAATTCTAGCCCAAAGCAGACCCCAAGGTGGGCCTTGCTGTTTTCTAGCCTCAAATAAACTCCCAGGTGGTCTTTCCCCATTAAGCAACCGCCTTCAGCGTCACAGTCTGTCCCGGGCAAGGTTCTTCTTGCCATGGCTCCTCTGTACCCCAGCGGGAAACTGCTTCAGCTCTCCTCCTGGCAGACTGCTCATGAGTGCTTCTCTGCTAGAGTCTCAACCCTAGAGCTACCTGGGATCAGGGCCTGTTTCCTGACATTTGGGTTTTCGTTCCGTGGCGTCCTGAAGCGCTGTGCACAGTCAGGCATAAAACAATGCAGAGAACAGCACTGAACCCAGCATCGCAGGTAGGGAGCAGGCCACTGTCCATGGGTTCTCACCTGTGCTCACAATTGCAAGATCACTCAGGCTCGGGAAACAACAGTGCGGTTTATCTGACAAACTGGAGACTGGGGCAACAGCTTCTCAGGCCACACACAAGTGGCCGGCTGTCTCACCCCGGGGAGTGTCCGCAGGGTCCGGTAGTTTCAAACAAAGGCCACTCCTGCAAGATGATGCTGTCCTGTCAGTGAGGGCCTGGAGCTGGTCCCACGCAGCAAGCAGCAGGACAGGACTCAACTCACATTGGCAGCTGGGGGTGCTCATAGCTGGAGCTGCTGAGGTGACACCACAGCAGCCCACAGCAACAGTCTGAAGGCTGGGCTAGCTGGCACAAGGTGCTGGATGGGACAGCAGTGGAGGCAACACTAGACGATCAGAACTGGTGGACAGCTCTCAAAGGTGGCTGGACACAGTGGACCAGGGCCAGGTGAGCCGGTCCAGTCAGCACCCATTACCAGGAGGCTCTGCCGGTGCAACAGACACCAGTGTTGCAGCTCTTTCTGGGCTACTGGTATGACCCAGGCGCCAACAGCACATTGAGACCAGGCTGAGGCTCACAGTGCTCTGTGTATGCAATGTTAGAGGCAGGGCCAGAAATGGGGGCAAACAGGTAGGGGTCTGCAAAGGGCTACAGAAACCTGGAGGTTGGCCTGTAGGTCTGTGAAGGCCTCAGGATCTGCAGGCACCTGCTGAATCCTGCAGAGATGGTCCACTGCAAGCTTCTTTGGGGGCCATCTGCTGAATCCTTCTCTCTGCAGAGGCTGCTGGGTGAAGTCAGTCTGGCTCTTGCCTGCCTCTGTCCTCTCCAGGGTTCCCTACCTTATATGCCTGGCTGGACCATTTCTTAATCTTTATTGTTTGGTGCTATTTTCATTTTGAATAATGGGCTCAAGTCTTAACTGGCTGGGAGAGCTTGAACCTAATTGGTCCATTTACAATCCTGGCTCCAGATATAAAAGGGAAAATCCTGGTTCCTGCACAGACTCAACCCATCCCAAGGTCAGGGCAGGCTCCTGGGCTGGAGCTGGGCATTGGAACCAGAGGCACACTGTGCCCCTTTGGTGGGGCTGGCTGTAACAGTGCAGGGGGGGTCTCCTGCAGCAGTGCCGGGATGCAGGTCCCAACCACCGCAGGGCTGCCTGTTGCTGGAGCCTGCCATGTTTCAGGCTGCTCTGCCCGTGGCTGCAGGGAGCAGCAGCCCTAAAGTTGCTCCAGTGGGGCCTAACACTCTTCCCTGGCAGCCCCAGACCAGAGCCTTGGGCCTCGGGGTTAGCCGTCACTGACAGAGTCCCAGGACTGGTCTGCTCTGGGGCAGGGAATGTTTGCTGCTGTAGCCTCAGGGGCGCTACATGCTCTAGGTGGGTGCCTCTTCCTACTATCTCTGCACCCCCTCCTCTTTGCCTGCATTTGCTGGGGCTGGCTGACCAAAGCAGAGTGCCTTAGCTCCAATAAAGCCAGCATGCCTCACTGCTCAGGCTGCAGGGGAAAGCCGGCCCCACAATGCCCCATGGTTTGTGCCACAGGATCTGGTTTCCATGACAAGTGCCCGTGGCCTTTCCACAGGGCCCAGTTCCATGGCTCTTACATAGAGTTACTCCAAGTCCTTCTCTAAACATTAAACACATTCAGAACATGGTACTATGGTGAGGACTGGAGTCCACAGGGCACAGTCCGAGGCTCTGATGAGAGGGGTTGTCAGGCAGAGGCTTTTAGGTGAGAATCCACTTTCCAGCTCCATAGACTTAGATCCACTGCAGTCCTCTGGGCTGTTATTTCCATGTCTACGAAGGCTGCCAATAACGGTCGATCCCAGAGAGTCGTGAGGATATCAAGTAAAGGGCCTGGGTAGCATAGTGACATGCACAATCCTCCCCATCTTGTCCACTTAGACCTCGGTGTGTGACTTTATTTGGAAAAAGTGTCTCCACAGATGTAATGTGGATGAAGTCACACCGGATGAATCTGGGCCCTAAATCTAATGATTGGTGTCCTCCTACCAGCAGAGGATATAAAGAAGAGGAGGCCAGGAGAAAACAGAGAAGAAAACTGAAGTTCTCATGCCTCCATGCTGGGGGCCACAAGAAACTGGAAGAGACAGGAAGGATTCTTCCTGGGACTTCACTGGCAGCACAGCCTGGCCACACCTTGATGTCAGATGTCTAGCCTCCAGGACAATAAAGAATAAATTCTGATGATAGAAGCCACCAAGTGTGTGGTAACTCATTCCAGCAACCCTAGGAAAGGAGTAGAAATGTGGGTAAATAGTAACTAAATCAGCTGAGATCCGTAAGTTTTAGTCTAGGTTCTGGCTACCATCTTGTAGAACTGGGATTGGTAACTCCCTTTGGTCCTAATGTACCAACTTTTATCTTCCAGGTCTCAATTTCAGTCATATATCCACCCTTTCTCCTCCAGATCTGGGCTCAGGCACGTCCTGCATATATTCCTGGACTCTAGGCCACTGTATTGTGAATCTCCTGACATGACCCAGCTAAAACAACTCATCCACCCTCCTAATACATAGTCACTAACTAAGCACGTGCCAAGAACCAGTCCTGGTATAAAACAGTGGATGAAACAAAGTCTCTCGTCTCATAAAATATACTTTCTAGTGAGAGTGAAAAATAAGTTAAACCAGCAAGATTGAATATTTATTAGGTTATATTAAGCACTATGATGGGATAGGAGGCGAAGAAGACTGGGTTAGGGGAGATAGAACTGGGCAGGGAATATGGAAGTGGTCAGGGAAGGTGATACTTGAACAGTGAGCTAATCTAAGCAGGGACACTTAGTCATCTCACCTTTAGGAGGTAAGGTGGCAATAAAGGGGAACTCAGTCACCTCAAGTTTTTTGTAAGCTATGAGTTGGTTTGGCTTAACAAACTAAAATATACCATCTCTTTTGTGGGCCTGAAGGAGTGGGCGGGAGGAGGGTGATAGCCTGGTTTTAACACCCAAACCATCTAATGCCTTCGCCATGAGAAATTCCTTGGGGAAGCGGTGCTCCCAGTATGAGGCCTAAGTGGTCACCTTTTATGACGTCCCCTGGAAGACATGGCTAGAGGAGGAAGGGACAGGGATGGCTTAGAAACATGTGTTTTTCAGGGAGTCTTGCAAGCCTAGCTCTAAACTCTGAGCCAACACAGCTGTGAGGGAGCAAAGGTTAAGACTTCACAGAACACCAGATGCTGCAGCCAGCACATATTGTTTTACAGACATATGTGTGGGTATAAATATATACATCAACGCGTATGTATACACTGGTAAAACCCCCTCCCTGCTTCCCATCCTTTTAGGTAAACTGAAAGAGGAAGGGAGGATTTCCTGTGAAAACAATGTGTACCCCCTCATCTGGCTAATGTGTTTGTCTGGATTCGATGTAACTAATTGAAAGGAGAAGTTAGGAAGAACATTTAGTGATAAAACAACTTCACACAGAGTATTCAATCTAACTCAGTTCAGTTTCTGACCAAGTACTGTGTTTTGCACTGTTAGGTGTAATGTGGGATGTAGGAATAAATAGCAGTTAATCTTATCCTATTGTAAACGCTGTGACCTTGGGAAAAGTGCTTGACCTCTCTGGTGAGATCATTTGAATAGAGACATTGCTATTTCCTGTCCTCTAATGTACCAGATTTTTACCTGTGACAGCTCACCTATTTGCAGTTTTCAACTACATAAGGTTGACTTTGATTTGAACTACAAATATTTTCTATGGTTAACACCTAACAACAAAGTTAGCAATATCATATACAGTGAAGAAGAGTTAGGGTCATTCTGTTGCAGACAGAGTTTAGTTTGTTAAGAAATTATTATCATCCCACCACTCTAAATATCTAGAGCATGCTTCAGAAAATTTTTTTGGGCGGTGGGGGAAAGCAGGTGTAGAATTTTTTAGTTTTATTACCCAGGGCATGTCTCCTGTGACTACTCAACTCTGCCACTGTCACTGGAACAAAGCCCTTGGCAATATATAAACAAATGAGCAGACCTTAGACCAATAGAATTTCATTTACAAAAAAAAAAAGGCAGTTAGCGGAATTTGGGCTACACTTACTCTCAGATATCTATTTCTTGGATCCCATATCTGGAAATCAAATTAATAAAACCATACAACTCAGGCTTATGGTGCAACCACAATAGGGAAGATAATAAAAGTTAGAGTAGAAATAAATGAAACAGAAAACAAAAACAGCCCAAAAGATCAGTGAAATCAAGAGATGGTTCTTTGGAAAAATAAAACTGACAAGTCATTAGCTATGCTTACATAGGAGAAAGAAAACCCAAAGTAATAGAAAACCCAAATGAAAGAGGTAAAATTAGAACAAATACTGCAGAAATACACAGGGTCATAAGAACCTATTAGAAAAGTATGCAAAATATTGGACAACCTAGAAGAATTGGATGAATTCTTAGATTCATCTAACTTCCCAAGATAGAACCAGTATGAAACAGACAGCTTAAACAATCCAATCACAAGTGCTGAAATTGAAAAAGTAATCAAAAGCCTCCCCAAGAACAAAAGTCCAGGACTAGATGGCTCCACTAGTGAATTCTAATGAACCTATAAATAACATCTTATACCTATTTTATACACACTCTTCAAAAATTGGAAGAGGGAAGAAATCTCCCCCACACATTCTATGAAGCCAACATTACCCCAATCCCAAAACCAAAAAAGGTAGTACCAGAAAAGAAAATTATAAATCACTACCATTGATGAATGTTGATGCAAAAATTCTCAGAAAAATTTGGTTTGGTAGGCTAAACCAAATACTGAAACATATCAAAGGAATGACCCACCATGACCAAGTAGGCTTCATCCCAGAGATACAAGGCTGTTTCAACATATGTGAATCAATCAGTGTCATCCATCAGATCAACAGAAGGCTGCCAAAAGTCATATGATCATCTTAACAGTTGCTGAAAAGGCATTTGATAAGATCCAGTATTCATTCATGATAAAAACTCTCCAAAAATAGGAAATAAATGAAACATAGAAATACTATAAAAGCAACATATGACAAATCTACAGTCAATATCACACTCAATGGTGAAAAGCTAAAAGCATTTCCATTAAGATCAGGAATAAGACAGATGTCCGCTATCACCACTGTTTTTCAACATAGTCCTGGAAGTTCCAGTTAAAGCAATTAGGCAAGAAAATGACATAAAAGGGAACCTAAATTTGAAAATATGAAGTGAAACTATCACTATTCACACATAATCTTTCACCCCCCTTCTTTTAAATTAATTCACACATCCTACTGTAAAAGGTCCTGAATACGCTGTTATTGGCTTAGATAGCATAGTTCTTCTAACTCCATATATATCTCACTATATTAAAAAAAAAAAAAGGGTTTTCACTCTTCTTTATTGACTGTAGTAAGTCTTTGGTACTCATTCTCTGCCACAGGATTTGACTAACATTTAATACAAACATGTATGCGCATTTGTACATAAACACACAACTTATAGGATCATTTATATATTTTCCAATCCCGTATGACTATGGCAAAAAGCAGTGTGTTTTACTTTATAGGCAACATATAAAACGTAAAAAAATGAAGCTCATCCAAATATATAATTATCTGATAAATCCCTTTCCTCAAATCAGGATATAAAATATGTTCACATCTGGTGTAGATTCGACTATTGGCCTTGATTCTTCATGCCTTTGCCATATAACTTTTTGTTCCTTTACTGGAGAAATATACTTTCCTGCCCCTCCACTTTCAGCTCAGCATGTAACCTCTTTGGCCAATAAAATGTTAGCAGACTTGACACAATCAGGGTCTTTAAATTTCTTGTGCACTTGAACATTCCTTCTGGTACCTCTACCACCTCTATTTGAAGAACATACTATTGTTAGTAGAATGGCCCAATAAGGGTGAGTGACATGTAGTATAAAACTACTGCAACTGACTCCAGATCTGCAGTGAGAGCAGAGTGGCCTAGCTGAGCTTAGCTTGGGTCTGCTGAATTCCAGGGATCTCATGCATCTGGGAGAACACTAATTGCTGAATGCTACATACCATAGAATCTATGACATCACATATTCTAGTAACATCTCACTGACATAACAAGTTTTAGTTTTTGTATTTTTGCTCAAGACTCAACATTCCCTTGGTACCACAGTCTCTACTTTTCCCTTTTGCAGACATTCTCCACTTTGAATCCTCTAAGAACTTCTCGACTTTTATAGGTTAAATAGTGATTGCTTAGTTGTTTTTCCAAAGGCAAAGTATTGAGGGATTAGAGACTGAGGTCAATCCACTGCTACTATTGAAAACTGACCAACATAAAACCACATTTATTTGTGGTAGTATTGTTAGCATAGATTCCTGTACTAACCACAGAATTCTTAGGATCTGGGTCTAAAGAATATTACTCTTTATTCATACTTAGCTCCTTAGCCACTGTCCCCCAAGCTGTTCACCCTGTCAATGTGGGTACAACCCTCACACAGTGTGTTACAACTGGCCTGCTCCTCAAACCGTTGGGTCCATGTCTGATAGCAGTTCTATTAAGGAGACTCCTTATGCTCTTCTGGGCCAGTTCTGCCAGCCCAATCATTCCAAACCAACAGTGAACTTGAGCAATGAGAAAGATCAAGGTAAAGGTGATGTTGGTGCTCTCATTCATCTTCCTTGAGGTCACTGTCATCCCTGATAATTTTCTGAGTTTCTCTCAAATCACAACCTGTACACACAAACAGTATTTTAAGCATTTATATATTTTCAGAAGACAAAAGTTTTGTTATACCCTTTCTGCAATACATTTATAAACCTGCCACTATTCAAGTGATTGTTCCCTGCTAAGAAATCAGATTCATGCCAATGACTTATCTCCATCTATGGGCAAAGGGTTGGCCAGTGTGATTTGTAAGACTGTACCCCATCTTCTATTCAATTAGATATAGTATTCAGTTTTAAATATTATTAAAGGGGAACTGATTCTAAGTAAAACAATATAATGGGGGAAACTGGGTTTACAGAATGTCACGGCTTAAGGCAATACACCCACATCAAACTATCAATCAGGAATCAGTCTTCAGGCAAGAGAACTGCAGATAGATTCAGCCAAGTCAGCTATTATCTTCAGGCAGGACCCACCTTTGCAGTTTTAAATCCCTGTCCTGCCTTAGAGCAGGCAGCTTCTTTATTTAGTAATTTCTATTTTCCTTTACCTATAGGCATGTATTGATATTTGAATTCTGAATCCCTATAACAGAGCAGTACTCTCATCTCACAGGTGAGGGAAGTGATGTCCAATTTGGTGTGATATTTTTGATGACAGGTAACATCAGAGGTGGAATTCCTGCTCTGAAATCTGAACTTAATGCTATGGGTTAGAAGTTAGGACTCAGGCACACTGAAAAATGACAAGAGTTTGAGCTCAGAAGCTATGATTCTCATTCCAGTGTAAAGTCAGTGCACCCGGGTGTCAAGAAGGCTAGATTACAAGAATGATGGGATTGCTATGGCTAGAGTAAGGGAGGACAGGCCAATAGGAAGAGCAGCAAAACTCTGCTTCTTCATCCAGGACTGCACAGCTGCTGAGAGATGGTGTTTCCTTTCTGGAGTGGATTCTGAATGAACTATAGGTGCCAAAAGTATAGATGAAAGGAAAAACATGTAGACATTAAAACTGACTCTCTTAGTCCAAGCAAAACAGATGGCTGGAAAAATGTCAAAGGAGCTGGGTTGAAGACTGACTGGGTGGTCCCAAGGGAGCCTGAGAGGTTGTCTTATTGACTGCTCCAAGCTTTGGAAAATAACCCGTAATTAAATAAAATTAATTCAGATTGCCCTTCCAGGAGTCTGCTATCAGACTGGCTATCAGAGGACTTAGGGGAACAGATTGTCAGTGTAGCCAATAACTTGAAAGAAAGGAAGTGGGATAAAGAATAGGCCAAGGGAAATGGGAACAAAAACCTTAGATTACTATGTATCAGTGATCCATCCCTATTTGATAAAGAGAAAAAATGTCCTATTAGTGGCCATATACTAAGTGGGGAGAAAACAAAAAATAGAACATATTTTATAGGGTGCATGCTAATACTATGCATTTGGGGATTTTAGTGGGAGGTAGATAGAGAAATAAGCTGGGAATGGAGGAGTATCTGTCAGCTGGACTTTCTCCTCCTAAGAAAAGGCCAACCTATGATGTGTTGCCACTAACTTAAAAGATCAGGACTAGTAGATGGGGCAAGATCTGGGAGATCTACAAAGATTTCCAAGGAAGAGAGATGGCAACTGGATATGTGGAGGTGGAGAGGGACTAGAGTGAAAGAGAGACATAGCCTGTGGTTGGAAAGGAAAAGAGGGTAAGGGCAGGGTCTCGTATCCAGGAGAAGGTACTGGAGAAGGATGATTGGAAAGCTGAGATGTCAAGAATCCATACTAGTCAGTCATGGTAAACACCAGAGCTCTAAGCTCAACTGAGTATTGAATTCATAAGAAAGAATTGGGACAAAATCCTAGATACCAGACTGACCTAAACCATAGGGTTTAGAGAAAAATTATAAACCGGTGGCTTCTGATGAAAATCGGTTTGTCAATATATTTCCTTGGCATTAGAACTTTCAAATATATGACTTCTTTGTCAATGTTTCAAAATCATGCCTTCTTCATAGAAAAAGATTCAAACTTCTAGTTTCCCTTTAAATATTAGAAAACCAAGCAACATTGGTTGTAGGTTCTACATACTCAATTCTAATTTGTGGGGAGGGGTCCCCCACAGCCCCAAAGAATTCTGACACAGCTGAGTGTCCTAGAACTCAACTCGATTCTGACATACTCCTGAGAGAAGAAACAGATTCCACGGGTTGCAGGTTCAGGACTCTCTGCCCACACTTCAGAGGCCAGTTGTGAGTCCAGGCTGTTTATCGTGCTTCTCACGATAAGCAAAGGTTCCCATGACCTCCTTCTCAGCTTCAATCAATTTTCTATACTGGCTCACAAACTCAGAAATATTTTACTTATCAGCTCACTTACTAGCTCATATACGTAAGCTCATAGCATACTAGCTCGTGTAAGGATAAGGAACCGGTAGCTAGAAGAGAGGTAAAGGGTCTGGAATGGGGAAAGGACATGAAGCTTCTATGCCCTCTCCAGACATACTGTTCCTCCAAATCCTCACAGAAACCTACAAAGCCTGCCTTTTTTTTTTTTTGGAGACTTCAATAAATAGGCATGGTTAATTAAATTACGGACCATTAACAACTGATTAGACATCCAGTCCCTCTCCCTTCACTTGAAGTCCGGGAACTGGGACTAACTGTTCTAACCCTCTCATCATGTGGTTGGTTGTTCAGGCAACCAGCCCCCTACCTCAGATGCTTTCCAAAAATCACTTTATTAACATGGTAAAGATACTGTCACTCTCATAACTTAGGAAAGTCTAAGGATTTCAAGGGCTTTGTGCCAGAAACCAGACCTGAGACAAAAATATCTATATCTTAAAAATCAAAACATCAGTTTTTGGGCATAGTGGATCGGGAAGCTGTGGTACATATACACGATGGAATACTACTCAGCAATCAGAAATGAAAAACTAGAATCATTCATGGGAACATGGATGGATCTGG
>JAGFMF010011709.1:13129062-13158155 GCA_019455555.1 Galemys pyrenaicus
CTGAGGTGATGGTGCACTGGTGAGATGGTGATGGGGAATACATGGGGATTACAATTAATGGCAAGTATATGTAAATTTTAAGATATTTTAATAAAAAAAAATAATTATGAAAAAAAAATCAAAACATCACAGAGCCCAATAAATTATACCCCTGTTTTTCTCACTTGAGATTATGACTAAATTGAAAAACTGAGAGTTAAAAACAAATGCATGAAGGCAGGTGAAGATAAAATGTCTCATTTACAGCTGACCAAGGCTAAAATGAAAGATAGGAATTAGGTGAGCAAAAACAAGGAGTTCTTTTTTTTTTTTCACATTTTTTTTCTAGATCCCAGTTTTTATTTTTTATATAAATTTTTTTAATTTACATATATTTGACATCAACTGTAATCGCCATGTATTCCCCATCACCATAACACCAGTGCACCATCACCTCAGTCCCCCATGCTCCCATCTTCCCTCAAACCTTCCTCTCCCCCCTCCCCACTAAGTGTCCCCAGCTTGTCCTTCTCTTTTCATTTTTGGTTTTTGTGTCTTTATTGTTGTTGTTATTATTATTATTGTTCTTATTCCTTTCCTTGATCCTTATTTGGTTCCCTTATATTCCTCCTAGAGGAGGAACCATCTGGTATTTTTCTTTTGCCTTTTGACTTACTTCGCTGAGCATCATCCCTTCCAGTTCCATCCAAAAAACAAGCAGTTCTTAACACCAAAAAGACCAGACTGATTTGCCCAGGTATAGGACCACTGGAGGGCTTTCATGAAGAGTCTGACTCTGTGATGCGTACCACACAGAGGAGCAGGCCAAAACATTATCTTCCCACACAGGCAAATGCCAGTGGAAAGAACAAGGAAGAGACTGAACTCTGAAGTCCAAGTTTCTCCTCCACCAAATTTAACCTGATCAGTCACTTATCTCTGGGTGGGAGTAAAAGAGAACATGGAGAGGGCTCAGTGGTCCTCCCACATAAAGGGGTTCCTTTCTACCCTTGGTTCTTCATTCCTTGTGTGGCTACAATTACTCCTGGATGTGTGGTGATCTTACTTAACCAGGACCTCAAGGAACTGGAAGATAAATGGTTAAGACAGTTAATTCTAGGAACTTATACAGAAGGAAACAAAGGACAGTTAAAAATTGTTGAGTTATTCCAAAGTCATGTTGTCTAACTTAACCATGTATTAATATTTTGCTCTGTGAGATAACCAGACTGCAACCATCACTGTCCAACTATTGAATAGACACTTGAGCCATAAGCAAAACTCAGAGATGCAGGAACCCTTCCTATATGACCCCAAATTCACATCAGCCTCATTATCATAATAAAGTCTCTGCCAAGGGGAGATGTTGAGCGGCCATTTTCTAAACATGCCTCAAAGGTAGAGAAATGAATCTCATCTGAGCATGCTCCAGTGATGAGCAGAGGACCAGCAATGCTCAAAGCCTCTAAGACCCAACCACCCAAAACTCTCTTGTCCCATTTTCCTCAAAATCCCTTCCCAGATTTTACCCAGGCTGTCTGTGGAGAAATTCGCATTCCTTGTCTCCATAACTGCAAATAATAAACTCCAACAAAAGTTGTATCTGGTCTATTTGGACACATCCACTTGATGAATCTACCAAGTCTAAAAACAATCTTTGTTTGTAGCGTCCTCATTTCACACAGTCTATTTATTATACTTGGATTCTTCACTCATTTACACTACCTGCCCTAATACTCTAGTTTCTCTTCAGATCGTATAAATCTTTCGCCTTTTACACTACCTGCCTTACCCCTCTGGCACACTTTTTTTTTTTTTGCAACTAGTAATAATGTCAGATGGTGTTAATGTGGTCATCACACCACACAACTGGTTTGCAAAGTTAAATGTTCCCAGCGCTAACCTCCTGTTGTTAGAGGACCCTAAGGATTAAAGAAGAAAACCTATAGGTTAGTGGTCTTCAGTACAGACAGTTGAAATGCACAGATCCCAACATGGATGTACGATGCAGCTCCATTGCAATGTCAACACCTATCCACACTAGAATACTGACTTTGCTAGATATGGGGGCTGAAAGTAAATGGAGAAAGACAATACTTTAAACAGAAAGAGTGCAGATGAGATAAAAAATAAACTCAAAGACTCAATGATCTGCAGTACTGTTTACTTGAGAAGTTCTTTTCCCTACTGCATTCTATGACTTCCCTTTTCTCATCTATGACAACACTTTTTGTTCCCAGTACCACCCCTTGTGTCTCTTTACCTGTCCACTTCTGCCTAACCTTAGAGCCTTCAAGGTATTTATTAATGTACAGTAGTTTTAAGTGTTTTTGCCATATTGAATTATGTGCTATGCAAATGTCCAGTATTTGTTTTTATCATTCTTTGCTGTACATAATTCTCTTAAATTTTTACCATTTTATTGAAAATGGCTGCAATTCGTCCTTTCTTATGACTATATAACACTCCATGGTGTGTATATACTACATCATCTTGATCTAATCACCTCTTGATGGATATTTATTTAGGCTGCTTCCATGTCCTTGCTATTGTATAATGTTGCTACGGGGTTTCTTTGGTTAATGATTTCATATTCTGTGGGTTGATGCCTAAGAATGGTCATTCTGTATTTCCATTTTTAGTTTTTCAAGGCAAATCCAGATTGCTTTTCATAATGGTTGCAACAGCTCATATTCTCACCAACAGTGTAATAGGGTTCCTTTTTCTCTACATCTTAAACACTGGTTGTTGGGTTGCAGTTGTTTTTTTTTTAATGTGTCATTCCCGCAGGTGTTGAAATATTATCTCATTGTAGTTTTAATCTGCATGTTACTAAAAGTGATGATGAACACTTTCACATGTGATTTCTGGCTTTCCAGATATCCTCTTTACAGAATTGCCTATTAAGAATCCTCAGCATCTGAAATGAAGTCAGCACAAATTCTGAAGAAGCAGGTTCTTTTTTGAATAGGCAGGTTCTTATTCTATTCTTCCTACTGACATACTGACATTTCTGGGTTTTGGTTTTTTTTTTTTTTTTTTTTGTATTTGGTTCTGGTTAGCCTGAAGGAAATAAAAATCAAATTAATATGCATTTTGGCATGTTTTTTGATCACATAATTGAAAAGTTGCTTTCCAAAAAAATGTGTCTTAACAAATGATAGTAATATTGGCAAATTTAATGGTATCAGATATCAAAATCCCTGACTTTGGGGCTTTACAAGTTCTTTTATTCTACTTTACTAGACTTCATGTAGAACATTTCTAGAATGTCAGGGAATACTTCCAGGCACTGAATGTATTCTTATTGTTTAAAAGGACAGATATCTGGCTCTGCTTTTAAATCTTATTAAGATGCAAAACAAATTATTTATTGAACTGATTCTAATTACCTATAGTTTGAAAATCACTTTTAAATACCTGTCATGGCCCTGAACAATTGCCAAAACTAGCAAATGCATCTCAACTGGAATACAAGCTTCCTTCCAATCCTCTTTCAACACTGGAGATAGACTCACACGTGGTGGGGAGGAGCTAAATTCCAAACCTTGAATCTTCCTTTTGTTGTAGGACAGAATTTCCTAAATTGCTTTTTTCCTAACACCGCAATCTATGAAAATAAGGTTTAGAAATTGTAGTCTACACTTTCCATGAGATTAATAATGAATTTAAATGCCATGTGATGAAAAGAACTCAAACTTTAAGTCCAACTGCCTCTCAACTCCACATGACTTAGAATACTTTTGTAAGGGAGCATCAGCCATAAGTTATGAGAAACTGGGGGCTACAAAGGCCAGTTTTGAGAGGGGTTTTGTAAAGACTTAGTCAAGCTGAGCTATATAGAAGACCCTTATTCCTCATCAACTCGTTTTGTTTAAATTAGTTACTGGGATTTCTCCCATTCATAAAAAAAGAATCATAGGAAAAAAGTACATTTGTTTGAAAAACATAAGTTTCAAGAAGTTAACCTTAGCCTGTTGTTTGCAATTAATGTGATTTTATGAAGATCTTTTATATTAGCTGAGCCTCAATTTTCAATTTCAAAAACTAAATGATGAACTGTGACTTACTCATCAAACATGAATGCTGTGAGAATTAAATGTATAATAGAGAAATTCATAAAGTACTTCAGATGATACAAATGTAAAGCATAATCACAAAATTTCCAAGAGGTTGTTTCCCTAATCAATGCTGTTCAGTAGAGACATAATGAGTCACATAATTTTAAAATCTCAAAAAGGTAAAATTAACTGTAACTTGATATTTTATTGATCAAAGGAAATTTAAAATATTTCTATATACATATCAAAATATTCATTACAAATTTAAAATACTGATATTTCATATTCTGAATTTTTGTATCAAGTCTTTGAAATCCACTGTGTATTTACTGTATTTCCATCTAGCCACAGTTCAAATGCTCCATAGTAGGGAGGCTGGTAGCACAGCTCAGTACAGAAACTTCACCTGCAGCAGGTAGTGAATTTGTTTTCATGATGTCCTGGGTGATGATTTGATGATTTTTTAGATTACAGTATTCCTTTTCTGGAGGCTTTATCAGAGAACTAATTTTCTTGTCTTTCACAACTCAGGGAGGCACCCTTATTCCCTCACCTGTGTGTTTCTTCCATCTTCAAAGCCAACAATGTTCATTTGAGTGTCTCTCACATTCCATCGCTCCAGCACTGACTCTTCTTTCTCCCTTTTCCACATTCAACAATTCTTGTGATTACACTGGCCCATCTGTACAATCAGGATAATCTCCGTTTTAAGGACAATTGATGAGCAAGTTTCCTTCCATCTGCTACCTTAATTCCCTTTAGTCATACAACATAAAATACTCATAGATTTTAGGTATTAGAACATGGATGCCTTTGGGAGGCCATTGATCTGTTTCCAACACTTCCCTTGTCAAATGATATTTAAGTTGTTTTCTCTGACTGATTGGAATCTTTAGCAGCTCATATAGAAGTTTTCAGTCATTTTGTAATTTTTACAAATGTCTCCCTACCAAATGTTCAGTCACCATCTACCACCAACCAATTGGTCCCTTCTAAGTGTCATTTTAAACATCAAAGAATTGTGCAGCAGGCCTTGGTACCAGTAACATTCACTGTGTGTTCCTGGGGAGCATAACCTTCGCTTGGTTATGACTTTGCTCGCATGACTTCAAGAATGTCACACACAATGCATTTAGCTCCATTTGGGTTATCATGTCACATAAGCAAAGCAGACTGACTGGCAATAAAGTGCTTTTCAGGTAGGATGTCAGGCTGTCCTGACTCTGGAAAGCAGACAGCAATTCCAGGCCTCTTTGGTCTTCCCACAAGGATGTGCATAGAAAAGCTTCCAGAACCAACTTTGCAGACTCTCAGGATGGAGCCCGGGGCAGGTCCCTTAACCAGAGAGTTCGCATGTTCTTGGTTCACAGTTCCTCCCTCTGGCTGCCAGAGAGGGCATTCACAGCCTTGCAGCCTGAGAAGACATAGACCATGTTTACACACCCTGAGCTCTGACATCTGAGGTCCAGCTGTGATGATGCCAGAAGAATGGGCTCCATTGACTTCTCCCAGGGAGGAGACGCAAACCCCTCACAGTTCACAGGGAGAGGGAGCTGTGGCTCCAAGTGAGTTCACAGGGAAATTTTTGCTGAGTGTGCACATGTGATTTAGGGATGTAGAAAGAACTAAGGTATCGCAGCAGACCATCTACTCCTCAGAAGAGAACAACAGGTTGTACATTTTCTTCATAGGCTTGTTACAACTGTTCTCCCTTGTGAGGACTGCCTATCCACATGCTCTTTCACACCCATGCCCTAGTTAACTGCCTTCGCTCATTCACTCGTTCCTTCATTCTTCACTGATATTAAGAGTCTAGATTGTGTCAAACTCTGTGCTAGGGGCTGGGAACATGAGATGGTATGAAAAATATTTCTTTGAAGGGTTCTAGGTCATCGCCTCAGTGGTATTGGACAAAGGCAAGCATATAATTGAATGTGTTTTGAAAAGCTTAAATAAAGTTTCAATATATAAAAAGTCCTTCTAGGGAAAACCTCCATTCTTCCTGACACACACTGAAAAGGAAATGTGTACTTGTCCTTAGACCTTCAGAAACTAGTGGATTTGCCTTCTGAAAAGATTGCGGAGTAGAGGGTGGGAAAGACACACTGAGAAAGACTGTCAAGCAAGACACTCAGGAACCATTTTGCTTGTATCCCTCACCCCAGATGCAGCACTTCAGTACACTGCTGGCACAGATTCAGTCTGTGCTCAATGAAATCATGACCACATCTAACACCACAAATTTTAGGGAGTTTTTTACAAAAAGCATTATAACCGCTTTCCTCTTGTACTTTCCCAACTGACTTTTTTTTTTTAAATACCAGTGATGAACTTTGTATTCCCTGTTCAAATCCATTCTATCGGTTGGAATCAATCTCTGAATCTGATGAATTATGAATTTTGGCTTCTGTCATCGATTATTATAACTACTCCACTCAGCTTTATGTCATCTGAAAATTCAGGAGCATCCCTCTTTCTCGTTGCCTCTGTTCAATCCATCTATCACATGGCAATAGTGATCCTTCTAAAATAAAAATCAGATTCTCTTATGCTCTGTCCACGAACATTTACATATGACTCTCCATCACAGAACTCAATGACTTTCAGTTTGTCCTTATTCTGTTTCTTCTCTCCTGAAATACACACTTCATTTCCCCCAAACATATTGAACGATTAGAAGTTTTTAGAACTCTCTATACACTGCTGGCTGTCTGCCTACCTCTGCTCTTCGTTCTAGAATGCACTTTTCATATCAAGATCCCTTTAGATAATATTAATCCATCAAGCCTCAGCCATATTTTAGTTTCCCTTGGAAGCTTTCTCTGAAAAAATCCTCACCCATCGAGTGTGTGTGGGAGTGAGGTGTGAGAGCACCTCAGGTTGGTGTTCCAAGCCTTTTGCTTTTGTGGTAACCTACAAAGCTGCTAGTAGTCGACGTCAAAGATCAGCTAAAGCTTTATTCACATTGTCACATCACAGTGGTGATTATTTCAGTCAACAAACATCATTGGTATTGAACTTCAGAAACCTCTGACTACCAGTTTAGCAAAAACCTCCCCTTTCCATAATTCAATGAAAAATTGCAATGACTAAAAGGGGAACAATAGGCTTTTATAGTTCAGGTTAATATTTACAAAGCAATTTCACATTTTACTATCACAATTAATGCTCAGAATATGTCATTATTCTGACATTATTATAATGCTCTTCCATGTCATTTTAAACTCTCTTCATTTGACAAATGAGGAAATTGAGACTTCAAAAGTTAATTTACCCCAAGTTGCACCATGACTGAGCAAATACCAAGGCTAAACAGAGGTAGAATTTGGCAAAATTTTATAGACTCACATCCTAATTGAGAATTTGTGTATCTTCCTTTACTATTAATACTTGTGTAACTATGGGCATAAGTATCTCATATGATAATTACAAATAAAATAATAAATAATACATGTCAAGGTACCTTTACAAAGATACCTTGTTTATAGCAATAACTCAAAAAATATTAACTATTAGTGTAACTTAAATAGCTAATATTTGAAGGAGATGGAAACTACAAGAAAGAGTGTGCTCCCCTCTCATCCATGAGTAATGCGTAATTACCCACTTCCTTCTAGAAACCTAAGCCATTGTCAAAACCATCTTTTCATATTCTCCCCAGAGTCCTCTGGTTAGCCTTCATTTCTTCCAACCTCTTCTCCTCCTTCAATCATATCATTAACTTAAAATTTCCAGGGACCTCTATCCAGTGGTGGGTGGTGGTGTATTCACAAGGTGGTAATAACCCTACTGGCTAATCCCACCAGATCACAAAGACAAAGCTCAGCTTGGAGAAATGGAATGAGCACCTGGTAGCTTACTTGCAAGTGCCTGTGTCTGTCCCTGGCTCCATTAGATCTTAATTTCCACACTGACATTTCAATACTTTTGTCTTCTACTAATTTACTTTCACATACATAGCTATTATTATTAATTCTCACAACAACGCTGATAACAGATTCCATGATAAAAGGAACACCTCATCTATTCCACAGTAGCAAACTTCATGCCAGTGTGGCTCATCTTCTGGAACACAAGAATGTCTAGAGCCCTGCTGGAGAAGAGGAGCTCTCTAGAACTCCCATCAGAGGAGTGGGGACCTCCTCTACCCCTGCCTCCTAATTCGGCACCTGCTGTACCAGCTCACCCTTTACTTTGACATAGAGTGCTCTTTTCCTTTCTAAATGAATTCCATTTTTGCTTTGTGTAGCTCAAGACCTTCTGTTTTCAATAGGTTTCCTTTTGTCAATCATCCACTTCAAAATATTCTCTTCAGCTTTCCCTTTATTTCCTTTCATCTTCTCATTCATAAATCTCAAAGCTGTTTTACATTAGTTATTTTTTAAAGTATAAAACAGTCTGCTTTTTTTGTCAATGTATTTGCAGTATAGTAAGTACCAGCTCCAGACTTTCTTATACTTTAGTGATCTCAAAGACTTGAATTTATTGAATATATCTGGGGAAATTGGGGTAGTCTATGAGCTGAAACAGGTAATGTGCTCAGCTTACATTAAATTATAGCTATTTTTATCCATTCGCTAGGTTAGAAATTTTTTTATTTCATTGAGATTAGGTTCATTTCATCAATAAATAGAATTGAAAATCTGCTATACATCATGCTGTGCACAGTTGTTGCATTTGGAACAAAACAGATATAATGCTTCCCCTGATAGCACTTACAGATCAATATCAAAGACAGATGATAACCAAATAAGCAAATCAATAAGTGAAATATAGTACCCCCTGAGAGGATAGGCCAGATTCTATTGCAGGAGAAAAAAAAAGAAAATCAAGATATTCGGGGTCAAAGCAACACTTGCTATAGGCCCTTACTGTGTTGACAGGGATCTGCTCTTTGTCATTTTCTCTTTGGGACGGAGGCCAACAGAGCAGACATCAGCTTGTACAATTCTTGTCTCTGTAGCATAAGGAAAGAAATGGTGAATCACCATTTCTACAATCTTCATCTTAAAACGAACACCTATTTTTGTTCGCATTCCTTTTGGTAAGGCAAGTCATGTGGTCATGCCAAATTGCAGGGGGAGAAGGGTCATATATATTGATAAGAGTAATGAACCTGACTGATGCAGATGCTCTGTGTGTTGACATGGTAATAACCTTGACATATAGAAAGGTAGAGGAGGCAAGTGATAGTTGTCAATAAAAGGCAACCACGTGTTTACAAAGACTATCATAAACAGAAGTAAACAGATTTAAAAAAAAAAAGGCTGTGTGGAGAGGCTATATCTAAATCAAAAAGAGACACTGATGAAGTACCCCTTGGAAGAGGCAAAACTGTAGGCGTTGAAATGGAGACAATTCAAGGTGCGTATGGCTCTCTGCACGTGGTCCTGAAGTCTTCTCCAGAATTTGTGGAGAACCTCAAGGACTCTCTTCCTGAGAAGTGGCATCCCCTCCTCCTTCATATGGACTCCTGGAGCTGTCTGGACATGCTAACACTCACGTGCCTTTTCAGGCTCCCAAACTATGCCAAGAGGTTCATTAATTACCTTCCCCTTTTGCTGCTGATTAAATGGTATTCTTGTATTATTGTAGTGTAAATGTCCCCCAACACATTCACAATGTGGTTATGTGCATTTGAATTGAGTCCTGAGTGAAATCCTCCCTCTTCTCAGAAGTTAGTGCTCTAGAGACCCCCAACCTGAATAAACATGGGGCAGCAAGGAAAATGCATTCATATTTCCTGACAAAAAGGAAGAGAAATGGAAAATGCATTCATATTTCCTGACAAAAAGGAAGAGAAATGGAAAGCTTGTGTAAAGTTCTAGCAAATACCATAAAAAAGAATTCTATCTTAAACTGTCTCTTAGAATACTTTGACAATGAGTAACAGAAAAACAAACTCAAGCTGTCTGAAATAATATGGAAATTCATTTTCCCACATAAGATATCTAGTAGTAAGATAGGTTCAGCATAGATGGATTTAATGGATTGAATGAACTCAACAATGTCATCCAGGACCTAGGTTATTTAACTGTTCAACTATCTTCAGTAGGTTGGCTTTGTCCTCAGATTGGCTCCTATCTTGGTTTCAAAATAGATTCTGGGGGGGGGGGGGGGCAGATGGGATGAGAGCAGAAAGAGCACAAGGGACTGNTTCAACTATCTTCAGTAGGTTGGCTTTGTCCTCAGATTGGCTCCTATCTTGGTTTCAAAATAGATTCTGGGGGGGGGGGGGGTCAGATGGGATGAGAGCAGAAAGAGCACAAGGGACTGAGGAGATGCTACACTGGTGAAATGGTGGTGGGAAGTAACGACCACATTTGATGTCAAATATATCTAAATAAAGGGGAAAATATTTAAAAATGGATTCTGCTTTTTCAGATAACACATTATGGCAGGAAAATATATAAATGAAGAAAACAAGATGATCTTTTTCTGTTCTCTTAAATAATGGGAAAACCTTTGGAAATATTACCATATATAAATGGTTTGTTGCCTGTCTTGTCTTAGTCAATTGACCAGATCAAGTTGAATCCCCAGTTCCTGCCTTTTCTTTTGGAAAATATTAGGCCTTCATAAATATTAATCATGTGCACTTGAATAGTGGATAACAATCAAAGATGTTTCTCTTTGACCTGCCTTCCATAATCTTCAATATAACTTTTGTTTTTGATGTTATGTTCTGAGTATATGACTAAGGGGTTGATGCATTAGTTTGTTAGTGCTGTGGAAACAACATACATACCATGGTCTCAGTGGTTTAGCCAACAAAATTATAGGAAGTTAAGATGTTAGCAGGTTTGGTTTTTTTGTGAGGGGTGTGAGTGAATGGTCTTTTGCAGGCCTTTCTCTTTGACTTTTAGATGACAGTCATGTTCAAACACCATTCTCCCTATATACATATATATATACATATATATACACACACACATATATATTTATGCATCCACATTTTCTCTTTTTATAAGGACACTGATTATCCTGGATTATGAGTCCATTCCTATAACCTCATCTTAACTAATTACATCTACAACTACCCTGTTGTCACATAAGGCACTGTGGTTCTGGGAAGGAGAGGTCTTCAATATATGAATTTTGAAAGGAATACAACTCAACCAATAAGTTAGGATAACAAACACACACAGGAAATTGCCTAGGTGTATATCTGTAAAAGTTTCCCTAAGTTTCTTAAGAAATTTGTTTAAAAAATTTTAATGCCAGTATAAATTCACATGTTTTCTCAACAATACCTACATTTGTAGTTTGAAATTCTAGATCTATTTTATGGTCTGTTCCCATCCTCTTACTCCTATGAGCTTTGCTACTTAAAGCTCATACCCTACACCTTTATTGAGAGGACTGCCCTTGAGCTACTGGTGCTGCTTCACTCTCACTGCCCTTACACACCAAGAACCAGCAGTGCTAGAAGTTCATGTTCTTTGGGGGCAGCCTGCAACTGATGCCTGACCATGGCAGGAGTAGTAGAAAAGCTCTTCTTTCTTATTTCAAAATGAGGAAAAATCTGTGTTTTCATGTTCCAAAGCTCCTTCAGAATCAGCTAAATCAGCAACTTCAGTAGAAATTTCATGTGTTCAACTTCCTCCTCTATCCTGAGTTTCCAATTCCTAGTTTCTCCAAGGAGTACTCCTTATTAAATCATTTGCACATACATACTGACTCAGGTGAGAGAGGATGGATGCTTGATACTAGAAGGCAACTGATGAGGCCACCTAGGCCCTGCTTTCTTCCACAAAGACCCAGGACATCAACACCCACAACACACGTATAATTGGCACACATCTTGGAAAGCTCGGAACTAAAGAACCAACTTTGTATAAAGACACTGCGTGGCAAGAATCACAGGACACAAAATAGTTTGCAGCCTCAGCTTGTTCCTTAAACAAGGCCAAGAAGTCCACCTGTTTCTGGATTTATCTGTCTCATGGGATTGACACAGATGACACAGAATCACTACATTCTTACTTGTAATTTCAGGGAAAGAAACCAAAATGTGACAGATGTAAAATTATATGTAGACTCTTCCAAGTCATTTTTGCTAATGACTCCTCTAAGTTTTTCAGGAAGTGATCTGAGTTGGCATGTGTCCCCAAGCTTTGCCATTTGGGCTACAGTGTGTGAACAAGGCTGGTGAAGAGATTATCGAGTTTATTTAAAGTAGTTGCCTTTAAAGACAAAACAGGAAGTGCTTGATTTTGCTGACAGACTTTACAGTTTGAATTCTCTTTAAAGTGGATCAGGAAAAAAAATGGGAAAGAAGCTACAAATAGCTTCATGATCTTGTGCAATGGAATATCTCATTATTCTGATATGAGTTTGTTCCATCTAGTGGATAATTCAAAGCAACTGCTACTTCCTTTAAATGCCTTGTTATTTTTGAATCAAAAAAACTGAATTTAGCTCATTGAATCTCATTTATTTTTATACTTTATTTCCTGCAGCTCTGATTCATTAGGTTTCCCCATGAAGCTCAAGTAAAGCAAGGAATTATGATAACTAAAAAATAGTAATGGACCAAGAACTATAGCTTAAGTATAACTATATCTTGCCATCTCCCCCCATTTCATGCCACGTCAGTAAGCAGCTCGGGTCCCTTCTGTCCCTTAATGCAGGTTTTAATAAGAGTGCTTAATCTGAGTGTTTCCTCCTGCAGTTAATCAAAACTACTTCCAATGTGACTGAACTTAGTTTTTCCACATTTAAACTGCAGCTGTTTTTCAGGCAGGGTTATGCCAAAGACTCTTCTGTCTCTGAACCCCAAGAGAAGGTGGGCAGTATATGAGAAAGTTCTGTGCTCCACGATTTCCTGCATTTTCTGTTCATGGAACACTCAAAATTAAATAAGTAGTTTTGTCTTTCAGAAAATTCTTTTCTCCATCTTTCTCCTCTGTCTACACAATTTATAAATACTTAGCAACAATGTTTTTGGCTACTCTTCTCTCCTGAGGGGAATAAGGAAGGAATATTTACTGTTAAATTAGACTTTTCCTATCACAGGTGACACAGGCAGTAACTGAAGGCATCACTTTTTCCATTCACTAGGTCAGATACCTCTCCCAAGTATCTGGACTACAGAGGAACAGAGATGAACAAAGTTCATCCCTTTACTTGACAAATTCATAATTTTGTTTGGGTACTAGACTAACAAGCCAGTGTTTTCAAAAACAATAACATTAATTACTTTGGAAGAAATATATTTGCTTGGAGCCCTGAGCTTAAGTTACTTGCCCAGGTCACATATTTTTAAAAGTGACAAACCAAGAATTTGAAGCCAGTGACAGTACACTCTCAAGACCGTGCTTTTTCCAGCACGGTCTGACAAGGCTTTTCTATTAAGTAATTAATCGCACTGTTTTCGGAAATACTGGCTCATTTTTCAAGTGGAAAAATTTAGCTTCATTCGTTCATCCCTGTGGATCTCAGTTTCCAAATCTGAGAAATAAGGATAAGATCATAGTACTGTGATTTTATAGTATCATTGATTTTAAACAACCTATTCGATAATGTATTGTGAGGGGAACAAAAAACTCTATATTAAATTTGCACATGACTGTAAAACACCATAATTGCTAAAAATTAAGATGTGAATAAAAGAATATATGCATGAAAATATATCATTTTTATGTAGGTAAGAAGGCTTCCACAAAAGAATATACTAGAGTGACCATTTGCAGTACAAAGTGACAAAGTAGACCTTGAGGGTAACACGTGACAGTGCCATGAGGTCATGCCAAGGGCCCACCCAAGGTCAGGAGAACCGTTGAGGAGCCAGGGGGTGCTCACTCTGGAGCAGGCATCTGTTCCTTGCTTTGTGTAGTGATGTAATTCTGAGATGAATTTTTCCAGTGACAGAACTTTCTGCAGAGTGGATTTATTTATAATACACCTTTTGTGGAGGGAGAAGAAAAATTACCTGGCTTTGGAAAGAGGTTAAGAATTAAGATCAAAGATCATCCATCTATTTCAGGGTTCCAGATCACAGTATCCAATAAGCCATTAGCCACAGTTAAATGACTATTGAGCCACTATTGAATAACTGAAATGAACAATGTTGAGGAACTGGAGTTTTTAATTTTATTTCATTTTTATTAATTTAAATTTGGTCAAATTTTATGGTTAATGGCTCTGGATGCTAACAATACAAGTGTAGAAAGATCGATGCTCTAAAATCTACGATTATATTTCAATAGCAATATCATATGGCCTTTCTATTAATAGACAAATATAATCAGTGCCACTTATGTAATTTTTTAACTTTCTAGTAGCGATATTAAAAATGGAAAAAGTAAATTCAAGTCAATATAATTTATTTACTCACTGTATACAAAATATTCCATTTTAATTGTTAATATATTACATATTAAGAGTTATTAATGGATAATTTACATTATTTTATTCAACAAAGCCTTCAAAATATGGTGTATATCTTACATCTAACAGCACATCAAAACTTGGATGCCAAATTTCCTATGCTTAATATGGAATGTAGTCGAACAAATACAAGAAAGTTGTGTGTAATAAAAAACTATGTTATATTGCTTCCATTTTCAAATTTAAAAATATATTAAAGTGAAATAACATTAAAAACTTCCCTCAGAGTCATGCTAACCCAGCTCAAGCATCCAACAACTACCTATGATTTGTGGCCACCATCATAGAGAGTATCACTCCAGACAAATAAAAACAAATTTTACATGAAATATAGGATGCATTAAGGGTCCTGCAATGAGACCGAGATAATAAGTGTGAAACACGGACACTATTCAGATTTAGAATCTGGGATTTCCTACCAGAACAAAAGTAGAAAATGAAGCAGCTTGCTGAAGTGGAATTTCCCTGCTTCCTGCTAATTTTTTCATTCTTTAGCTTGTTCTTTTGGAAGCTGCAATATTTCCAGAGAGTGAACTTGGACCTGACTTCCCCCACATGTTTTCGCTGCCCCAGCTAAAGCCCTATAAATGCAGAGGTCAGGGAGTCAGACCAATCCGTGCTAGATCCTTCAAGCTCATGGTGACTCACTAGAAGCACTGTCCTGGCTCTCTGGAGCCACAACTGTTCTGGCTCAGATTTCTAGCATGTCCTTCCCTCTGGACTCAGCTGTATAAGCAGCTGTTAGGAAGTACAAAAGAGTACTATACACTCCGGATCCCCATTTCCTTCTCTCTCGATTTCCTGGCTCAGAAAAATCACAAGTGAGATGTTCTACAGGTTCAAAGAGAAGTAGGGCTGAAAGTGATGTCCAAGCTCTTACAGCCCCTCAATTTTCTTCCCATCTTCCTCTCCTGAGTATAATGAGGAACTGTGTGAAATGTCAGAGGGCTAGACAGGATATTGGCCCTAAAAGGGAACACTCTCCCTCCAAGTTTAAAGAAATCAAACAGGCTCTTATTATATGCAATCCATGTCTTGGAAGTTCTTCCTTATCCAGATGCAAAGGCCCCAAAGGATGTGGAAAGCCTCTATTAGGGAACCACTCCCAATTGTTCCTTGGAATCTCTATCCTTGGAAGTGAGACTGGCCCCTAGACATTTGCCACTGGTTGGCCAACTGGCACATTTCAAGTTTTCTATTCCATTTACAGACTAATATTGTCATGTTGCAAGGACTTTCTGAAGGGCATTTTTTTTTTTAATGTAGACGTCAGGTGCAGAAGATTGAGTTAATTACTTCGCACAGTTCATATTTTATTATCTTTGGGGCAGGCATGTCCCCACTCATAATTTCATTCATTCCTTTATTCACTCATTTCACTATGTATGTCCTTTTATTCCCTTTTCTCATTCTTAGGTCTCTCCCCTACAAAGACAACCATTACATGCTGTTTAATATCTTCTTCATTTTTAAATGTGTTATATAAGATGTGGACCTTTTTATTTGCATGTGTTTTTAAACTATGTAATTTCTGATTTTTTTATCTTGTTAACTGTTCCATTTCTTAGCTTTCACTAAGGTCTATATGTTGCTTTCTGTACAACTCACCTGCTGCTTCTAATTGTGTGGGCCCCATAGTAAGCACCCACCACTTTCTGTCAATCCATTGTCCGAGTGAGGGTACGGTTCTTAAGCTTTCTCGAAGCCACATCATCACATGCAATTCTGTAGTGAACTTTTCCACACCATTTTAATTTTTTTTATGTATAATAGATTTTTATTTTATTTCATTATTTAATAAAATACATTTTATTTATGTATAATGAAGAAGAGAGTATTTATTTGGTATCCTGACATGACTAAGAGGGCAGTACTGTGCATTTAGCTTAGCATTTTAGTCACTCCAGAGATGAAAGAACCAATATTATGTTTCTGAAGCTGCTATGATTTTCCATCCCAATCATATATTCAGGCACTGGAGAAATAGTAACAGGCTGAGCCTATGGGCAAATTGGACTGACTGTGAGATGGACCTACTGCTGAATCCTGCTTATGATTTGGCCTCCCTTCCCTTCACTCAAAGGAAGACAGTGTTGGCATTCTAGGTGACTTGGTGGCAATGACAGCTAGTTTCAACAATCGCCAAGTAGTGTGGGTACTGCCCTTTATCAGGATAGAACTAACTGATAAATGATTCAGGTACTTTGGAGAAAGAATTGGTAGGATATTTATTTCATGTGCTTTCAGGGACACTCCAAGATTGTTTTCTGGAAGTAATGAGTTCTAAATGTGAGAACCGGCTCAAATTGAGAAGCTAGGTAACATAAGCCTCGTTGGCTTGCTCAATTCTGATTTTTCAGTTATGTGAGTCAATCATTCACCCTACCCATTATCTTGTTCATAGGAACATCACACTTTATCTACCAGTGTAGGTCACCCTCTTTCCCCTGATGTTAAAGCTTTTTCAATCTTCATGTCCATTAGGAAGCCCAGTTCCAAGGCAACATCTCATCCCCATTACTAAATCTGCAGTTGTGAGATTTTTGATGCCACAAAGAACGGCCAAGGCAGTTTTAACATTTCAACTAATATACTGAAGATCTAGATTATTACCATTCCAAAACTTTAATGAGACAATCTAGCCAAATATTAGCATCAGCCCTACACATCCTTACCAAGATGTTAAAGCCACAGTCATGGGTGATTATCTCTAATTCACAGACTGTAAGCTACCTGGCCTATTATTCTATCACCTCTGAATTTATTTCCTAGGCCTGCTATAATAAAACACCACAAAATGAGTGGCTTTAAATAGCAGAAATGTATTTCTTCAAAGTTCTGCAGGCTAGAAATATGAAATCACAACACTAGCATGGTGATCTGTTTCTAAAGACTCCCAGGAGTATCCTTTCTTGCCTCTTCTAACTTCTGATATTTGTCAACAGTCAAGAAGCTTCTAGACATATCCCTCCAGGTTCAGTCTCAACTGTCACATGCCCTCCCTGTTTGTCCCTGTGTGTTCACCATCACCTCTGTAACAACATGAGTCATTGTATCTAGCATAAGTCATAATGATCTGTTCATAACTTGATTATATCTGCAAAGCCCCAATTTACAAATGAGGTCATAGTCACAGCTAGCAGGAATTAGAACACTGGCATGTCTTTTTGGGAGACACAGTTTAACCCACAATATACTATATCCCAACTCTAGTTCGAAACCTTCACTATCCTCTCCTATATGTGTTCTTCAGACATAATTACCAGATCCTGCAGCATTCTTAGTATGAAAGCTATTTTCTTACAGTACAGCAACTTAGTTCCCTGCTCATACTAGATTGAGACAACTCCTAGTTATTTATCTGGAAGCAAAGGAGGAGGCTGAGTTGGATATTGAGGACAATCATAAAGTGAATCCATAGAGCTCCTTACAGTAAGTAGCATGTGGCAGTGGAACTCATCAATATGCTGCTTTTGTTAATTATTATTTTTTAATTTATATATATATGACATCAGTTGTAATCGCCATGTATTCCCCATCACCATCTCACCAGTGCACCATCACCTCAGTCCCCCGTGCTCCCGTCTGCCCTCAACCCTCCCCCTCCCCCCTCCCACCAAGTGTCCCCAATTTGTCCTTGTCTTTTCATTTTTGGTTTTTGTGTCTTTATTGTTATTATTATTATAAGCATTCCAAGATATTTTAAGGCAATCTCAGTGACCACTTAGGAATGCTTGCTTAGTAGACCTGTACCATAAAAAAAACAACTACCAGTTGATTTTATAGAATGCAATAATACTGTCATGACTTTTTAAATTCTCCTACAGTTCATCAACAATGAAGCCTCACTTTGTTGCCATAACTGGTGCCCTCTGTAAAAACAGATATGTATGTATGTGTGTATGTATGTATGTATGTATGTATGTGTGTATGTATACATATATATATGGAATGTAGTTGAACAAATACAAGAAAGTTGTGTGTAATAAAAAACTATGCTATATTGCTTCCATTTTCAAATTTAAAAATATATTAAAGTGAAATAACATTAAAAATTTCCCTCAGAGTCATGCTAACCCACCTCAAGCATCCAACATATATATGTCAGGGTCACTGTTTCTCATTGTCCCCAAGCTTGTCTCTTCTGCATATTTATTGTTCCTGACCCTAGTCTTTTTCATAAACTATAGGGCATATCTTTCCATCCCTACTCTAGGCTATACTTTGTCACTGAAGTAGGCACTGAAGGAAAAATACTTGTCCTTCCTGGGTAACATAAAATTGCTCAACAATATGCCTTTGTAATCTCTCTGACGCCCCCCAGTTCCCACATAGAGATGCCAACCTGGATCTGGAACCCAGTCTCTTCAGTGGGTACCACTGCTTCCTCAAAATATCAATCCCCCCTTATTACTTTAGCACATACAAAACTCTAATAAAAATATCTTTACAGAAATTTCCTTACAGTGACTTCCTGCATTCATTTATTAAGTGATATATTTTTGCCTGTCTCCCTACTGAAACTCAAGCATTCCCTAGAGCAGAAGTTAGCAAACACAGACTGAGGGACAGTTCTCACCTCCCACCTATTCTGGTGCAGCCCATGAGTTAAAAATGTTCTTACACATTATTTGAATATTTGCCATCAAATTGATAACAGGGAGTTCACCTTCAGCACTAATGAAATGAAACATTAACTCCCCCAAAAATATTTCTCTTATTAGTAGATTTATACTACAAAAAATAAATGTACTCCTTTATACTTGTTGAATGTTAACCATACAATTTTTGTGGAAAATCTTTTTGTTTCCTATATATCACGTAAGTTGTTTTCAACTCCTCCTTTAGTTCACAAAGTCTAATATATTTTCACCCTGTCTCTTTAAAGAAAAAGTCTTCCAACGACAACCCTGACAGATACCCAAGAAGCAGGACTTCAGAAGAATGCTAAAGGAGAGTGCTGAAGGTGCGAAAATTGGCAGACTTCTGTCCAAGAGATGACAGCCTGGATCTGGAGGAAAGACAACGAGAGCCAGCGACTAGCGGCGATGCCTCATGCATGCACAGCCAGATTTGCAACAGATGTGGTCAACTGACTCCCTTCCTGACCAGATGGAGATTATAAAGCCAGAAGCAAGGCAACCTTCTTTGTACCAGTTCTTTACACTGTCAACACTTAAACTCCCAAAAGTGGCAGGCACCTTGCTTTCTTCAAGGAAAAACACTTTCAATGAATTTTTATTAGCCTAATTCTCACCCATGTGCAGGGCCAACCCACTGTGCAAATTTTTTATGCCCCAACCACCTTCAGAGTAGCATGATACAGTTAGGTCGGAGGTAGCAGGACCTGGTAGAAGCTTTGCAAGATAAGCAAGTGGGAACTTAAGGACTTAATCTGCCACTTGCAGCTAAGTGGCTTCATCTATGAAGTGACTTAATGTACTAAGTCTTTGGTTTTCTTCTCTATGAAATGGAATATGGCTACTTCCAAGGCTAATATGTCAAATGTTTAATGACCAACAAAGCACAGGCAGTGACCAAACAGAAATTATGTTTGGTTGTGGAGCATGGATAAGCCAAATAAGCCAGACATTCATACATTGCGTGAAGCTAAATATCAAGTTGTACGTCACATGCTCAGCAATGGATCTAAAACAGTATTGCATAATCTCTGCGCTCATTACAATGACACAATTCCAAAATTACTTTATTGATAAAAATAATGTAATTAAAATAAACATCTAGAACTCATAAAAATTATTTCCTACCTAATTTGTTAAAATACACTTTATTTCCCAAATAATGATGTATTCAGAGCATCAGATCTCCACTTCATTTCAAGAGAACAATGAGTAAATGTGTTCTCATGAAATACATATCTGGAATATCTCAGTATGACTGAGAAACATCCTTTTGTCCCCTACTCCCCTACTCTAGGAGCCATCACTGACAGAGTCTTGCTAGAAGCAAATTAACTTAAAGATTCATAGGTCTTTAAAAACAGCTAATATACAAAAAAGGGTTGTGGTAAATTTAACAGGCTTTACCCCAACTAAGACCAAGTAGAGAAAACCCTCAGGCAGAGAGGCTTCCATTACTT
The DNA here is from genome assembly GCA_019455555.1 of Galemys pyrenaicus. Lineage (NCBI taxonomy): Eukaryota > Metazoa > Chordata > Mammalia > Eulipotyphla > Talpidae > Galemys > Galemys pyrenaicus. Next base: position 13,149,595 of record JAGFMF010011709.1, read on the forward strand.
CTCCCTGTTTTTGATTTTATAACAAGTGCTTTCTTGGTTGAAATCAAGATACAGAGCATTTCTAAGCATCCTTGATTAGGAGAGAGATCAAACATGACAGCCAATCTCTGCACGTCTGGATCAGGCTCACCATGGCAGAGAACAGAAGTGATTGACTGATGGTGTGTGCAGCACACCAGACACTATTCTAACTGCTTTCCACATACAAACTCACATGATCTTTACAATTCTATGAGAGAGCACGTTGTATACACTTCAATCACCACTCATGCCCTTCTGGTCTTTCCTGTTCAGTCTTCCTCCACAAATGGAGCAAACAAGTCTACCTATTGTACGTTGCTAGTAGCTTCTTGTACACAATTGAAAGTATCTAGCCTCAGGCTCCCGTCTTATTCTAAACTGCTATAAAAACAAACAAACAAACAAACAACAGTGCCATAGATTGAATGGCTTATAAACAACAGCGATATATTTCTCTAAGTTTTGGAGGCTGTCTGGGCTCTAAAAAGAGCGCTCTCATGAGATCCTGCTTCCTGGTTGACACTTCCTGGTTGACAAAGAGTAGTCTTCTTACTGAGTCCACGCATGACCAAAGGACCTACAGAGCTTTCTGAGGTTCATTTTACAAGCCTACAAATTTCATTCACTAGGGTTCTACTCTATGGCCTAATCAGCTCCCAAAGTTCCTACTTCCTAAAGGCTTACATTGGGGATGAAGATTTCAACATGAAATTTGGAGGGACATAAACATTCAATCCACTGTACCACCCATTCCAATTGCTTTTTATCTCCAATCCCAGTATTCTTGATTCAGTGAGGATCAGAGGCTGATTGTTTTCCTTTCTTCACCCCAAGATGCACAGTCTTGCAATGTTTTTCATATGAATTCTTGAAAAGTATTGCAGAATTAAGTAATCAGTAGCATATCGCAATGGAAAATTCAGTAATACTTCTTTATATTGGTTCTCCCTTCTGTACTTCACTTCTCCGTCCCTTATTCCTCCTCCCTAGGACCACATTCCCCACAAATGTACACTAGCCTCAGGCTAGTCCTCTAGCCTCTAGATTTTGGCCTAGAATCAGTGTTGGAAGGAATTTGGTAATAAATCAGTTGGTACCAAGCATGGCCCTATACAGTAGACATTGAAGATGTAATTTTGGAACCTGCTCACTCACCAGTAAGATGGCAATAAGATCCCTATTCCTACTGGTAATTGGAGTGAGCATTAACATAGCAATTCAATAGAATTAGAATTACATTGTAATTCTTCCTGTGGTCATTTTGGAAAAGGAGCTGGTAGAAGGTAAGGCATCATGTTGTATGGTAGTTGCGGCACTTAGTGATATATGGGTTCAATGGTAATTACAATAATTGTAGAACCTCCTGGTTTGCTTGTTGGAACTCTTGAAAAGAAGTAGGATCCTAATAGCCAATTTCACTTCAGGCATGTTGTAAAAGTCGTAAATCCTAGCTAAGGTTGAAAAAGACTCTAATCTCCTGCAGCTGCAGGGAAGATAGTGTTGAAAATCAAGTCCCTGATCTAATCATAGAGGTGTAAAGGTGTCTCTTCCTGTCTCTCTTATACCTGCAGAAATTTTTATACTCTTTTAACCAATAATTCTATTTTCAAATTATTTTGATTTGTTACCTTATTTGCATCTATTTCATTTACTTTATATGTTAGTTCTTCTATTTGGTTCTAAAAATGTCAGATTATTTACCTTGCCTTCTTTAGTGTTCCTTGAAGTGCAATTAAGGATATTAATTTTGCTAAGTATCACTTTCACTGAATCCTATTCATTTGCAATTGTATTCACTTCAAAGTAATTTGTGATTTAAGTTTTAATTTCTGCTTACATTTTAGAAGCCAGTGTTATTGTTAATAATTTCTAAGTAATCAAGTTTTACTTGTTTATCTTTTGTGAATATATAATTCATTAAATTTTGCTATGTTTTAAAAAATATACTTCCATTTTCTTTGTGGTCTCATATTGGGTAAGTTTAAATCTATTTTATACATGTTTCAAAACCAAGTATATTCTTTCTTTACTTGGAAACCAATCAAATCAACTTTCTAGTTTGATTCATCCATTTTCTTTATATCTTTCATATTTTATTTTTACCTATTTATTAGTTTCTGAGATAAATGTAAAATACCTTTCACTATAATATGTATATACAGATTATTCTGCCTATATTTTGAACAGTTTTACATGTATATATGTGTGCATATATACAGTTTATATATGTATGCATCTATGGTGTATGGATCTTCTAACACATTTTGGCATATATTTCTTCCATATAAGCACAAATGCTTCTGGTGGATTGAGATTTTTGTCTACAAAATTCCTTTTATCTGTGTAATATTTTTCATCTTCAAGTCTATCTTGCACACACAGTGTCCTTTAACATTTTCATGAAGTGAGCCTCCCTGGTGGCGCAGTGGGTTAAGCGATGCACTATGAAGCAAACCACAGCCACTGCAGCACAAGTTCAGTCCCTGCTGCCGGCCAGGGAGGGGACCCACATGGCACAGCAGACCTCTCCTGCCTCGCCCGCTGCTCCTCTCAGCAGTGTGTTTCAATCAGTCTGCCTGTTCTGCTCCCCACTCTGTCTCTGGTGAATCCTCTCACCGCCCTGGACTCTGGCCTGTACCCCAGCTCTTGTATGTATAAATAAATAAATCTTTAAAAAAAAACATTTTCATGAAGTATTCACTTTATTTTTTTTCTTTTGGATATGTGTCTTGTAGATAGGATAAAATTGAGTTTGATGTATCTATATACATAAAGCTTTAATTCTGAAATTAGTAATTTTATCTTTCTGGTCCATTATGCTACTCAACTAATCTGTTAACCTTTTAGTTTACTGCTTATGTTTTTAATTATAAAGACTGATTATTTCTTTTACAAGTCATTTTGTTTATTTTTAAGAATAAGTCATTCTCACAAATATTTAAAAGACCATTATTTATGTTTATTTTTATATTTCCTTCAACTTTCTATGCTAAATCTGTGTCATGAGATCAGTGTCTCTGATAAGTTTATTGTTTCACTTTTACTTCTTGGTGCTTGGCAAAGGCATGGTATTTTTTATCAATCAACAATTGAGTGTTTGCTTTTTACAATATTGTAATTGGAGTGTATGTCCATGCTCTAAACAGAAATCCTCATTCCTAAGCAGATAGTCCAGATTCTGACTTCTGCAGTCCTATCTCTGAGGCTAAAAGGAAATGGCTAAGACAACCTGGGCTGTAAAATTCTAACTGTAAAATTTAGCTCTCAGCTTCACCTTGTCAGCTCTAGGTTTCTTGGCAGTACTCTCCTCTCTTAGAGACCAGCATGCCTGCTCAGCCATCTTAGAACTACCACTTCCATCTTCAGTCCACCCCATGCAGCTATTTTACTCTTTTCACTCACCAACTTTTTGTGCCACTAACAGTCCGTAGCCAATAATTCCTGAATTTTCATAGCCTCTAGAGAGCTGTTAAATTGAACTAGAAACTCTCATTTCCAATCTGATCAAGGTTCTTATTTTCCCATCTTGGGAAAGGTAGCTGTTCCTTCAGCCATGATTTGTATATTGAGAATCTGGGGGTACTGAAAAGATGGCACCATAAGTAACCATACAGATGAAAGAGTACTGGAGAAAATGGGAAAGGACAATTACCAGAGGAATTCCCTAGAAACAGGGCAGGTGATGGCAGAAGGAAAACCGTCAACTGTGCAGGACACGCATTTAGTGATAGGAATGTCAAAGGAAAAGGAAGCTTAAATTTGAAAAATAGCAAAAGCGTTACATAAACCACAAGGAACAATGCCAAATGGGCTTTTGCATGGTTCAACAGCTGTTACATGTGAACCTTAGGATGCATGACAATCTAACATATACATGATAATTGTAGCTCCAAAAACACCACATGATGCCTCCTTTCTTCTGGGCTATGTAATATTTATGTTTATTTATATATAGTTTGTCCTCCATCTACTTCAAAAAGGTTTTGTGCTTGGTTTACCATTAAAAATAAGTACATAATCATATTATTTAGCAATAGAAACAGAAAATACCATAGACTCTAGGGAAAATAAATAGAGACTTAGGTTATAATAATCATGAGTGAGCATTAAATCTGACTCTAGGCTTCTTAAATCTGAAGCAAAAATATGCAGAATCTAAACAAAATCAGATGCTGGTTTATTGAGAAAGTCAAAAAGTTTTATACTGTCAAAACACTAGTAAGTATGTAAAGCAATAGTAATACTTTAAAAAACATACAGAAATTTAAATGTTATATATAATACATATACATTCATTATATATTATCTATACTATATATAGTACACATACACATAGATGTGTATGCATCTATGTTTGTATATATTTGCATGCATACACACACATACACACAATACCTATCACTTCTGTTCACATTTCCCTGGCCATAACATAGCTATATAGTCACATCTAATTGCAATGGAAGGTTATGAAAATGTAGTTTATGGTTAGCCAGCCATATGACCAGTTAACATTTGGTGGTATGGGAGAGGGACCTAATACTAAGGTTAAGAAAAGAATGAATTTTTATTAAAATGACCATTCACCAAAAGCAATTTACAGTTTCAAGACAATCCTGATAAAAATCTCAATGGCATTCTTCAAACAAATAGAATAAGTATTGATGAAATTCATATGGAGTAACAAAAAAATCAAATAGCCAAAGGTCTCCTGACTAAATAGGAGAATGAGGCATTAGACACCTGGGCCAAACTATACTACAAAGCCATAATTATTAAAGCAGTATGGCACAGGGAACAAAAACAAACCAGACACACAGACCAATGGAATCAAATAGAAAACCTAGAAATAAAGTCACACATATATGGACAACTAATCTCTGACAAAGTAGCAAAGAATATGCAATGGAACAAGGACAGCTTGTTCAATAAATGGTGATGGGAAAACTAGACCACCACATGCAAAAGAATGAAACTAGACCACAACCTCATGCCATGCACAAAAACTAATTCAAAATGGATAAAAGAATTGAAGACCCAAAACCATAAAATACATAGGATATAGGCAAAACACTACATAATATACATCTCAGAAACATTCTTAAAGACTCATCTCCCAAAGCAAAGAAAGTGAAGTGAAAGATGAACAGTTGGGATTACATCAAACTAAAAAGCTTCTGTACAGCAAAAGAGACATTAACAAAAACAAAGAGACACTCCACTGACTGGGACAAAATTTTTGCACTCCACCAACTGATAAGAATTTGGTACAAAGATCAACAGAGAGCTGACTCAAGTCAACAAAAACAAGTAAATAATCCAGTCAAAAAATGAGCAGAAGAGCTAAAAAGATAATTCTCTAAAGAGGAAATGTAAATGGCCAACAGGTAGATGAAAAAATGTTCAACATCACTTATACTCAGGGAAATGGAACTCAAAACCACAATGAGATATGAACTTACACTAGTGAGAATGGCATTTAGTTAAAAAAAAAAAAACAGGAAACAGCAAATGTTGGCAAACGTGGAAAAAATAACAGTGACAAATATTTGAGGTCTTTGAATACATCTATGTTTTAATAGTTTTACCTTTATTTATTGACTATTTTTATGGGACACTAAGCTACCTTTTCCTTTATAATGATATAAATTTCCTTTTGAAAAAGCATATTTTAAAAAGAATATCAAATAAATTGTAATAGATATGGTATTTTCATGACCAAAATTACTAAAATGAGATACACATGACCCTATCTCTATCACTTTAATTGACATAAGCTTTTAATCTTTGTTTGTTGATATTTCCAAGTTGTTATTCTAAATAGTTTCTAAATTTATTGCTACAAAAACATACATATATATAATCTTTCAAGTATTTTCTCTATTGTGAGAATTGTACCATTTACTATAGAGAACATTAGCTCTCAGAATTCAAATACTTATCTAGAATCACTTATTTACAAGGAAACACTCAGAATGTCTACCACATTTATAGACATTCAATCTATGTTTATTTCATAGATGAATGAACAAATGAGGTAATACTGAGAAAACTGAGAACCTTCTGGCAAAACACTACAGAAGTGTTTTACTCCACTACATTGTTCTCTGAGTCACTACTCTATTAAGTAGTAAAAAGGAACAAAATTAATGGTAGCTTATATTGTAAGCTATATTTGCAGATGGGCTGGGTGTTTTGAACATAGTTAACAAAGATGATGGGCAAGGGCATTGAGACAATTGCACAGAGTACGCTAATTATGTGCACACAGAGTGGAGGGAACTGTGCCATTTTTCAAAATCACAGACAGAAACAGTCACTAAACCAGCAGTTTAGTGTGCTCATTGCATGTGCACCATGCAGAAAGTCCAAAGTGCTTTGACAATTTTACCCTAACAAATCCAAGGAGTAAGTTTGCCATCAGTGGTTTGCAAATTGCCACATACTTTTCTGGGAGAGACTAGTTAAGCAATGGTTCATATCAGTGCTCATGACTTGCACTACTGAGATCTTATTTTCTAATTATGTGTGACTATCACTCTCAGTTGACTCTTTTTTTTTTAAAGATTTATTTATTTATGCATACAAGCACTGGGGTACAGGCCAGAGTCCAGGGAGGTAAGAGGAGTCACCAGAGACAGAGTGGGGAGCAGAACAGGCAGATTGAAACACACTGCTGAGGGGAGCAGCGGGCACAGCAGGAGAGGTCTGCTGCGCCATGTGGGTCCCCTCCCTGGCTGGAAGCAGGGATCGAACTGGTGCTGCAGTGGTTGCCGTTTGCTTCATAGTGCATCGCTTAACCCGCTGCGCCACCAGGGAGGCCCCTCAGTTGACTCTTATTTGAAATGGGGATGATCAAAGTTCCCACTTCACATGGCTGTTGTGAGGAATAAAGTAAGTTAGGATAGAAAGCGCCCAGAATACAGAAGGCACTCACTAAATGTTGACTTGTGGTTGGGATTCTGCAAAATAACAAAGGCTTTCCTTATTAACAGTGGGTCTTGATATCATGCCATAGAAAAGCACGACTGTTTGTCTACAGGTACTAGAATCATTTTTCTCCTGTCAAGCATTCCCAATTTGACCTTGTCTTTCAAAAAATGTACCAACTTTCCTTATGTTTCTGTTTTGCTAAATGTATGTGTTTCCATCAACCATTCTCAAAGTATGCATTAAAGGGAAGGCCATCTCTGACCGTTCCTGCATTTTCCTGTTTCATAAATGACCATGAAAAGATGGGCCACTGTGGACAGCTTTCCAACCTTTTCTAAACACTTTGTGTTCACCTAAAACCCTTGCATATGATATCACTTCATTGTTACATGTCACATCAACTGCTTGAGAGTCAACCTCCCCAAGGATTTTTATGTTTGAATTCATATTTCTCAGTGCCCATCATCATTTGTACATGGATTTGAAGCAGCAGGCACTGGGTACTGCAGAGGGCAGCTCAATTGGACAACTGGCCTTGAATGTCCAACTCCTGAGGTCAGACAGAGTTCACAGGCCCTGCTGGGGCCAGTCCCATTCCTCTTGGCCCAGACAGAAGGATCTGCTCATTTTCATGGTTCTTCCACACATAAAAACAGAAGTCTCATGACCTCAAAACTTATTAATCAAATGCTAATTTGTTGCAAATTACACCTAATTCAATGCAACACATTGCTACTCCCCAGATGACCCATTCATTTGCTTTTTAATTCAGAATCCCTTAATATTCTGGTGCCTGGTATTTGAAGTTAATGAAATTTTATTGTATTTAGGCTGTCTACATAAGGAGTGGTCTTTTTTTATTTTTAGTTGTTTTTTTTTTTAATTGGGATTCTTTCTATGCCATGTGGTTGGAAATGAAGCTGTTTTTAATAAGGTGACTTTACTATTCTCACCCATGTGTTTCCAGATGATCATTAGAATAGAGCATACCTATTCTTTGGGGGGGCTGGAAATATGTTTAGCTTGTGAGGCCAAATTTCTAACACATCATGGTGGTCTCTATATGAAAGAGAGCGCGAGAATGACAATGCATGTATGTAGGAGATCAAATAGACCATATTTCTTTTTTAAATGCAAAACAGAAAAGGCCAAACATTAGGAATAACAAATTACAACATCTAACAGAAAAGAGGTAAACATTGATATCATCCTTCACTATTCCTAAAGCCCAAGGACCATTGCCCATCCAGGACCCCTGAGAGGTCACCATCCATATGCTGAGGTTCACTGTCAGATTCAACCCCCAAAATTCTTCCTTCTGGAGTACTCCAAATTCCTGTATCACTGAGGCTCCCAGGGAAGAGGAGAAATTAATATTAGTACACATGCCCTCCTATTATTTGAGGAAATTTAACATTTTCTCAAATATCGCCCCCAAAACTAGGCCTAAACTTTTCTGAATACATTTCTAGGATAGATGATTGCATAAGTGATCAAACTTGCTTTTTTTTTACACTGATTCAAAAGAATACCTGCACCCCTATGTTTATAGCAGCACTACTTACAATAGGTAAGACCTGGAAACAACCTAAATGCCCAAAAACAGATGA
>JAGFMF010011709.1:13158205-13183105 GCA_019455555.1 Galemys pyrenaicus
GTGATGGTGCACTGGTGAGATGGTGATGGGGAATACATGGGGATTACAATTAATGGCAAGTATATGTAAATTTTAAAATATTTTAATAAAAAAAACTTGCTTTTTTTTTATTCCTAGCTGACACAGAAAAAAAAAAAAAAAACAAGTCACTAGCATAAAATGTAATGTCAGCAGAAATAGTAAAAAAATTATCCATATCAAGCACATACCATGTTGTTTTAATTTCCTATTATGAAACTAATTAACATAGTAGTTGGAAACAGCACGCATTTTCGTTCTCACAGTTTCTGCATTTCAAAGTCTGGGCATGGTGTGTAACTGGGTTATTGATTCAGTCTCATGAGACCGAAATTAAGGTGCTGGCCTGGAGCCTTCTCATCCGGAGCTCAGGGTCCTCTTCCAAGCTCATTGAGCTTGTTGGCAGAATCCACTCCCTTGTGGCTGCGGGCTTGAGATCCCCATTTTTCTTGCTGTCAGCTGTGGGTTGCTCTCTGCTCCTGGAGGTTACCTTGTGTTGCTAGCCATGTGTTGCTATCACAACAGGACAGCTTTTTGCTTCAGGAGAATTTCTCACCTGGAAACTCTCTGTCCTTTTTAAAGGATTCACCTGATTGGTGCAGGCCCATTCAGGCTAAGCTCTCTCTACTCAAAATCAAGGGACCTAGATTACATCCGGGAATTCCTCTACTTTTGCCATTTAGCAACAGGGGAGGTATCCCATCCTACTCACAAGTCTTGCTAACCATAAAGGGGAGGGGATCATACACCTGAAGACGGAGGACCTTGGCCATTTTCTCAGAAGGCTTCTGTGCCATATGGCATTCATGCAAGGGATGCATCTGAAAGATATATTTCATTTTTGCTGTACCTATAAACACCCACAAAATACTCCTTGTAATTGCACAGATGCTAAGTGCTGCCCCCTTTATTTCTCACTTAGACATACTGTTTGTGTTTCTAAAACACCCTGTTTTCCAAGCCCCTGCTCCCACTTTAGCTGTTAGGGACCCCTCAACATCCACATTGTTCAACTGAAAAAACATTAAAATCTTCCATGAGTCAGTTGAGTCAGTTCTTGGAGAGAAAAAGTCCTTCATGGATTTACATTCTAGTGGGGTGGGAGGGGAGGGAGGGAGAGAATTACAAAATTGCTAGCTTTCAGATGGCAAGATACATAAATTTATGAATATCATATTCCTCTATCCATCTCAAAACAAAGCAAAGAAAAATACAATGAATGAGGAACAACTGATGGCAGAGATAATGAGTATCTGGCAAAGGACTTACAAAAGGAGAAAAAGTTCAAAGGCTATCAGGGGATGACAGAGATGAGAAGTCAACTGTTTTGCTACATAATCCTCAAGACACCCTGAGATTTAAGACACCAGATATCCAAAAAATAGGAGGGGAAAGTGGAAATTGAAATTAAGAGACGTTACAAAGTAAAATTCCCTGTTCCTACTCCAGGTGGTTGAGTCCAACTGGAAGGATATTTGGGTCATTCTATGTGAAATAACTGAGTCAGAGAGCCCTAAACTTGAGAGTACAAGACAAAGAGGGGGGTATCAGAGCCTAGACTTTATTTTATTTCATGTAATTTATATTTTCATATGTTTCACATCATTGTTCATATTTGTACAATGTTTACTTTCTCCTCTCAGATGTAGTCCCCATAGAATTTCCACCACCAATTCACCCCTGCACCATCACCATAGTCCCTTGTGCTCTTCCCTCCCCTATTTTGATACCTCTCTCCCCCTCCCCAGCAGAGTATCTGTGACTTATAGTTGCCTGTTGATTTTGTTTTGTTTTTTATTGTTATAATTTTCCCCTGATCTCTTATTTAGTTTCCCTATTTTCCTCATATAAGTGAAAGAAGCTGATATTTTACTTTTTCTTCTGACTTATTTCACTAAGCATAATCCCTTCTAGTTCCATCTGTGTAGCTGGGAATGGCATGCATTTATTTTTGCTATAGTATTCCAGTGTCTATATACCACATCTTTTTAAACCAGTCATCTATTTTTTTGGCATTTGGGTTGTTTCCATCTAGGGATCTACTCAAAGGACACAAATTCAAAAGGATACCTGCACCACTATGTTTACCATAGCACTATTTATAATAGGTAAGATATGGAAATAGGCCAAATTATTAAGGCTAAATAAAATTCTGTAGTGTGGCCAGGCTACATCTTCTTAATCCTATCATCAATTGATGGGCATTTAGCCTGCTTCCATGTCCAAGCTATTATAAATAGTGTTGTAATGAACATTGTAGAGCACATAGAATTTTTGCATGTTTTTTGGATAGATTCCCAAGAGTAGAATTGACTTGGTGAATATCTGAAAGGTGAATATCTGTTCAAAAACTAAACAGAGAAATAAAATTCAGGTAAAGGGGAGGGTATGACCTATTTGAAACATTTTCAGTAATATGTTCTAGAAATCCATTTTCAACATTCTTTTCCATGAATATTCTTACTCTCATTGCTCCAATTCTTAGCTAAGAAGGTGGTTTACACACACTCTTCAATACCAAACTAAACTACTTCAGTTTGTACAGTAAGAACAAAGGCACTCAAGGAGAAAAAAGATTGTGTTGGATGGTAGGATCTAAGAAGAGACATGGCTGCAGAAGGCTTACAAATGGGAAGCATTTCACAGACCTGGTCAGAAATGGGGAGAATATTATGAATGTTTAAGGCCAGGGCATAGAATAAACATAAGCAAAACAAAAAACAAAATTGAAAAAGTTAAGAAAACTTCAATTACTTTAAAGTAAAATACAAGTGTTATGAAATAGTAAGTTTAACACCAAAAGAATAGAGGGACATTTATTAACATCAGCATCTTGAATGCCAAATTAAGAACATGTGACAATTAGTTTAAACCATTATAATCAGACTATATTGATATTTTTGTCATCTGTTTTCACACTCTCCTTGATTTAATCACAAAATTACTAGAAATTGACCATTTCTGATATTGCTTTTGCATAAGATGGTGGCTATTATATTTTACTACATTTTCTGAAAATTAAAAAAATAAAATCTCATTATTTCAACAAAAAAGTGTTGTCACCTTTAATCTCCTTAATTGCACAATAAAAAAGATCTTTTTTACTAAAAGATCTGTCATCATTTGGAAAAACAACTATTCAGAGTTAGAAAAATCAGTCCGAATGATACACGATTTCCAGGGAAACTTCCCAGATCTTTCCAATGAGAATGGACAAGGCCCATTCTTCATCCAGGCATGTTGACTATTAATGTCACAATCCATTTGCCATGGGAGTAACATTCAGTGCTAGAAAAGATTGGTTGTGAATGCCTAACAACCGGAAGTTCATGGAAACTTGACAACAAAATGTTGAATACGCTCACTGAATCTGGAGAAGAAAAGTTTTCACTAGTGGACATCAAAGTACAAAGCAAGGGGTCAGCACACCTCCTTGACCAATGTGGCTTTGATCATTGGGCTGCTGATTCCCACACAACCTTGCAAACAGGCAAGCATACTTCTCATGCTGATTTGGATGGCTCTTTTCTCTGTGTGATGAATACTCTTCCAAATGAAGAGAGATCTGCCAAGGTACTTACCTTGCCTGGCTCTGCACTCCTGCAAATGGACATAGCATAGATGTTGCTGTAACTTTGTATGTTCGGTGATGCAGGGATGAAACCAGCGGACAGGATATTGAAGCAAGGAGAAGGAGAGCTATTGCTCTCCTAGGCAAATAGCAGTCCTCCCAACCCTTCCATGGCCTTTTATCGAGCATGAGACAGTTAACAAGCATATGTCATTTGCTACAAAAAGCACAGCCCAGAAGTACAAGGTCATGTAGTTGTGTGCCAAGCCCACCTGCACGTAACTAGCCACTACTGTCATCTAACAATTTTTTGTTTCCTTATTATCTTCTTCCAGAGTGAAAGAGTGTACGCCTCGATCCTAGGAGCCGTGTGCAGCTTCTGTTAGCATGACTTGTTTGCAAGTCTGCAAGAATCTCAGTCATAACCCTTCTCTCTCTCCTTGACCATCGCTTATGGCTCTTGCAGGCTCTGGCTTCCCCCAAGAATAGAGTGCCTAGCACAAGATGCTAATCCTAAACCAATCTGACTCTGTGTTGAAATAGACCGAAATGTTCCTAGACTCTTATTTTTGAATTGTTACCATCCATTAGGGACTCAAGGAATTTTATTTCACTTAATCTGACTTCTGACTCAAGGAGGTTTGACTATTCTCCCTCCAGATAAGAAATTACTTACTAGCTAGGCAATTCTGTAGGATATCGAGATGGGGGTATCATAGAAGGAAAACTATTCTGAGGAAGTGATTGTGTACCATGCTAGTAGGTGCATCACATTTCAAAGTTCTAAAATGAGGACAAGCTCTAGAAAACAAGTGAATTTAAAGTAAAAACAGATGCCTCCAATTCTCCTACCCCACTTCACATACAGAACAGAACACTGCTAGGAAGTATTCTGCTACAAGACAGGCCTGAGAGACAGAGAAAAGGAGAAAATACTCTTACGAGCAGATTCTATCAGTCTTTTTTTTTTCAAATGTAGTTTGAGCTTTTAATTTTTTTTAATTTTTATTTTTTAATATAAATTTTTTAATTTACATATAAGAACAGGATCTGAGGGACAATATTGAGAATACCATCCACAGAAATACCCACGCAGGCTGTGGGTAGGCTATTCCTAAATAGTTTTGATTTGAGTGACTGAGGACCTAGACAAGAAAAGATGAAATTATGCTAAAAGGGAGGGCCCTAGTATATAGCACCTTTATTTGGAAAAAACAATAATAATGACAAGATTGTAAAAATAACCAGATGTATGTAGATTGTTTCAATTCCAAGAGTTCAATTTTGTTCTCATTTTTGAGAAATGAGAAAGAGATGATATTCTTGGTTAAGGCAGTTGGAAAGCAGAAGAAAAAATGCCTTAGAATCTTTGGATGTGCTACAGAAAAGAACTGGCTATTCTACAAAAAAGTGAACAGTAATAATTTAATATTTACTACGGGTCATGGACAATTAGAAGCAATAAAGTCCTGTCCATTAACACTTGATAAAGGAAATTTCACACAAAGACACCAGATAAACAAAGAACAATAAAACAACGTATGTATGGGGAATTTTTCGGTTTAGCTTAATCAAGCCAAAGTTTCACTTTGCCATAACTTGCGTGCAGACAAGTTTTGCATGTCTTTGGGGAAACTAGGGAAAAACCAAATATAATTGCTTAAAATTTTAAAGAGCCAATTCTTAACATAAAACACCCAGCCTTCTGTCAAATTTGAACCATTTGGAGACATTAAAATTCTCAAAAATCTAGGGTCCTTTTATTGATTAACACACCCTATAAAAGATCTAGGTCGGTTGGAGGATGAAGTATTCTGGGATGTATTATATATTATAGATATATATTATTAACTAGAGCATTTCCTATACAGACACCACTAGTGAAGCATCCTTAAAAGTCAAAATCACTTTTTTTTCCCAGCCCTCCTCACTGTTTCTCTTGTGTGCATACATGGGTACACCTTGATTTATTCTCCTCAAGGCCAGGGAAGAAGTTCACTAAAATGTGTCTTAACAAGTACCTATTTATTCTAACAGTGAAAAAGATTCCTCCTCCTTCCCCACAGAAGCTCATCTCAAAATGAGAAGGGTGTCATCTACACACCAGCTCTACCTTCTTCCACAGAGAATGGAATAAAAGTACTTTAGTTTTCCAGGCACAGGGGGGGGGGGGGGCAGTGTTGCCTACCAAATACCAACGGGTGTTTTTTCAAAAATCACATCACAATGGAAGTCAAAATCAACTCATCAGCTTTATTCCCATCAGGAACATCAATAAGTTAGTGTCCCGAATAACCCTCAGCCTAACTTCAAAATTATTTTAAATTCTTTTCTCCTGAAAATTAGTCTTTAGAAGAGTACAGAGACAACATTGGGAAAAAATCTCAAAGGCGGTAAACAAATGAACTGATTGTCTCCCTTGAGTCCTGCTGTATCTGACCAAGTTACTTAAATTCTCTGAGCTTCAGTCACTTCATCTACAAAATAGAGTGATTACTGAAAAGACTGAAACTGAGCACAATGTTATTGGACTGCAAGTTCACTCAATGTGGATTGAAACATGTAAATCCACATTTGGAAAAGAAGCTAGGAAGAAGGCTGAGTGGACTGCCTGCAGTTGACATTGGTCATCATGACCTCCTTCCGTTTTGCAATGACCCGGTCTTCAGTCACAGTTAGACCAGAAAATACAAGTCAGCACTACTGCTGTCACTACTACTTTTTTTCTGAAATACTTCAATGTTCTGATCTCATCTTTCTTTCTCCTCTCCTCCCCTTTTTCTTCCTCTCTTCTTCCTCTTCCTCCTCCTCCCTTTCTCTCTTTCTCCCCTTCCCTTCCTCTCTTCCTCCTCCTCTATGAGCAATCACAAATGTTCACACTATAGATGAAAGTGGTCCATAAAATGGACACAGAGCTTGTCCACAAGGAACTCAGGATCTAAGACTACTTGGCCCCACCAAGCATAGCATAAGATCATTATATCTCAACAAAACTAACGGCCAAGGCTGCCAATTTGAGGGAAATACATCAAAATTCATAGACACATAGATGCATAAAGACAGGAAAGGATTTTTATACTTCTTTTATTCTAACCACATGCCAATGTATTGGAACCCCTCAAGAGGTCTGGGGGGCTAGGGGGAGCCCCTCAACCTTGCTGAGCACTTCAGTGATGTGCCCCTCACTCCCTCATGGAACAATCCATTCTGCCTCTTCAGGACCATCTAACACATGACATGTGGCAATCCTTTATTCCAAGGAATACAGGAAAATCCCTTTCAGATAGGGTCAGCATGCTCCCGGCAGGACATGTTGTAATGTCTTCCTAAATGATTCTTTTAGAAGTTTACTTAGTCATCATAATCAAAAACATGGTTGTAAAGGATTAATGTCTTTTACTGGCATAATAAATATTCTAGCATAACAAGTACCTTAAAAAGCCATTCCTTTTGTGGTGTGCAGCAATGCAGGTTGGAAGTCTGTTGTTGAAGAGAGAAGGCAGGGAAGATCTTAATGTTTTATCTGAATTTACAGTTGAGGAAAGAGTGCACTGAATGCGTATGTGTCATACATACATACACATGAATGCTTCCAGGAAAAGAGAAAACTGAATATATTTATCTACTTTTGTTTTTTACAAAACCCCATGAAATGACAATTTTTAAAAACACATCAATCCACAAAGATGAGGAGAAATAAGAGCGGGAAAAATGGTAGCCAAAGATTACAAGTTGGATAGTAGCTTAGTAGTAAATACCTTCATGAATTTAAGAGAACTAAATCTTAATATAGAACTGGGGAAAACAGTGATCCAATCATTTTTGTCCTGAATTTTCTAAGGCCTACGGACTGCTAACAGTTCAGAGGGTGGGAAGAAAGGTGGTGGTATATAAGGGAAGTTAGTAGAAAGTCACCTTGAGGAACAAGTATCCAGACCTTGTCCCCCTTTGCACAGAACTGGTCAGACTTTGGAGGTTTATTCTCAAGAATTGATTTTCTTTTTTTGGGGGGGGGCAAATCCTTTTGTCTTTTTATTTTATGGCTCATATGCTAAGTGTTATTTTGCAGTTTAGGTGATTGAAAATCAACCAAAAGAAGAATATTGCATGGCATATGAAAATTACATGAAATTCAAATTTTGGTGTCCATAAATAAAAGTTTCTGAGGAAAACATCCTTGCTCAGTTGCTTACAAAAAAAAATTATATTCTTTATGTAAGGAAAATCAGGTCCATCCATGAGCAAAGTTATCATTCTCAAAATAGGATTAAGTGAACTATATTAACTAAATCAAACAAGTCTTAGTGGGAATCCAGAGAGCCCCCCAATAATATAATGAATGGGTTTTCTAATCCTGTGAGCCTGAGAATTGAGTCAGAAAAACTTCCTGAGTCAATTCTGGGATAAAGAATCAGTCACCAGGATGACTACAGATAAAATAATTCCAATAGGGGCCTGGTGGCTCAAAGGAATAAGGCTCAGCACTGTGAAGCCATCCACAGTCACCACAGCATGAGTTCAATCCCCGGCCAGGGAACTGACCCACATGGAACAGCAGACTTCGCCTGTCTCACCCAATACTCCCCTCAGCAGTGTATTTCAGTAGATCTGCCTGTAATGCTTCCTACTCTGTCTCTGGTGAATCCTCTCACCTCCAGCACCTCCTGCTGTACTCCAGCTCTTGTCTGCATAAATAAATATTTTTTTTAAAAAAGTAATTCCAACATACGAAGTCATGAAGGAAACCACTGAGGGATAGTGTCAAATAAAGCCACAGAAGGTTGAGGAGCATCTGGTCCCAACAGAGGCACAAAGAATGCACTGGAGGAAATTTCATCAGAAGTGAAAATTGGTATAGTACATGGTAGTAAATTTAGGATTGCACTGTGCTAACTACACACTTATCCAAAGAAATAGCAAACAGAATTAAAGAAATCCTGGGAAGCAAATAAAGCTAAATCTTCGTATTTCAGGAAGGTGGTTGATCATCCCTATGACTAAAAGAAATATCATGACATAAATAAATCATATTGAGATATAAAGTTAAATACCAAGGAATCAATGAAAATACTTGAAAAATGTTGCCTCTGTAGAGAACAGAATGGGGAGGGAGGCAGAAAGGGGACATTGATTTTCATATCAATGGATATTCTTTCACAGGTCAATCTGATATTTTAAACTGTATGTATAAATGAGATCCTTAGTCTATCTTAAACAATAGAGAAAACATGTGAGGCAAATGCTGGCCATCTAAAAAAAGAACAATGTAAAGTGACAGATCACCCACATGGATTCCATCAATTGAGTAAGAAAGAAAATTGTATTTTATGATAGTGAGTATTCTGGTATCATTTTTACCATAGTCTAAACTAACAAAATTGATTAGCAATATATAGAACATGCATCTCCTTAAAGTTCGAATTTCTCTGGCTACATCACAATAGCGACAACAAATTTTGCTCCAACATAGCAGGGAAATGAACTCAGCAAAGACCAGATTACTGTGATGCTTTAAGAGGAGAAAAGGTTCATTGTTCATGTGCATGTTTATACTGTGGACCATTAAGTGGCCTTAGATGTTTGGAAACAGGAAAGGAGCAAGTCCAACTTCCTCCTTAAGAATGATTCCATCAATGTTTGATTATGGATTTAACTGTTGTCATCACCCTAAAATAATAAACTCTCCTACATAATGTCACCCCACATGGATTATCCAGTGAGAATATTCCCAGTCCAGCATTTTTTTCAATGGGATGGGAGGAAAAACTGACTGGATTCCAGTTGCTCAGTTACTCTGTGCCATCTGAGGATAGTCACGTGACTCTGGGTGGGGTAAGGCAGACCACAGTGTGGTTCCAGACTTGACATCTTGGCTCAAGTGACAGAATCCCCCTGCTTTCTTTTATAAAATCAACTTGCTTGAAACTAAAAGTCGAATCATATATTATTTGATTTAAGCATAGATAACTCCAGTGATTTATAAAATGTACTTAAAAAGTAGTCAATAAAAGTTGAATTGTATTGAATTACAAATGAATTAATGTCTCTTCTTCCCACCCTTCTATTAGAGAAAAAAATTAAGCTGCTCATAAATAAAATGATCTTAGGCTGTGTTCTTCTAGTGCAAGCTAAACTTTATGTTGTGAGGACGCCAAAAACATTTTAATCAATCGCAAGCTCAACTCAAAATATTGACTAAATGTTATTGATATATAAACATGGTTCTTGTTCCTTTTTGTTGATGTCTCTTTTTAAATTTCTTCAGCTCTGGGTTCCTAGCCAAGCCAGGACATAGATCCTTTGAACTCTGACCTTTTCAAATCAATCTTCTTACAAGTTTCTGTAATGCTGAAAAGGAAGGGTTGTCACTCAAACTGAAAAACTGTCTAGAACCAAGAAGAATTTGGTAAAGTCTTCCTACTCTTAACATACAAATATTATTCTTTTTAATTTCTTTAGAGAAAGGAAGTAAAGAAATCAATGCATACTAAACAGAAATTGCAGTTAGTCTTCCAACACCCACCAAGGGGGAAGGAGTGGCAAGTGGAGTCTATAAATCTAAAATTAAGCAATATTCTTTGGGGACAATAATTTTTCTGTGTGAACTTCATTTGTAATGCATCAGCTTGACCAAATTAAAAAGTAACATAAGGGAACATTCAAATTAGAAGGTTATATCCTTTTGGAAAATAAAAAGAGACAGTAAACTGTGATTAATACAATCGATGTGATTAAGAAGAAAATTTAATTTAACAGCTGTTCCATCCTTCCCTTCCTATTCTGGATAAAAATATGGATGTGTATACAATTGAAAAACAAAAAAAAATTCTTGTGCTCTCTAGAGGGAAACAGAAGCTTTCTGTGTTTGTAGTATTACAAAATTAGTAAGTAGCAATTCATGTGCTATTACTTCAGTTTTAGATCATGAAAGATTAATTGTTATGAAAACATTCATCCCTAAGAAACTCTGTAAAAAATATACCCAAGATATAATGAAGATGGGAAAATCTTTGCTATACTTCATAAATATTTATGAATTTTCCAGTCTGCATAAAATAGGAATCTTTCACTGACCATGAATAGTGAACGGGTAGTTTTGAGTCTACTCAGATGGGAAAAATAAGAATAACCAGCAGGTTGAAGGAGGAAAAAAAAACTGGGTTTTTGTGTTCAAATTTTCAGTTTTTTGCTGAAATCCTCCTTGAATTGTCTAATGAATACTAAGTAACAATTCAATTAAAAGATATCACTGTGCCTTGCACTGCACAGCTGTGTGACTACAGAAGAGGCAAGACCTCCAGACAACATGAAAGAGAGAACAGCAGAGAGAGCCCAGAGAAAGAGCGTAAAGATTTTCAGGGGCTGGAAGACTCAGTTGGCTGCCTGCCTCCTAGCCACCCTGCCCAGCCTGTGCCTGCCTCCTTGCATGCCAGCCTCCCCGCCTGGTGTGCCAGTGTACCTGGTTCCCTAAGAGAGCATTACAGCCTGAAAACTCCAAGGGCTTCGGGACGCTCTTTATCCATCTACCCAAACTGACAGTGAACCTGCCCGGTCACTGCTGGCACAACAGCTACAATCCCAGTTAAGTTTTGATTTGGTGCATCTGGAAAGAAACTGCACTTCCTTTTGAGAGGAGATATAAAAGTATTGCATGCTTTTAATGGACCAGCCCTGGGGAAGAGAAACTAGCTGGGAGATTCTTTTCAAGTTCTGCCCAAGAAGATTTAGAAGGAATCTGGATTTTCCTAAAGTGAAAGTACCTGTGTTGTCAAATATTTCTTGAAAAATGGAAAATTCATATTAATAATGTTCAGAATTTTTCAGTTAGTTCAAAAATGCTTAAAACTCACAGGCAAGCAAATTATACATCTGCCAATTAATTTCTCCCAGAACCAGTGAGCTTGTGCTTCTATTCTATGGGATGTTTGATTGAATTTTTAAATATTTTAACTTTTTTTTTTAATTTTTAAGATTTTTTTTTTAATTTATTCATAGGAGAGCAGGCCAGAGGCGCAAGAATTCACTAGAGACAGAACAGGCAGATCGATTGAAATACACTGTTAAGGGGAGCAGCGGGCAAGGCAGGAGAGGTCTGCCTCTTCATGTGGATCCCCTTCCTGGGCGGGGATCGAACTCGCGCTGCTGTGCCGCAGATGCTTCACAGTGTGGCGCTCAACCCACTGCGCCACCAGGGAGGCCCTGTTTTATCTTTTAAAACCAACTTTCAAAACCCACACTACTAGGGTTTTCCCCTATTCCTTTTCACTGTTCTAACTACCCAACTAAAGACAGAGAACTCCAGGAGTTCAAATGTAGGAGTATGGACAAAATCTCAAGTGAGGATGGGAGGACACACCTGTGCTTAGAGAAACCTTGAGATGTTTGCCTTTAAAGCTGCTGTTCACATAACAAGTGAAACCAAGTGAATACTCCAGTTCTTTCCCTGAGTTCAAAGACAATGCCTCTACAGGCCTGCCTTCATTAGGGCTGCTTCTCACCTGGCATTTGCTTTCAACTGGCCTTTGAAATTGGAGAAGGCCATAACACACGCTATAAAGTCAGCTTAACCTGAAAAACATGTCTTTATTGTCAGTCTAATATCCTCAGGACACTGACAGTCCTGTCGGGAAGGGAAATCACTATCGCGTAGGGGCCTACATTCTATTATCGTCCAGTTAGTCTTCATCAGTACGAGAGAGCCTGATTTATTTAGCTTCCGATTCAAGGTTTCCGTCTTGTTAGATGACAAAATCAGTGTTTTATTGCTCTCTGCTCACTGTTTGTAATTGGAGGTCCCCAAATACACATTCATTTCAGTTGAGCAGAGACAGTGACAGAATGTAATTAAAACAGACTCTTAGACCACATTTGTGGTGAGAGTGCAATGACAGACCTGAGCCCTCACTCTCCAAACTTAAACACCCTCTGACTTCCTTTGTGCATTCAGAACGAATCCAGTCCCAGGGACCCGGAGCATTATTTATTTTAATGTGTAACAAATGAGTCGTGCAGTATCTGGTTCTCTCCTACTTTATTGGACAATATTGTGGAAATTCACTGGATTGCCTTCTTTAAATTTCTGAATGTCATGGCCATAACTTCTGGAACTTTCTGACTGGCGAGACTTGGCAGAACCCTAATGTGGTTTCTTCCTCATTTCTAACTACTGTGATAAGAGCTTTTTCTTCAAAATGCAGCTTACCGTTTTCATTGTTTCTACATAATCTCTTACTTATATGAAGAAGCCTAGAGTAGAAGATTTAGGATGGAAGTGTGCAGGCAAAGATGAACCATTAAAAAGTCATTAAACCTGGGCCTCCCTCGTGGCGTAAGGGGTTGAGTGCCACACTGTGGGGCTTCTGCAGCCACTGCAGTGCGGGATTAATCCCTGGCCAGGGTGGGGACCCACATGGCACAGCAGACTTCTCCTGCCTCACCTGCTGCTCTGCTCAGTGCTGAATTTCAGTCAATCTGCCTTTTCTGCTCCCCACTTTGTCTCTGGTGAATCTCCTCACCTTCCCTCACCTCCCGTGTGTCTGACCTGCACCCCAGATCTTGTATGCATAAATAATAAATCTTTAAAAAAAGAAGTCATTAAACCAGCTGTAAAAAATTCTTAGGCACAGACTGCTAAGAAAAAACTGTAGGCCCTGAGACCAGAGGTGGGACTATGGAGAATTATCGGTTATTAATAAGAAACAACAACAGTCTTTACAGATCAACCCAACCTGACCTAGAAAGTAATAGATTGCACCATAGATAAAATTCCACAAAGGAAAACAGCCCACAGAATACTACTATATAAGAGCAACTTCTGGCAGCACAAGGCAGCTCTCTGCCCACCTTTGCCTGTTCTCCTTTCTCTTTTTTCTATGAAGCCCATCCTTTGAATACACCCTTCACCTGTTTGTGTCTATGCAAATGTCTTTTCCTGAGTAAACTTTCCATGTTACTGAAAGGGAAACTGCTGAAACTTTTGTCAGAGTTAACCAAAGGGTCTAACATCTGAACCCCATCAACATATAGATGACTGAGTCCTAGTGTTCTGTTCTCTAACACTGTTTTCTCAGCTAAAATTCCAGATGTAGTCATACACATAGAGAAAAGTTAAATTATTTTACCCACTGATTAATGGTGAGATATTTGTCTCCCTGCCCAGGCATTCTGGATTGTTATAATCATTCCCTTAATAAGCGATTCTAAAAGGTCAAAATAAAAAAAATCATCTGTGGGCCTGTTATCTCATCTGTGTGATAGGAAGCAGTAGAAGTTCAATCCAGTATGTTTGCTTTAGAAAAGAAAAAGAGGGAGAAGAAAACAAACAGTGAAGGCACAGGCGTGTGGCCTAAATTATTTTGAGATTATTCATTAATGTCAACCATGTCTAGGCCACTGGGTTGTTGGTCCTCCTGCCAGTTAAACTAGCTAAGGGTATAACCTATCTTGTGTTATTTCAGAACTGAGTTGACCCTGTTCTGAAAATAATGTGGGTCTAACTTACAATTAATAATCTTTAATAATTCACTCAAGTCACTACATTTATCCTGAAATAAGACTGAGTACAAAAGTAGCCATTGGGCTGGCAAAAAAAATTCAAGGGATTTATGTTATTTGTTTGGGTTTTTCTTTTTGGTCATTACTGATAGCTATCATACAACAATTCTTGTTGTCCTCTAAATTATCCTTTCGAGTAGTCTTTCCTATATTGAGTTATAACAGAGACAAAATACTGCAACCTGTAGATAAACCATCTACCTTGAAACGCCTTTACTGCTTTCTACTAACTGAGTGAATCAGGTTGGTGATCATCAAGACATTTTACTCACATTCTCCCTGAAATCTATAAAATTCAGTTGATATCTCATTTTTCTATTGAAAGTTTAAATAGGCATAATGTCTGTGATGGCATAGTATATTGATATTTTAAGATAATATGGTTATATGATACCCTTTTAAATGTGTCCAGTAAGTCTAAAGACCAAGTTATAGATACTTCCTCAGCGGAATTTTATCTCATTTTTATTCTCCTTGATCCTATTTCCCATTCCACATATACACAGAGCATATTAACATGATATGTATTCATATTTAAAACATCACCTCCTAATAGTGGTATTACTACTAAATTTAAAAACTAAGCCCTCATTATTCATTGCCCTCCAGGCAAGTTTGGGAGGCTTGAGTGGATAAAGGAAGTGGATGAGACTGCCCTGGGAATTTGGACACTAAGCTGATGATCCTCTATGTTAATTCAGACCATCAGTCAGCAGTCACCCTACCCAGTCACCAAGACCAGTCACCCTAACCAGTCAGTGATGTCTGAGATATAAAGGAGACTTGGAACCCTCACTCTGCAGTAGACCTCTTCTGTCTCATCTGCTGCTCTCCTTAGCAGTATATTTGATAAATCCACCTGTTCTAATCCCTGCTCTGCCTTTGTCAATACTTTCACACCCATGCCTCCAGCCTACACCTCATTCTCCCCAAAACATTTATTATAATTGTCATAGCTACCACACTCTACACCAAAAATAGTTATGTAAATTGAAGACAAAGGTTTTCTTAGGCTTCAATTAAATTTTGTCTGGATTCCATCATAATTATAATTTACACTATCCACAATTAACTGAAAGATCAAATATAGCAAAACTTTTAAAGTTCATTAAACAAACTATTCATTTTTCAAGTTTATCCTTTTAAAAAGTATGTTATTTATTTCTAAACACCCATTTTCAGTTTCTCACAATATAGGATTTCTCGCCTGAGGTGCCAGGACCGTAGTTTTCCTACCACTTGAAGTGGCCACCTTCCTCCACATAGAGAGGATGTTCTAAAGAGATTATTTGCTTTTTACAATTAACTCATGTGTCTATGAATGAGCACCACATGTCACTGAGTTTTCAGTACTGTGCCTACTCCTATTTTTTACTTCATAGATGTAATTCTGAAATTCTTTGTGTTTACAATATGCCAAATCAGATGCATGAACTTTTCAATGGAATTATTATCGATTCTTTGAATTTCCTCCAAGTCATTTGTGCCAATTCTCATAGAGTGATTTATCATCTAAAATTATTTTCACTGGTCTCTCAACTGACAACTCAGTTATTTCTTCCTTTGCTTTTGTTAAAAGCCAGGAACTGGAAAATAGCTGACCTGAAAAGTGATTTGTTCTCCAGCCAGGAGAGTCATTCACTTTCTCAGTGTCTGGGAAATTTACCAAATCTTACTAAATGATTGTTGGTCTTTCACACAGCACACCTTGTTTAACCCAATATCCTCAGAAAAGTTTGAGAAAATAAAATATTGCTACTTTAATATATGTTGGCAATACTAATTTTTAATAAAATAATTTTGTCTTATCATGTGGGTTAAATATGTATTTCTCAAGACCTCAGCACTACAATTGACCCCCCTCATTTTATGGAAACAATCCATTACAAAACTGAAAACCTAACTGGCAAAGTCAGTCCTCATTATCTAACCAATTCATTGTTCCCAGACTTACTTTCTATAAGAAACTGTTTCACTTTAGTTATAAATTCAAATAAGTGTGCAAATTTGTATTCCGATGATCGGCAATTAACTTCCAAATTACATTTCGAAGATACTGACAAAAGTGCCCTGCCCTGCTTTTCCTTTAATGACTTTCTTTTTGCTTTGTGCACATGGAACTCTCCCTCAGTGACAATGGCCAGATAGACACAGAGTAGACAACAAGAACGTAGACAGTATACTGATACAGGGCCTGGTAGGGATACAGGAACTTGGCCAAGTCTGCTGGTGCAAGTGAAAACCTAGGGCAGCTATTCTGAATGGAGGTTAGTTAGCACCGTGGAGTTGTGTACATTGACATTTACCCATGGTTCAGGATTTCCACTCTTAAAGCTAAGTCCCAAATGGGAACATACGTGCGTGATCACTGTGAGATTCTAGTGGAGGCGGGTGCTGGGGTTACCAGATTATCACTGGGAGATTATAAAATATAATGCGGATGAATTTTAGTATCCCTGCGTTGATGGTGTAGAGGAAGGGAATGAGGGAAGTGGGAGGAGAAAAAAAGGGGGAAAGGAAGAAAAGGAGAGGAAGAAGGGAAAGGAGGGGGAGAGGAAGAGGAGGATGAAGACCGGAGAGGAGAAATATATTTTATAACATGTGAATTTAAAATACTGGTACATTGGACAGTAAATAATTTGCAGAAATATACTCAAGGTGGTGGTCATTCAACAATAGAATTGGGCAAAAGTTATTTGTGAACGTAATTCTAACCTACCTCAAAATCATAATTTAGTGACAACATTTTAGTTTTAGAATAATGAACATACATTTATATTAAGGAGACTTAAAAATTTAACAAGTGGAGTCTTTAAGGAGATTTTTCACAAGTTTTATCTAACTTGATTATTTATGTGACATTGATACATTAAATATTCAGATTGGAATATTCAGAATATTCAGATATTGACAACACATTCAAATCTCAGCGTTGCTTCCTTACCCAAATGCAATAAACACACAGACTCCAGAGAAGGCCAGTCGGAAGTTTCCAAACAGAGCCTGGGCCTCTTCCTCTCAGGCTTTCTGTAATCACAGGAGCCTACTCAGCCTGAGTATAGGGTAATGTAGAAGTGCTAAGAAGATAAGAATCCCCCCCTTCTGCCCCAACCCCTCTATCATTAGTCAATGTGGTTTAGGGGAAAACTCCCTCAGCTATCACCTCTCAGCTGCATTCTTCTGAGCTATGACCTATTGCCCACCAGAGCTCTGCAGCAGAAGCGAGATCTGGTTGTCCACGAATAACAGGCTCAGAGACACGTCTCCATTGATTTCCTCCCCTTCCCTATATCATTTCCCACTCACCTACCACAACCTAAAATTCACACAATCCCCCCCCCCCACACACACACACACACGGAAGCTGAAATGACAATGCAGTGGCCCTTTCCTCTTTAGTCTTCCCAAACCAGAGAATGAAGACCAGAAGACCAGTTCACCATCAGATTTTTACTGAAGCAGCAAGACCAAAGCTAAAGGGGAAAAGGAAGAATATGGTTGTAGACTTACTGTTCACAGGAGACACACTAAGCATAGCCTGGAAAGATTGAAAAGTAAACAGATTTAGGCCTCCCTGGTGGCACAGCGGGTTGTGAAGCATCCACAGCCACTGCAGCGTGAGTTCAATCCCCAGCCAGGGAGGGGACACACATGGCACACCAGACCTCTCCTGCCTTGTCTGCTGCTCCCCTCAGCAGTGTATTTCAGGCGATCTGCCTGTTCTGCTCCCCACTCTGTCTCTGGTGAATCTTCTCACCTCCCACACCTCTGGCCTGCACCCCAGTTCTTGTATGCATAATTAAATAAATCTTTTAAAAAATTTTAAAAAAGAAAAGTAAACAGATTTAGGATTTTCTGTAAGATATGAGAAAAGACAGGCAAGTTGATATTAACATCATTAACCTTCCAATCTGACAAAGGGAATTTTTTTTAATTTATGAAAGCTATAATCCTCAAAGATGATGCTGTTATTTGTAAATTTATGTAATTAGTCACACAGTATCTATCAATAGATATATTTTGAATATTAAAATATGATTTTAAAATGTTTCAAATTTATAGTGAGGAACTTTAACATTATCTTCACAGAACTCAAGAAGTAAAAAGAAGCAAGGATAACAATAAGGATTTCATGATTTTTTTCCTTTTTCACTCAAAGATAAATCAGTTTTCACCTAACATGACCACAAAATTAAATGTAAATTATGAAAAAAAATTTTTTCATCAAATTTCACAAGGCAGAAGTAAGAAATGTTGCAAGCCATGTCTTCTGATCACAGGATAATAAAATTAGAAAATCACAACCAAAGAAGTAAGAAAAATCCACTGGTAATTTTTTGAACACCTATCAAATTATTCTGCATTAAAGAAAAAAGTAGACTGTGAAATCACAGACTATTTAGCTGTAAACAGAAATAGGATGACCTAAAAATACTGTAGTATATGAAATTTTACAACCTTTAACAGTTTTATTAAAAGGCAATAAATTTTGGAAATAAAATTGTTCAGCTCACAGAGCCATCAAAGAAACAGTTTTAAATGTAGGTAAAGATATAACAAATATAAATAAAACAAAAAATAGGAGCTATCCAAAGAGAAAACCACTCTATATTTTAAAAGCAAATATTCCATTATGACAAAATTTAAAAGCTTCCATACAACATGTAACCAAAATATCTTCCCAGGCCAAGAAATACAATTTTTACCATGTAAGTTTTTCTAATTCATATTTCCAAATCATATTGTGAGTTGGGTGAAGTTGCTATTTGGAATTCTCTGTCTCCCTTGTTAACACCTCATCACCACCATCACCATCAATCACCCCACGCCCGTCCTCTGGGATGCTGGCCAATGCCACATTCCTATCAGTCCCAGCTGAGTCTATTGGTAGGATGAAAAGGCCCTGATGAACCCACCTACTCGAAAAGCACTAGCTTCAGCTTCAGCATGACTCCCCTTTATGGTCTGAAAGTTCTAGCGATTTGTCTATTTGTTGTATAACAAATCATCCCAGACTCAGTGACTTGGAATCACAGAGATGTATTACTGTTCACCATTTTATTCTTTGGCTATGCAATTCTTTTGCTCATTCCATCTGCTGCACTCTTGCAGTTGCCTTCAGGAGAGTCACTTGGCCTGGAAGGTCCAAGGTGCCTCATTCACATATGACAATCAACTTGTGACCTCTCATCATCCAGAAGACTAGAGTTGCTTCCCATGACAGTCCCAAGACAGCATTTTCCCAGGACCAAGACAGAACCTAGCCTCTAGAAAAACAGGTCTAGGACCTAACAAACACCACTTCTATACAATCTGTTGGTATACAGATGATACCAAAGCTAGCTGGGCTTGCAGCAGTGGGCTCACAGGTCTCACCTCTTAACAGAAAACACTATGACTCTATTTTCAATCTATCATAAACTCAGCTGTCATTGCGGTGGAAACAGCTCATCAATACTACTTCCGCTTGCTGAGAGGAAACAGGACTACATTTCCCAGCCTCCCTGAAGAGAAGTTGATCCCAAGGACTTAGAATCACAGTACTTCCAGGTGCAGCAAAATGAGAGTATGTGCTAACGTTGGCAACTTCATCAAATAGAAGGAGCATGGAGCCCTGGGTCCTTTTGAAGGAAAGCCATCTGATTATCACTGGACTTTGACATGAGAGAGAAATAAACTTGTAGTAAGTCACTGAGATTCAAGATCTACAATCCAATATACCCTAACAAAACCCTTGAGAATGAAAACAGTAAATCTCAAGTAAAGGAAGGCAGGATGTGACTAAAGTCTGATGACTGACATTGTTTGGTTTATTTTTGTTGGGGACTAACGTGAAAATCCCCCCTCACTGTACACCAGAGTAGCAGTCTTCTCTGCTTGCAGGAACAGCTCCTCTGATGATAGTAGTCCTTGGGGTCCTGTTTTGGAAAATACAGATGAGAGTACTTCCTACTGTGGCAAAGATTCACTTGGACAGTACATATTTCTTACAGTCCAGTCTCACAATTAAACTCCTGCTATTCTGAAGGAAGGAATGACAACTAGGAGCCTATTAAACATCAGGGTTAGAGAAACCTAGAAAGATACTGCCTTTAATGGTAGTGTCCAATTCTTTCTGTACACTTACACTCTCCTTATCTCTCTTCTCACCCCTTCAATAGAGTTCTCTCTATTGGAGCAACTTTGTGAAAGATCTTGATAGTTCCTGAGGATGCTAGTTTTTCCCTTTGCTTCACAGATGAAGTGACTCAATCATATGATAAAGTATCAAGCTGGTCCCTGAGAAGTTTTATCCACTTTCTGGAATAAAAAAATCCAAGTATTTCAAAGATGTAAACCTGTGCCTTTTCATGTCTGCCAATGATGATGATGATGAGAAAAACCTTCCTAGACCAAGATGAGCTATCCAAGATCTATTTATTTTTCCATAATCCCTCTGTTTATGTGTTCTCAAATGACTAATGAGGCCAATCTGGAACTGGCAGATTTTGCCACAATTTAGACAGATGGTTTCAGTATATGTGCATAAAGAACGTAATGTTGGAAATGTGAAAATAAAGATATACTTCATAACATTCTGAGCTTTTCTGAGAGAACAAAGACAAAGTGACAAGAGAGCATGGTAGGGCATGGCAGTGCTACGAAACCATACCAGGTAATCCTCTTACCTTAAAAATCTCTGGAAAAATTACTGAGCATTGTCACATGAACATTTAGATGGTTTCTTTAGCCCAAATACTTGGGAAAGTCTAAACATAAGCTGTAGTCATTGCATTAGAAAGCTTACATAAGCAATATTAAGTGAACTGTTGCTGATAAAAATATAACCTCACTCCAGACCCTACCCCTTTCTAGAACTGAATCAAGTCCAAATATTTCCAGTCAATTTGAAATACAAACAGCTATTTTTCACGTCTTTGACACATTTCTGAACTTTTTATTCTAATCCAGTTATCCAAATTTTAGTGTGCTTTCTCTTAGGTTAGAAATCTTGGTAAAGTCCTAATTTATTGTATAGAGCCCAAAACACTGGAAAGACACATCTATCCATCCATTCATTTATGCACTCATGCATTCTCAGCTAATACTGAACACTTACTTTGTGAAAGACCAGACGGTTGATGCTGCAAAGTCAAGATGTGAATAGTGGTGTAGGGTTAAGGCTCGCACTGTCACCACTGTGGCCTGAGTTCAATCCCAACCTAGGAAGCTAATCCACCTACGGCACATCACACCTCTCCTCTCTTGCCCATTGCTCCCCTCAGCAGTTATTTCAGTAAATTCACCTCTCCTGTTCCCCACTGTCTCTGGTGACTCTTCTGACCCCCCACACCTCTGGCCTATACCGTAGCTCTTCTATGCAAAAATAAATACTTTTTTAAAAAGACATGAATAAGCCATCAGTCATGTCCTCAAGAAACTCACAGACTTTATGGATTAATGAACACATTTTTGTGATTCAATGGTACAAGATAGCTCCTTAGAGTAAAAATACATTTTTCTCTGCTATGACTATAGTGGCAACTACAAGTGAGGTGCAGAATGGAGGAGAAAAGAAGGAAGAACCCAAGTACAATTGGTTTCCTTGAAACATATTACCCCAAATTTCTGCCACACCAGCCCCAATAGTGATAACTTACTAAATATTTAAGCTGTTTGTGGTGAAAGAATAGACAAAGGTTGTGTATAGATCTGGGATGTAGGTGAAGGAGTAGAGTACCTACATTTGCTTACAAGGCCCTCTGATACAGGATAGAAGAAGACTGTGTAGAGAAAGGAGATGTGCTGTGAACCACAGATTGATTATCTACACAGTGAAACTTCAGGTGAGCTGAGAATTCTAAATTCTAACTTGTATGTCTCAGGTTCTTGTGAAGATACATATTTTCCAAAGTAGGAAGATAGAAAAAATTGCTTAATGTCTTTTTAGCTAGATTATTATTTCCAAATGGCATGTGTTATAAGAATTTCTGTTTCTACACTTGTCCCTATCCCACACACATTGTATGTTTCAAAGCCTAGTCATGAAGAAGTCACAGGCTTTTGCAAGTCAGGCTTCTGGTTTCTTTGCTTATAATTTGCCCTTTGCTTCCTATTTATTTCCTATTTGCTCCCAGTTAGTCCCTATGTAAATTTCCTTCCCAATCCTCTTCCTCTCATTTTCATTGGATCCAAATTGAGATAATTGAAACAATGATTGGAACAAAGGATTTTGGCAGGCAGAGGAGACTGTGTATCTGATCTTTGCCCTCAGGTCCTCTCCTACTTTCTGAATAGTAACATGGGACAGGATGAGAGCATAAAGGGTCACACCTCACAGGGTTTTTTGGAAGATTTCAATGAGAGAATGTATATAAAGTACTAAGGCACCGTGTCTTGTACATGGTAAATACATTTTAAAATCTTGCCTATAAGCTTGTATCCCGGTACTCTTATTTAAATCATATTGAAGGACAGAAAAAATATTTTTATTTATAGTAATACTTTTACTGCCTCTCACACTGAACCCAGAACATAGCATACATGTAACAAATAAATGAATGAATGGGTAAATTCAACATTCTGGAAACCTATTAAAGTAACCAATCTAGACAAATTTTCCCTGACATCTCAAGCTTCTTAGTGGTTCTTAAATAGCTCAAAAAATGAAGAATTTATGTTAGAAATGTGAGCCAATGCACATAATTCTGCTTGAACAAAGAAAGTCCAAACTACTTATTAATTTACAGTGAAGCCATAATGTCAGTCTGGGAAAGTCATAAAGCAGCACTGAACATTTCTAGAAAACACAGAATATCCTTCAGTTTCTTTAGGAAAATGGAGCCATCTACAGGCCAGTTCAGTTATCATCAAACAACTCGTCTCGTGAATTAATCATCATAGAATACAAAATTATTTTCTTTAGTTTTTGTTGTTTAGTTCTTGTTACTCTTCTTTTTCTTCCAAATATATGACCCTAGTTCCAAAATATATCCTGAATATGATCAGTTTGTACCATCTCTACTCACTTTTGCCTCCACTGCTTATTCCCTAATTTAATAATCTAGCTAGTTCCATGCCTTTGCCTTTGACCCACTACAGTCAATTTACGCAACAGTCATAGGAACCATTTCAAAGTAAATCACTTAAATATTAAATATTTAAAAAGTAAATCACTATTTTAAAAAGCAGTGTGTCACCGTAAGTTATACACAATTCCAAGTCTTGGTGATAAAACAATGATGAAGACATTGTGCCTGGTTTTGTGAAGCAAACAGAAAAGCTTCTGGAAAACCCTAACATCTACTATAATAAAGGTAAAAACAGACTGAATGAGGACGAACAACTAATTCTTTAAAAACAAGAAAGCATTTAAGTTAGTTCTGAAAGGACAAGTAGACTGGCGCTTTCTCTTTGGTCTTCCTAGCCAAATAATTAGAACGCAAGGAATAACAGAAAAGCTTCCCTTTACTGAGAATTGACCACCGACCAGAAACAGTGATAAGTGCTTCAATGCACGCCCTCAATCATTACAGCCGCCCAAATAGTTGGCTATCCCATTTTGCAGTTGCAGAAACTGATATGTTAAGTAACTTGCCTAGGGATACACAGTTAGTGAGCACTGGATCTGGAAGCTGAATCCAGCCTAGTTGGGAAGCCTACACTACCCTCCTAAGCAGCACGTAAGTCTTGCTCGATGAAAAGCAGAGATAAGAGATCCTGGTGACGCTAATGGAACAAAGTGTTGGATTCTCAGTATCAGTTCTGTAGCCTTGTCACTGGCTGGCATCCTAGAACTTTATGGTGACTGTGATTCTTCAAGTGAGTGTCCTGCCAATTCCTGCCTCCACGTCAAGTTTTGGCATTGCTTGATCACAGGGATGTAGCTGAGGTATAAAATTATGAAATTAAGGTCTGTATCCAGGACATGAGCCCCAGATGGGCAGGTGGGATGTCCTGTTGCCATTACGTCCCCATTGCACCAAGCTTGGCATGTAGTGGATGCTGAATAAAGGGACAGATGAACTGAGACTCTAACTGCATTTTAAACATCTAGTTAAAAACCGGAAGGTAAAAAGCACCAGTGGAAGACAGATTGTACAGCAGATTGTGTATCATGCCCAACAGTTGACTGCTTTTATTTTCAAGGAGTGGAGCCTGATACGCGAATTGAGCAAAGATTTGGAGTTGGTAAATCAAGTTAGAGTTTAGGTAAGTCTTGTTCATTTCAGATCTAATTTTATGCCTATGCCTGTCACCACCAGTCAGGGACAGACATAATAAATGCAAGCTTTGCTAGCAATGATTCAGGCAAAGCTTTCCACTCATTGAGCCAGTAGCAATACTGTTGTGGGAAAAGCAGGCGGGCACCAGAAGGTGAGCTCATAGAGGTAATGGGTGATGAGAACAAAGCCAGTAAGAGGAAATGGGTTTCCTAAAGACCAGCCCATCATGTGGGAATCCTATCAGAACTCATTCAGTCTCAATGAATAAGAATCGTTCTCAGTACAACACCTAAAGCACAGATAGTGAAGGAGAGGATAAACAGGTGGGACTACATCAAACTTAAAAGCTTCTGTACAGCGAAGGACACACTAGCCAAAACAAAGCGACAACCCACCAACTGGGAGAAAATCTTTACACACAACATTACTGACAAGGGACTTATCACACAGATCGATCCACAAAGAACTAACCAGACTAAACAGAAACAAAGAAAACAACCCAGTCAAAAAATGGGCAAAAGAGCTCAAAAGGCAATTCTCCAAAGAGGACAT
>JAGFMF010011709.1:13183798-13205940 GCA_019455555.1 Galemys pyrenaicus
GTGATGGTGCACTGGTGAGATGGTGATGGGGAATACATGGGGATTACAATTGATGGCAAGTATATGTAAATTTAAAAAAAATTATATTAATAAAAAAAAAGAATCATTCTCAAGCTGGGGGAAACAATGATTACTGGTGTAATTGGTACGTACATTCAAGAATGGGCACAAATTTAGGAATCAATGCCTCAAAAATGTCATCAAGAGGTCATGGTTATCTTTCGAGTTCTTGCTTCAGTACTCCTCAGCATTTGGCTGCATTCTCAGATAGGTTCTCGTTTGAACCAGCAAAATATTTCCAGCAGCTTGAAACTTCCATTTGTTTGCATACTAAGTCTGGTGAATAAAGAGGGCTCTCTTGAGATCAGTCATTCGAGCTAATAAACCCTGGATCCCCTCTGATTAGCACCTGTGTGTCTCTTGCCTGTCCAGGAACCCATCACATAAGCCAGCTCGCTGGCTGCTGAGGGTGAAGCTATGGACTTAGGGCCACAACCCAAGGATACCAGACAGAGTGGAAGAGGATTGATTCTCTAAATAAAACTGAGATGTCTTTTATCAGAAGAAGGGATTCTGGGGAATGAAATGCAATCCTACAGATGAGGATAGAGACTGCAGAGGCTGAAAAGAATGGAAAAGCAAATGAACATGACTATGACTGACCCCTGACTGAATCGTTTTTGGCTTTGGGAAATGAGAGAAGAAAGGGACTTAAGCCTGTTAAACACAAAACAGGGTAAAAGTATGGCCTTAGGGTTAAAGTCTGACTGAATAACAATACACTTAAAGAGCATCACTGGGCCTCCCTGGTGGTACAAGCACTGTGGAGCTTTCTGCAGCCACTGTAGCACTAGTTCGATCCCCAGCCAGGGAGGGGACTCACATGGCACAGCAGACCTCTCCTGCCTCGCCCGCTGAGCCCCTCAGCAGCATATTTCAGTGGATCTGCCTGTTCTTCTCCCTATTCTGTCTCTGGTGAATCCTTTTACCCTCTGTTCCTCTGGCCTGTACCCCAGTTCTTATATACATAAATAAAATCTTTTAAAAAATCACTAGCTTTAAATAAAAGAGCATCACTGACCCCTACATTGTAGGTTATTAATGAATCATATGTGCACAAAAAATAAGTGTAAAACAACTGAAAAAACTGATTGAAGTAACATTAGTTATGTAAGTTTCAGGTGTACAGCATTATAAGTCTACACTGCACATACTGCACTGTTTTCACCCTCCGATATACAGCTGACATCTTTTATTCAATTTAGCTACTGCCCTTCCCCTCCCCTTCTAGCAACCAATTGTTTGTTCTTACAATCTAAGAGTTTGTTTTATAGAACAAAAATGTCAAAGGTAGGATTTATTTATTCTACTTAACAATTAAGGGAAATGAGGTACAGAGGCTAAACAGCTTTGTTACAAGTTCTCGTAAATCACCAACTGAGAATTAACTGAGGGTCAACCACTAGGCCAACGCTCTTCTGTGTCAGAAACTGGGTGCAATAGAACAGAGGCTTACTATGGTGAATAATTCTTAATCTTAAAATTTAAAACTGTGTCAGGGACTTCCATAATGGAAGTAGAACTTACATCTGGACTTTGGGTTCTTAGACAAAGTATTTCATCTCTTAATCCTTGTTTCCTGAGCTGTGAAAGAGTAATAATAACTCACCCTTTATTGTGGAGATTGAGATAATCTACCAAACAATCCATCAGTCCCACTTGTGGGTATCTAGCCAGAAAATAAGACACTATCAACCTGAAGAATTATATGTCCCACAATGTTCACTGCAGCATTATTTATAGTAGCTGAGATATAGAAGCAACTTAAGTGCCTAGTGATACACTAGTAAAGATGTGGAATATATACACAGTGAAATGCTGTTGCTGTAAAGGAAGATGAAATTTTGCTATTTGCAGCAAAATGGAAGGAACTTAACAGGCTCATGCAGAGCTAAGTTAACTAGAAAGGTAAAGATAAATTTGGTTGATTTCATATGCATGGGGATGTAAGGAAACAGAGTACATGAACTGACGAAGCAAAGTAAAAATAAACTAGTGGACACTAGTAACAGAACTGAAGAGACCAGAGGTAGAAAAGATGTGTATGGGAGAAAAGGTAAAGGGGCATAAAGGATGGCAGAGGCTATTTTGTTTCTGCTTTTGTTTTTTTTTTTCTTCAAAGTATTTTTAATTAATCTCAATTTATCAAATGAAAAAACTGATGAGCATCTCAGGTCACCTGTAATTCATTCAAGGGTTTTAAGGATTTTATTAAATGACTTGAGTGTGAAAAAAAGTGAAGTAACTTGTGTGAAAACAGCTAGACAACAGATGTAAAATTAAATAAATGGTGCAATAGTAATTAAGTGAACGTGAGATTCTTTTAAAATAGAAAACATTACCTATTTTTTAAGACAAAAGAACACACACACTTCCCACCCTTGTTTTGGCTTTCACCCAATCACAATCCTAAATCACCCCCATGCTGTTATTTAAGTTAATATAATCATATACAAGGAAAGGAAGAAGCATTTATTAAGCATATAATGCATAAAAACGTGGACTCGACTAACGCATTGGATCCTGAAAGCAATTTAAGTTTGGTTTTACACCATCGGCAACCTCTCAGACTTCAGAAATTTTGAATCAGCACTGACTACCTTGCCAGAGATTAGTCTCAAGTAGAAGAATGAAAAGAAAATCGAACCAAAATTCTGGACTCCATCTAGAGGCTTGTCTTGAAGTAAAGTCTTAGAAAATGCCCTCTTGTGCAAATAAAGGTGTAGATATGAACTGGTCAGGTCACACTTTCCTGTGCTAATACAAATCCCCTGACCCCAAATTGTGACCCCCCCCAGGCATTGTTATACTACTCCATTCTGCTTGATCTCTTTCCTTTTATTTCAATGGCCCATCAGCAGCACAGCTGTCTCACAAGTGTCTACTCTCCAGCACACCAAGACGTCTCCAGTGCACACATGAAGTCCTTCCATTCAACAAGATGTATCACAAGTAAGAGTGAAAAAGCTGTGAGAATATATCTGTCATTCATTAATCTGGTAAAGAAAAAGTACAACACAACTTGAAAAAGCAGATAAAAAAACTTGCATAGAGGGGGCCTCCCTGGTGGCCTAGGGGCTAAGCTTAAGCACTACTACCACAATGGCCTGAGGTCTATCCCTGCCCAGGGAGCTAAACCCACATGGCGCAGCAGCCCTCTCCTTTCTCACCCGCTGCTCCCCTCAGCAGTGTATTTTGGTCGATCTGCCTGTTCTGCTTCCCATCTGTCTTGGGTGAATCCTCTCACTTCCCCCTCCCACTTCTGGCCCATACCCCAGTTCTTCCATGCATAAATAAATAAATCTCGAAAAAAAAATAAAAGACTTGGATAGTTCACCAACAATGAGATCAACTGCATGGCATCAGAGAACTATTCATTTAAACCACAGTGAAAAAATTCTCACATCCATTAAAATAGCTAAAATGGAAAAATGGCAACTGAAGTAACCAGTGTCAGATAATGTACAGAGAACTAGAACTCTCATATCCTGCTGGTGGAAGAAAAAGTGGCAATCACTTCACGAATTGCTTTTGCCACTATCTTATTAAATCTGAATAGCTAAAAACCCATGATTCAGCGAGTCCTCTCCTGGGTGTATTCCCAACAGTAATGCACATGTGTACGTATATGCACAGCAGGTATATTTAAGAATGTTCAAAGCAACATTATTGTAGTAATGAAAACCGGTAGAAATGGTTGAAAATAAAAATGGTGGTTATATAATCATATCATAAAATATCAAACAACAAAAAAAGCGCCTTATTTCTACACATCAAGGTATGATGAAATTTAAAACTAAATGTTAAGCAAAAATGCACATTCTCTGTTTTATAGAAAGTTCAAAGAGGGGCAGAAGCTAAAGTAATGGAGATCAGCATAGCGGGCAGCTTTGGTGGGTGCTGAGATGACTGGGAGAGGCATGAGGGGGCTTCGAGTCCCTCCCTATTGAGCATCCCGTGTGGGCTTTACAAAAGCATGCTCATGTCCCAAAAGTTCATCATGTTGTAACTTACGATTGGTTCAGTTTACCAAATGTAATTTATACATCAGTAAAAAGTACACAGTAAAAGCCCACATCCTTCTCCATACCTCTAATTAAGACTCTTGAATTCCATACAACCAACTTGATGACTTTAGAATAAACTTGAAATACGATTGGAATTCACCCAGCCACACAGAACATTCTCATGCTTATAATCATAACACCACCTTTAAAAAAAAAAAAACCTTACATGGTAATATGTCTGGGCAGTGGTTTGTGGGAATCATCATGTGTAGAAATAGGAAGCAAGAGATGAAGACTCTTTCTAAGCAGTCATCAGCACAGTAGCAAATATGGTTAGATAATTCACTCCACAGCAATGAGCTAAAGACTTCGGGTGTATCATTTCATTTAATTCTCACATGAAGCATGTATTATTAGAACCATTTAATCTCCACTTAAGCAAACTGCGATCCGGGAATGTTACGTATCTTGTCTAGGTCCACACTGCTGAAAAGTGGCTAAAATCAGGATTTAAACCCAAACATGTCCATTCACTACATCAACTCCATGGACACTAGACTGGCCTGACTCCTTGGGAGGTAATGAGACTAGAGAGATGGAGAACGTTCTCTCCTCCCTCTCTGCCCAGGGAAGAATTTCAGTGAGAAGACTGTATGAAGCAGTGCTGACATTTCACTTTCTAAGTTCCATTCTGGCCGGAAGCATAGTCTAT
Source organism: Galemys pyrenaicus (assembly GCA_019455555.1). NCBI lineage: Eukaryota > Metazoa > Chordata > Mammalia > Eulipotyphla > Talpidae > Galemys > Galemys pyrenaicus. Next base: position 13,188,578 of record JAGFMF010011709.1, read on the forward strand.
GACTGGAGGTGTCCTCACGTGTGTAGGGGGTGGGGGGAGGAATTGGGGGAGTATCTCTGCGGGGTGGAGTAAAAGGAGAACACACAGGCATTGAGACGGCTGAGAGATCTCACAGCTCTCCCTCCTGGATGTGTGCCACTGGATGTGTTTGTTTATAAATGCAAATGTTTATAAATTTGTTTATAAAATGAAGATGATTCATCTTTTCATAAAGTTATTGAGTGACTGAAAATTTGATTTTCTTAAATGACTGCAATTTGGGGCAATTTTTTTTCTGCTTTACTTATCACAGTGGAGCTATGCTGGTGTTGTCTAATAAATTTTCTGATGTCATTTCTGATCCCAGGATGCATTGCAAGAGGCAATTAACCTGAAAATCACACCATTTTAAGTCCCTCATAACCCTACCCACTGAATAAACTGCCCTAAATTCCTTCTCTCCTTCCTTCTTCTGTTAGTTAGCCTGGGAAATCTGAAAGAACACTCAGTATCTTTGTTCTCTCCTCTTAAACTTAGCAGCAACACTAAGATGCTAAATTTCTCCTTCTTCCTTCTTAGATGTTGTACTGACTCATTTCAGCCATTGAGAATCCCTTCTTTGCGATGGGTGTAAACCATAAATCATTTCTCTCCAAAACTTTGTTCTTTCCATGTCCAGTTGTCACACCTTGTTGCCATCATTGACAGAGTTTCCCAAAAGAAAGTAGCATTGGTTTTCTTTTCCCCTTCAACCCACAGCATCATTTTTTCAAGAGAGAGCCTGAGTTTAGCCCACTGTCTCCAACCTTCCTACCAGTTAGCTGCAAACATCTGGATCTTTTCAGTCTTTAGTTGTACCACTGTCAAATGGGTCCCCCTGCTTCACCTAATCTTCCTGTTTGGCAATCTCTCATCTACTCTCCCTACAGAGTCTTCAAACTCCTTAAAAGGCAAAAAAAGGTCTGGCTCTGCTAGACCTCCCTTGCCAAGCACATCTAGCTCATTCTCTTATCTTGCTCTCCACTTGAGCCTGACAGTAGACCCTCCTCTTCCAGCCCTTTGCAAGTTGCTCTTTTGTCTTCCTCCAACCTGACCCCATCTGGAAACCTCCTACACAGCCTCCAAAATGCTGCTTAACTTCCACTATGAAAGTTTTTCCCTCTCCACCCCCAGCATCCCAGCTGTTTGATTTCTCCACTGGGTTCCCACAGCACTTAATGTACTGAACTGTGATATCTAGTGAAGTCCTGCCATCCCTCAGGAGTAAGAGCTGTCACCTTTGTTTTTGTATCTTTATTTTGTAGTGTTTAGCGCTATGCCTGGTACACACAGCTGTTATGGCTAGAAAAGATATCAAAGTATAGAGAGCTTGGAGGGAAAAATAAGTCTTTACATATCAAAACTAAAACATTTTTACAAATCAAAGTCAAAATTTCCAACCTAAAGAGATAAATGGTATAAAATAATGGTATAAAAAGGTAAACACTGCAAAGGACAATGAGAATCCGATTTGGAGAAAGGCTAATTTCAAATCTCAGTAATTGACAATGCAAAAATGCATCATGACTTTTCTGACAACCCAATAACTAATATGCTAATGAATTTCTATCATCATCTTCACTTTCCTAACTGAGGTCAGGAGCAAAGAGCCACCACATTTTTTAAGCAACAGTTTTAAGGGCACAAGCAAAAGGAATATTGTCTCAGAAGCCAAATACAAAGGTCATGCTCTGCATGCAGGATAAACCACATGAAATAAGAGGTGATACTTGTTTTATGAGAAGAGAACCAATCCCCCAAAACAAAACGAAATCAAATCATTAAAATGTGGGCAAATTAAAAGTCCATTCCAAGGCAAAGCAGTTCCGTAGGTCTTGCTATTGCCAGTTACGGATATTTGCATACAGCCTTGGCCATCCTTTCTGCCCTGCCTTAGAACCATCGTAGACTTTAGGAACAGACTCATTCCATTTATATTTTGCAGTGAGGAGCAGCATTGACAGTAGTCTGAGAAAGCAGGCTTCTGGGGATCTTATCTGTGCTGTCAGCATTAGGGACAGAAAGGAAAAGCAAAGTCAACTTTTATGGGTTTCCCATGAAACGATGATTCCGTGGGAAACACAGGCCACGGCGGCTGACACCATCCAGGATGTGATCTGGGAACACAGTCACTCAGCAACATCTCCAGGAGCCAAGTCAAGTGCAGGTATCAGCCTGCTGCTACCATGACTCAGGTAGATCCTTTGCCCCTCTTCTGTGTGACTTTCATTTTTTGCAAACTCATATATTGTCTCCTTGTAACTTAGCTCAGATGTTTTGCAGAGATAATTTGAAAACGCCAGTACTAACATACTCTCCATCAGTGCATTTACACAGTGCCATTAAGTAGGTTGCTGGCCAGCCTGTGAAGCTATGGCTCATTTCTCTTTAAAACTCCCCAATCCCATGTACCACTGCCAGGGTAGCCCCAAAACAGAGACCCATACACAGGCATCTGCTTGGTATACTTGTTTCACTTCTTTGCCTGTAACACATTTTTAAATATTGGGTAATTTTTAAATAATTTATGATCTAAATCAGCACTTTTAAGCAGTATACTATTTCTTCCAAAGAGTCTTTGTTACCGTTTTAGACTGAAGGTTCAGGGTCTCTCTAATGAGTATAAGGCTAGAGGTCTGGATATTTGGTCTAGAGCTTGTTCATCCATTTAACTGACCATTGGATATTAACTGGGTCACTTCCCCTCTCTGGATATCATTGTCCCATCACCATGGAGGAAATCAAAGAATGCACTTTTATAAGGGCCTTCCTTCCAGCAGTCACACAATGACCCATAAGGCATAATTTCTACCCCACTTAAAAAAATAGATTAAGCTTTCCCCAAATGCCAAGACGCTGTTTGCTCCTCTTCTTGACTGCAAATTGATTGTTTCAGGAGAAATGAGACCATTATACTGATATACTTTAAACCTCTCCAGGGGATTTTAATAAGCAGCCAGAATTGAAAACGGTGTGTCATTTCACACATTTTTACCAGTGAGGACACAGATACAAGTGAAGCCATTTATTTACTCAAGACCAAGATCACACGACTTCCCGGTGGCAGAGCCAGACACAACCTAACTGTCTAGCTCCCACGCCCCTTCCGCTGCAAGCACTCCAAGAGCGCCTGGCACTTCATCAGCCCCGAGATGCTGCTTCTGGAGGCTTTGTTGTTTATACCCTAACGTTGGCTTGGTTGACTCACCTGTAGTGCAGCAGGTATCAGGGATGGAAAACTAGGTTTCATGATAGAACTGGGGTAGGGACATCTTTCCATCTGTACTGGTCTTCCATATCTGGGGTGAAAAAGGAGAAGATGCAAAGAGCCTGTGAATTACAAATAGGAATGTTTATAGATTGCTCTGGCTTAGATTTCCACATAGAACAATTCTCCGGTACTCTACACAGGCATTTTGATTAATGTTTTATTCTTGGCGCGTTCTTCAGTTCAGCAACAACACACAGAATTCTGTCTACATGTACTATTTACTGTCATCTGAACTTCCCACTCAATGCAGCTGATAATTACACATTCTGGAAGTCAAGTGTCACAACCAATTAACGTGACAGGCTTCACTGATTCGGGGAGAAACAGAGGCTGTGCAAATCTGTTTTGTGGTATCTCTGCATAAATACAGACATGATTAAGAGCATGGACAACAATAAAATAATCTGGCTTGAGGGGTACTAGCCCATGAGGAGCAAATGGGCATATTTTGAGCTTTAGAGCCCAAGAGACCAAGGTTCAAATTCCAGTTCTGCCACTTACTAAGTGAAAGGTCTTGCACAAGTTACTTAGCCTTACCTTTTAAAATACCTGAAAGTGAATTTATAAGTTCATGTGTTTAACAAAAAAAAAAAATGTGCTCAAGAGAGCAGCTTAAGAAATAGAACTGTCTGACGCTTTCCAAGCTCCCAAAATTTTACCCATTCTCATTCTTTGTTTTCCCCCATACAACTCCAGCTCCCTCCCATAATTATCCCCTTCCTTTCTTCTGCACCTGTATACAGGCACCCCCCTTCCATAAGCTGAAATGGCATAAAACAAGCAATTAACATTAATTTATATGAAAATTTTTTTAACAATACTCCCCAAAGTAACTTACCAAATCATACCAAATAACATATAAAATGTAAAATAACACACCTAGTAAGCAAAGCAGCAATGCCATCATAAATACACAGTGTGTAGTAGTAGTAGTTTCTAAATGAATGCAGCCTCTAGAATGATTGTTGCAGAATAAATACCTTTCAACTTTTGCTATAAAAGCAAAAATCCTCTCTGGATTTCTCTTGATTGGTGAAAACAGGAACTAATGTCTTTCATAAAAGCGAGTGACAAACTGCAAACTTTCCCAAAATCAGGATGCCTGTATGTACCCCTAAATGTATTCTTCTTGCATGTTCTGAACCTTAGAATCATGTTATATGTCTCCTGTGCCCTCCTCCATCCACTGCACACTATGCCAGGGTTCGTTCACACTGATGTATATGATTAGAGATCACTTTCTTTTCACTGCTATATAGTACTCCACCAGTTGAGTATAAAACAATGGCCATTGAGTATAAAACAGTGGCCATTCTATTGCTGATAGCAAAGTAAGATTCTTTATTACGAACAATATTAAAGGAAGCACTTCTGTAAACTTGCTTCCAGAGTATCACTGTCATTTTTTCAAAGACGAAGTCAGTAAAATCCAGCCCAAGGGCCAAACCCAGCCCATCATGTTTTTTGTAAATCAAGTTTTACTGTTGACCTACTGCCCGTGGCAGCTTCCCCACGATTGCAACACAAGGTCCGACGTGCAATCCTGAATGACTCTTCCTGTCTCCAGTCCTTGAAAGAAAAGTGTTATCTCCCCACTCAGAAAGCCCTACATTTTCTTTTTGCTTGAAAAATATCCTTATGATCCTTTTAAAAAAATATATTAGCAATTGTTTATTATGAATAATTTTCCTTCTCTGAAGGCGTGAATGCTGTTTCAAACATTCTGAATGGGAAAGAGAGCCCACCTGGGCACAGTCAGTTAGGTCCAGCTGACAGTCAAGATGCTGTTTGGAGACAGCCTTGTTCTACTCAGAGCTGTCTGCTCCTGCGTCTCAGGACTCATTCTCACTCCAAGGCAACCTTCCTAAGGATGATCTTAACCCTCCCCCTCGGCAAACTGGTCTAGAAATAACCAAATATGGTTCCTTATGAAAGTCTATATGGGGCCTCCTGGCGGCACAGCGGGTTCAGTGCCACACTGTGAGCATCCACAGCCACACCAGCACCAGTTCAATCCCCGGCCAGGGAGGGGACCCACATGGCGCAGCAGACCTCTCCTGCCTTGCCCACTGCTCCCCTCAGCAGTGTCTTTCAGCAGATCTGCCTGTTCTGCTCCCCAATCTGGGTCTGGTAAATCCTCTCACCTCCTGCAACTCTGGCCTGTACCCCAGCTCTTGTATGCATAAAAAAATCAATCTTAAAAAAAGACACCCAGTGTGGGGGGCTACTCTGGCCAAATGTGTGGTAACCCCAAAAAGAATGTCAAGAATCTCACGTCACGTGTGTTTCTGAAAGGACAGGCCCGGCCTCCCATCTTTACTAGAGATTCCATTCCCATGCCTCAGGGCGGTCCCGGAGGTAGCCGCATCCTGGAGTCTGTTATTTGCTTCTGGAAGAAACATGTCACTGCCCAATAAGTTCGTAAGTGTGGTTTATGGAAATCCTTGGAATTTAAAAGCTAGGCATCTAGATCTTGGGAAATCTTGCATCCCCTGCGACCCAGATCCCGGAGATGGGTCCAAGCCTGTTTCCTGCTCTCACATATTTCCATGGAGCCATTCACTTGGCCTTTCACTTCCACTTGTTTACGACAAGCCTCTGTAAAGAAGGCAGCGGGGAAGTAAGAGACAGAGGAGTGCTGGTGGGTCAAGAGGCATCTGAAGGAGGCCCTGTCCTTCGGGATAGCACCCCCACCCCCACCACTAATACTCACAAAACTCCACGCAAAATAAAAACGTAGGACTATTTATTTAAAACTTTTCAGACTGTCTGTGGGGTGACACCAGGGGCAGCAGTGGCTTTCGACCTGGGGGAAGCCCCTCAAGCACTGGCACTGCGCAGGACACAGGTCAGTGCCCACAAGGAGCCCCCAAAACCAAGAGGCTGACACAGACACAAAAGCAATTGCCGTGTCGAGCCAGAGTCGTGCTGAGTGTCGTTGCACGTACTGCGTGGACTTACTCCATGTCATTCTCAGGACTCAATTATTTAGGCTGATGAGAGCTGGGGTACAGGCCAGAGGTGAAGAGGGGTGAAAGTTCTCACAGAGACAGAGAGGAGAGCAGGACAGGCAGATTAACTGAAACACACTGCCGAGGGGAGCAGCGGGCGAGGCAGGAGAGGTCTGCTGTGCCATGTGGGTCCACCCCCTGGCCGGGGATTGAATTCTTGCTGCTGTGACTGCGGCTGCTTCACAGTGTGGTACCTTCACCCCTTGTGCCACCAGGGATGCTCATGTCATTCTAAAGGACAGTCAACCCTCAGTAGGAAGGACTTAAAGAGTTCCAGAATGAGTGAAGATGCTTTTCTAGGTCCAAAGTGGGACCAGATAATGTCTTGGCTGGGAACAGCACACAAACCATCAGTGCCATGAGAACGTTAACTTTGACAGAGAAAGAGGTGAAGGTCACAGAGACCAGCATGTGGGGCGGTCAGTGACAGTGGTGACTGAAGAAGGTCTCTTGATGTCCATGACTGGGTCACTGGGACCCTGTATTCCTTAGATTTGAACTTTCTCTTGAGTTGGACACACTGAGCCATCTAAGGTTTTAAGTAGGAGAATGATGTGATCAGTTCTAGAAATACAGAAAGAAAAATAACTCCAGTTGTAAACTGGCAAAGGGCTCAGAGAAGGAGAGGAGAGGCAGGGAAAACATCCAGGGTGAGATGAAGCCAGGGACGGAAGGAGCCCATGCTCCCTTGCAAAAGAAAAAGAATTATCAGTGACTTAGGTATTTCTCTTTTAAAAATATTTTTAAGCCATTTTATTTTGGTTTGACTAACAGATGAAAAGCTGCTCATATTTAGTATCGACAACTTGAGTTTGGAGATAAATATCTCCCTGCAAAACCATCGCCATCACCAAGGTCACAGATGCAGCCATCACTTCCCACCCCCTTTTAGTATTTGTGTGTTTAGAACATCAGAGCCTTACCCTCTAAGGAAATCTCAGTTGGACGATACAATAGTAGCACGGTGCTAAGGAGCAAGGCTCCAGGACTGAGTTTCTTGCTTATCTCCTTTGGTCCTTGCTCGCTCACACCCTGCCCCTTCCCCAGAAGCTGGTAACCCCCATTTGCATTCTGCTTTTGTGGGTTTGCCTGTGCTAAAGTCAGAGAGAGGGCTGTACTCACGGGTGCATGGGCTCTTCATGTAGCCTACATGTAGGCTCAGGCCACGCTTGGGATGATCGTTCTCGTGCTTTCCCTGCCACGAACAAGCAGAGACTCCCACTAACACATGCCAGGGAGCTGCCAGCACAACAGCACCTGCCCTGGCCCTCGCCGCTGTAGCTTGCCCCTCTCAAGGCACGGGGCTGTGGAGGTCCAGACAAGTCCTCTAATTCTTGCTGAAAGTCTGGGTTTGGTAGACTGGGACAGGCTCAGGAAACCAGTTTCTAAAAGGTTTCCATAAAAGACTCAGGAATCATCTATTTTCAATTGACAGATGGGCAGTGACTCTAAAAATACCTTGTAAAAACGCCCTTGCAGGGCCTCCCTGGTGGCGCAGTGGGTTAAGCAACGCACTATGAAGCAAACCACAGCCACTGCAGCATGAGTTCGATCCCTGTTGCCGGCCAGGAAGAGGACCCACATGGTGCAGCAGACCTCTCCTGCCTCGCCCGCTGCTCCCCTCAGCAGTGTACTTCAGTCAGTCTGCCTGTTATGCTCCCCAGTCTGTCTGGTGAATCCTCTCACCTCCCACGACTCTGGCCTGTACCCCAGCTCTTGTGTGCATAAATAAATCTTTAAAAAAAAATGCCCTTGCAATATCTGTTTAAATATCTAAAGTGTCACTTTTGTCTAGGGGAAATTTTAAAGAAAATGTCAAATTTTCATCAGAAAGCGGATGACAAACATGAAAATATTTCTGCTGCTGTTTCCTGGCTGTGATTCAAGTAGAGATAACAGCAGTTTGGAGTTCGAGGGCTTGCATAGAAAAACCTTGCTTCAAATTATCCTTCTGCTGCTTACTCTTGACCTGATCTAAGGTCATTTAGCATCTCTAACATTTGTTTTTTTGTGCTGAAATGACCGACAATGTGACCCAGTGATTACATTCCTGGGTATCTTCTGAAAGGACACAAGAAAACATTAATTTGAAAGAAAACCAACACTCCTATGTTTATAGCAGCATTATTACTGAAGCCAAGTTACAAAAACAACCCAAATGCCCCCAAAAGATGAATGAATCAAGAAGTTGTAGTATAGATGCACAATGGAATACTACTCAGGGATTAAAAAGATAAACTCAAGCTATTTGCAGCAACAGGGATGGAGCTAGAAAGGATTATACTCAGTGAAATAGTCAGAAGGGAAAAAAAAAAAACTATCCCCAGTCCCACTTATAGGTGGAGTATAGGGAAATGGCAAAAAGGGACAGGAAGAAGACAAGACTTGCAGCCAAACCATGGATCTGAGGCACACAACAGGGAGGGAAGCACATAAGGGGCTGTGTGGATGGCCCACAGGTGCCAGGGTGGTGGGAGAATTACAGGGACCTAAGGAAGAAATCAACAAAAATGAAAAACAATGTAAGAAAATGAGCATCAGGTCATTTTCTCTGTAACCTTCCCAAGATGATTCTCTTGAGCCAAAGAGCAACAAGTGCACAAGAGCTCTTTGGTGCTCCAAAGTGCACTAGAAAGCGAAGGTAACGTTTGATCCCACAGCTGTCATCGACTTCCTTATAGTAAAGAGTCCCACGAAAATACAGGCTCTGAGCCACTTGACTTGTCATGTGTGTGTGTTTTTGTTGGTTTTGTTTGGATCGAATAACAAATATTAGCAGACATCACAGCAAGAGATGCAGACAGGAGTGCGGACCCTTCAGGGTGTCCCCGAGGAAATCCACTCCGTGTATGTTATCTTCTGAGCATATGGGAAATGTTAAAATAAGCGAATCCAACCAATACTTATAAATCACATTTCTCTTGCTTTCCTACCCCCCAGCAGGGAACACTCATAAATCATCCATTTCATGTATAAGCACAATTGTCACCTACTCGACTGCTTCTATGTGAACTGCCACCTTCAGTCCAACTGTTTCTGACATAAGAATTCAGCTGGCACTGCCCGGGCGTGGCTCAGGGTCCCTAAGTTTACATCACTCCCCTGCTAAGAGAGAGAAAAGGCCTTGAGGGTAGAGACTGTTCATTGTATCTTCATTGCCTGACACACAGCAGGTGCTCAATCAGTGGAGCTGGGATGAATAAGGACTCTTAATATTTGACACTGCCAGTTATTGTCTCCATAGTCATCATCCAGAAAAAAGTGAAAAGGGCACTTTAGTGAAGTGGGTGTTTATGCAAAGGCGGGAGGCATAGCCATGGAGACGCATTGTCAACCTCTCCGCACCGATGTCTTCTTGACACACGTGAATATCATTGATCCAGAGAGGATGTCAAAAAGAATGTTTCTTATCAGCCAGCCTGATTCGTCAAACACCAAATCCAAAGGTCGCCTCCAGCACCACTCAACGGGAGAAACGGGAGAAGAGGAAAGCAAGACACACCGAGGAACCGGGCTTGAGCGCCTCAGCCTCCTCCCGCTCTCCCTTCGGACCGTGTCCTTCAGCTTCCCACTCACCTCCGTGATACCTGGCTGTAGCTTCAGCAAAGCTCCACTCTCTACTCTTCCACATGCATTACTAGAAGAGTGAAAAGCAAGCAGCCGAGAGCACTTAATCACTAGGCCCTTGCCCCTTGCTGTGGCGAAACCACGGGGCTGGGCCCTCCCTGAGGCAAGGATGAGTGAATGAGGAACTGCTTGGGCCATGCCTGTAACTCCAGCCCACATGCCACACCTGCATCGCGCCCAGCATGTTGGCCTGTTTCCAAAGACCACTCTCCCTTGGAGCACGCAGAGAATGTGCAGGCTTCCTGCAGGAAGAATAGAGTTAAATCAGACTTTCTTCCCCCTTCCCGTTGCTTCCTCTAAGGCCGGTGCCTGCAGTCTTGCTCTCCTCCCGGTTGCATCGCACACACGGGATGTCATGTTGCTGCAGGAGGCACTTGGGAGAGTGAGCACGGGGCACGCACAGACACCAGGACCGAGAGGCGTGGGCGAGGGGCATGGCACCTAAGATTATGGACGTCTGGGCCTGGGGAGCATAGGTTGGGCAAATATTTACGTGCAGACACTGGGCCTGGAATCGAGGGATTAACGGGGCTCCTTGGCTCTGGTGTTGGCAGTGTTACTCTGAGGCTGGGGGGCTCAGTTGCTGCCCCCCTGGCGGCAGGTCTGTTCCCTGATTCAGCATTAAGGCACGATAGAGATACAGAAGGCTGCAAAATGTCTCTTTTCATCTGTGCAAACTGATGAGCCCGCCCAGGCTAGGACGGTCAGACGTCACTCTGGAATTGACGCATGCCTCTGTCTTTTTAGAAGCGGACTTTAGGAGATGTAATTATATGGAGGTGGGAAAGTCTTCAGTCTTGACTAAGGAAGCACTCAGCTGTGTCCTCCTCCTGCCGTTTCTGGCCGTGGGGAATCTGCCCTTGGCACTGGCCGCTGGCCACAGTCTCAGGTGCAGTCTGAGCACGAGATCTCCCCAAAGCTCAGACCTCGCAGACTCCCCAGCACCAGCATCTGGGCCTTCCACCCATGCAGATGGGACTCCAAGGGGCATCTGTTGTTGCAGCCAGGACACGCACGGACTAGAGCGTGTGGCCACAGCTTCACGCAGATACCGGCGTTTCACAGTGTTTGCTTTCGTCCTGGTTCTTCTTTTGCTTCTCTCTGGAGTCTCCTGAGGCTTTTGAAGAACAGACCTGACAAGGTCAGGTATTCTATGTTCGCCCCCAGTCACCATCCTTCTCTTCATGTGAATGCCACCCCAATTTCTTTTTGGGGAGCTCCCTTTACCCTCTTTGGTCACAGCCTGGTGACTGTCAACAAATCCCTCTGTCCATCCCCTACCAACAGGCAAGCACACGACATAATCTGGGGCCACGCATGTTCTCTCCCCACAACTGTGGTCTTCGGGCAGAACCACTGCAAACTGAACACAGACAGTTTGCTTGGGGAAGTGTCTGATCGGCCCCTACTTTGGGATACATGCCTGTAGGGTAAAGGTTGATCAGGTCTCTCCACCCTCCCACCACTGTGATGGACACCTGCGGTGCTGCGAGCATTCCAGGGTGGGCATGCGCAAGTGGGCGCACCTGAGTCGGACACGGGCTTAAATGGGCGGTGTCATGAGGACGCCAGAACTGTGAGGACCAACAGACAGAACCAACGGGATGAAGGAGCAGCAGCAGCAGGAGCAGCAGCAGCAGCAAAGAGAAATAGAAGCAGCCAAGATGGTGAGATGCGCTGGGGGCTGGGAGGCCTGCCAGCCTCCCGGCCCCCCCGGCACCCCTGCCTGCCATGTACCTGATGCCACCTCTAATAAATAAAGCATGAAAAGCCACTGAGGGCTCCAAGACTCTCCTTGCTTGACCCGTCTGCCCAGAACCATCCCGAACCTTGCTCCAGTGCCACCCACCTTCCTGCCGCTACAATGCCCTACCCCCCTGCCCCAGCCTTCTGTCCTGTGAGCAGTATCTCCTCAAGCCCTCCAACAAACTCCCTCTTTGTACAAGTTAACCCAAGTAAGTTTCTGCTCTTGAAGCCAAGCAGCTGTTTAATGGGTTCAGTTTTTCTGTTTAGTACAGCCCAGCAAGGACGGAGCAAGAACTTGGTTTCTAAAGATGATCCGTTTCCCATCCCTCAAGGAGATCTCAATAATTGTGCTTTGTATTCATGTTCACACTCTGCCGTCTTTGCAGTTCAGCTCCCCGCTGCCTCCCCTCCGCCGTCTACACAAGGCATGGGTGTGGGCCTGTATGTATACATTCACACACGTGTGTGCGTGGACATACAGAAACAGGAACCAAGTCACTCTTAAATGAGGCTAAGAAAACACACACAGGTCTGTGACATAAGCAGGCACAGCTTCTAGAAATACTGACCGAAGCACAGAATGAGGGGAGTGAGATGCCCAGAGAGGCCCGGGAAGAGCCAGCTGAGGTCCCAGTCGCTGTGAGCGGCATGCTTTCACGAGGACACAGCTCTTCAGAGCACAAGGCTCAATGTTTAAACACCTGCCGAGGTGCTGGAGGTTTCTTCCTTGCTCCTCTTCATGACCCACTAAGATACTCTCAGCTTATTTAATGGCAGGAGATAACTGAGTTTGAGGTAAACTGAGCTGGTCCTGGGCTAGGAAATGTTATATGAGGTGGGGCCATGTTATTCCCAGGGCCTGAGAGTGGCCTCTGTGTCCTTCACCCCACATCGTGAGGGTGCTCATGATGAAGGGGAGAAAGAGATCAATCCTTAATGGATTGGAATGAGAACAAAATGTCAATGTATTTGATCATCTGTTTATCTGGGGGTGGGGGGGGAGGAGTCGATGCCTAACCCTGAACGTGGATCAAATCAAAGCAGGCTGAAGAGTTTAATGTTTCCAAATGAAACAATAAACCAAGTAGAATAAAATATAGGCAAGATTTTCTGACCCCAGGGTGAGGAAAGCCTGTGGAAGCAAATAACAAATGAAGCAACTTAAAGGAAGTCATTGCTAGGTTTGACTGCTCGCCAATTCAAAACATCTGCAGAAGAACACGCCTGTGCACTGAGTGAAGGACAGAGGGAAGGAGCCCAGCGGCCCAGAGGACCAGGCCCGGCCTGGAAGGGTCAGGACCTGGCTCGAGACCCCAGCAAGGGATGGGGGATGCTCAGGCAGGGGCTCCCCTACCCTAAAAAAGAAGATTCAAAAAAAAAAAAGAAAGCTAGATATGATAGGGGAAAGAAATACACCAAGCAAGGTGAATGGTAGTTCATAAAAACATTTCTTCTAAAACAAAAATAGCCACTGAAGATTTTCTGTGAACGGTCGGGATGGGTAAGCAGCCCCTGGCTTCGCCCATCCCTGTCTCTAGCCCCCCCCACCCATCCTTCCCCCTGCAAGCAGACTCCCAGGAGTCGCACCGAGTTGCTTTAACCCTGCCCAGACTTCCAGCATCCTGGGGTAAGCCCCACACCCACGGCAGGGGTGTGAGGGGTGACCCGCAGCTCCTTACCGTCGTGTGAGGCGGCCGGCCGGGCAGTTCTCTGCGATCCGGGCAGGGGCATAGAGGGTCCTGGAGCCCTCAGTGGCTTTCCAGGCTTTTATTGTCTTCGTGCTCACTTGTAGTGAGGTGACCAGGCACACAGGGGCGGGGGCCGGGGTCCAGGAGGCTAGCAGGCTTCCTGGCCCCCCGGGAAGCGTCACTCTCTCTTGCGGCTGCGTCCTCCTCCACGCTACTCCCGCGCAGCTCCTGTTCTACTGCTGCTGGCGTCCATGACGCTGCCGTATAGGTCCAGTCCTCGCGCAGGTGCGCCCCTACGCAGCCCACGCCCCGGTCCAGGTGCCGCCTCGGGCACGCGTGCAGGGCCGCAGGCCCAGCGCCGATGCTAACGGCGAAGGGCGGCAAAGCCTGATCTGCTCCACTTACCGTACACCAGCTGCCCTGTCTCCCGCAGCGAGGCCACCAGGTGCAGGGCAGGCAGGGGGGCCAGGGGGCCCGCAGGATCCCAGCATCTGCACTCCTTGTGTAGCGGCAGGAAGGTGTACGGAGCAGGTTCGGGTGGTTCTGGGCAGACGGGTCAGGGAAGGAGTCTTGGAGCCCTCGGTGGCTTCTATGCTTTTTATTGTCAGAGGTGGCCAGGTGCATGGCAGGCAGGGGTGCCAGGGGGGCCGGGGGGGCCGGGAGGCTGGCAGGCCTCCCAGCCCCCAGCGCGTCTCACCCTCTTGGCTGCTTTCTTCTCTCTCTACTGCTCTAGTTGGTCCTGTCAGTCCTGGCATCCTCATGACACCGCCCATTTAAGCCCCTGTCCAACTCAGGTGCGCCCATTTGCGCATGCCCACCCTGGAATGCTCGCAGCTCCGCAGGTGTCCATCATCACAGTGTTGGGCGGGTGGAAAGACCTGATATTCTGACCCTACACTTTGTCTTTGGATTCTTTCTGGAATCATCTCGTGGCCCTGACTCTGTAGTCACTGGTCTCCTTAGAGCCTCCACCTCCTCCCTCAGGTGTGCACACCCACACCACACCCCAGGTGTCCACCGCGAGGCACCTGTGCCCGAGCCCACACTCCCAAGCGCCTTCTGCATTCAAGGCCACCGGGGGTAGCCAGAGGCCAGCAGTGTAAAAGCCTGAACATCTCCATTGACCCTATGCCCTCGCTCACTGTTGCAGCTGCACGGGAGACCCACTCCCCCACAGCCAGCCCCCTCTTCCCAAATGGACACCCTCCATGTGCTTCCTCTGGCAGCACGCTCCACCCCACCCCACACCTAGCACGCCCGCCTTACCGCACCTGCCCGACACCTGCTCCTTGAGATCTCCATTCGGCTGCACGCCCTCAGGCAGGCCCGGGCTACCCCAGGCAGGGGCCCAGAGCCCTTCTCTTCCCTCCCTGGCACGGTGGCTCAGGGACCCTGGCTCTTGAGCTCGCACCCCTCACTTGAGACCAGGAAGAGGGTGACCCCTCTAATTGTTGGTGTTAGTGTCCACATCTGCTCTTGGGCCGGCACTGACTCCCCCTCTGCGCTCGCTGACAGTAGCGCCCTACAAGACCTGCAGCCACACCTGCCCCCTGCGCAGAGCTTGTTGCCTCGGGCCGCCCTGTTGCCCTATCCTGGGCCCGTGGAGAGCACAGCAACATTGACGAATTAACAGCGGGTGGAAGGTGGCTAAGGGTGTCTCCGAACCCTCTGCAGGACACACACGGCTGAATGGAAGAGGCTTTCAAAGCAGAAAGTGGGCTGAGGGTGCTGGGGTCCAGGAAGGCCTCACTGCGCCAGGGCTGAAGGGCAGGGAGCGGGCCTCCCGAGTCAGGGCTACTCGGAGTTAGGCCTGCGGCGGGGAGAAGAGGCCAAAGCAAAGCTGAGGTCCGCCTGCAGCTTAGAGTTAGAATAAATACCCTTCCAGGGATGCTCCTTCCTGCTCCCCTGATCTCCTGAGCACCCAACACCACAGGAGGGGGTGCTGCAGGGTGGAGGACTGGAGGATAGGTTGGGAGGGGCCTGGGGCTCCAGCTGAAGCGAGTTTCCTTGTAGCCCCCCGGTGCAGGTGCAGCGCCAACTCCCCTGACCGCCCACAGCTATTAGGGAGCACAGGAGACAGCTGGCTATAAACACTGTGAAAATGGACCCCTATATTGGATCAGATGGAACACAGTTGAACTGAATTGCTCTGAACTGAATGGGGCCACCCAGACTGCCTCTGAGCCGGGAGTGGGCTCATCTTGGACTTGAAACCACAGCTGTGGGCCCCACCAAACCCGGGGTACTCAGTGTCAGCTTTGGGGTTTAGCAGAGTTTGCAGGCACAGCACCCCATGTGCCCAGTGATCCCAGCAAGCCCTGTGCTTGAGTTTACTCAGCTCTTAACAGGATGAGGTTTCCTCTTTAACCACTGCTCCCCTCCCTCTAAGTGTCAGGCCTAAGCATTTGGCAACAAACTATTGTTTCTATTTGAGGTTTCAAACCCTAAGAGGTGGTAAAGGGTTAGAGGTTTATATACATGTATTTTTTAAGTGCCACATTTATGTGGGTTTTGCAGTATTTCACAGCATCTGCACAGCACTCCAGGTGTGGTGTGGGCTGGCTCACAGCTGCTCCAGTGCCTGTGCAACCTCTCTGTCGCATGGCAGCTAAACAGCGCACCCTGGTGGTCATGGCCTCAGGCAAGTTGCAGCACCCGGGTGTGGGGGGTGAGGGGAGTGTCATGTAATGATAGAGTAACAGTCAGAGAAGTTGCTCAGGACTTATCAGAATGACTGAAATAACCTTGAATTTAGTAGGAAAAATGGCCCAAGTTCTCATTTCAAGTAACCAGATGATAGGCTATTTCCTGGCTGTAGGGTCAGAGAACTATCAGGTCTTTCCACCCTCCCACCACTTTGATGATGGACACCTGCGGTGCTGTGAGCATTCCAGGGTGGGCATGCGCAAGTGGGCGCACCCGTGTTGGACACGGGCATAAATGGGCGGCGTCATGAGGACGCCAGGACCAACAGGACCGACAGTGAGAGCAGCAGCAGTGAGAGCAGCCGAGAGGGTGAGATGCGTGGGGGGCCAGGACGCCTGCCAGCCCCCCAGCACCCCTGCCTGCCACGTACCTGGCCACCTCTGACAATAAAAAGCATAGAAGCCACCGAGGGCTCCAAGACTCCTTCCTTTACCCGTCGTCTGCTAAGAACCATCCCGGACTTGCTCCGTACACCTTCCTGCCGCTACCCTGGCTTACTCATATTGTTCTAGCAGAGACTTTATCTTAAGGGGAAATACCAGAAATTTAACTTGAACGCACTACACAGAGTTGGACAAGAGGGTCTCTTACACACCAGGATTGGGAATCAAACCCAAAACATCCGCTCCAAGACGTGACTGTGTCAACTGCAGTCAAGATATGATCATAGTTAAATCATGCTCTAAAGGCTCTAGAGGAGCAACACTAAAGATGTGTCTCCCTTGACGTCAGGCTCTACAAGGCTTTACAGGTAGAATAACACCCTCCCCACACACACAGAATTATTGTTTTAGCCATTCAACTATCAGTAGCACATTCCACTATAAAATGGTGATTTCAACCGAAGTCTAATACAAAAGCTCAAATTTAAAGGAAAATTACACTAGTCACTCAAACTCAAACTTGTATATTCATTGCATCAGGAGTGATTTTTTTTTTATATATATATTTGACATCAGTTGTAATCCCCATGGATTCCCCACCACCATATCCCCAGTGCACCATCACCTCAGTCCCTTGTGCTGTTATCTACCCTCAGCCCTCCCTCCTCCCTCCCCACCAAGTGTACCCAATTTGTCCTTGTCTCCTCATTTTTAGTTTTTGTGTCTTTATTGTTACTATTATTGTTGTTATTATTATTATTATTATTATTTTCCTTGATCCTTACTTGGTTCCCTTATATTCCTCCTAGGGGGAGAACCATCTGGTATTTTTCTTTTGCCTTCTCACTTACTTCGCTGAGCATAATCCCTTCCAGCTCCATCCATGTTCCTGTGAATGCGTCTAGTTTTTCTT
>JAGFMF010011709.1:13206364-13218500 GCA_019455555.1 Galemys pyrenaicus
TGGGGTGAGGTGGTATCTCATAGTGGTTTTGATTTGCATTTCTCTGATGACAAGAGAAGTTGAGCATTTTTTCCTATGCCTGTTGGCCATTTGCATTTCAGAGGAGTGATTCTGAATTAGATTCCAAGAACATAAAATAAGGTGGAGATTTGAACACGAGAGGGAGAAACTTTATGTTAAAAGTAACCTTATATTCGTCAAAGCTATTTTAACATGGTTGACCCCCTGGAAGGCCTTGACACAGATACAGGAACCCAAAGACAAGGGCAAGAAAGGGCACCCCCTGGGAGTCAGAGCAAAGGGTTCTCGTGGAGTAAGCACAGACCCCAGGCTTCTGGTCCCCCAACGGTGCTCAGAAGAAAATTGCTCCCAAAGGTGAGGCCCTGACTGTGAGCCCAACCCCTGCTCCTGACCCAACCCTGGTGGAGAAAGTCTTGGGGGGGGGGTAGAATAGGGGGTACTGAAGAAGCCGCACAGCAAGAGGGAGGGAACACCCGCCTCAGCAAGGGTGTGGAGCCCCCGAGCAACAGGACATCCTGGATACAGGAGCCAGTGAGGAGGAGACTGAAATGCTGACTTGGCCCAGAGGATATTTCAATCCCTAAGATAACAGTTACTTTCTGTGGAAGGGGCCTTGGCAGCCACGGGGTTTTTCTAAGAAATGCTCAAGGCGTGGGGAGGAGAGTGCCAAGATCAGGGACAGCAGGGACACGGAGAGTGTTCTGGTCTCCTCCTCCTGCCCTGTTCCTGCAATCAAGAAAATGGTTGTCCGTGGTGTTAAGTCCTACAGCCAACATTTTCATCGAGGCTCCCTCCTCCCTCCATTATTACTAATCCCATCTCAGTACCCCCCCCCCCCAAAATAGCACTTCAAGACTGTTCATTGATCAGTGAACAATCGGTGGACAGAGCCAGTGTGGCTTTGTCTTAGCTCAGCAATCCTCTCCTTCTGCCTTTTAAAATTAAGTCACTTTTGAAAACTTTTTCCATGACTCTAAGGATTGATTGGGGGGTGGGGGCAGGGATCAGCCTGGTGGAGGGAGGGAAGGCGCCCTAAGACCAGGTGGTCTGAATGACATTCCTCCCTCCGGAGCCTGCACATAACACTTCATATCCCCAAGTCTTAAAGCTCCAAGCATTTGAACAAAATTCATCTAACAAGGGAAAAACATCATCATCGAGAAACAACCACGAGAAACCTCAAAAACAATTTAGTGCCTTCAAACCACACGTCTTAAAAAGTTTATAAAATTTACCTAATTAGGGGGAAAAAAACAGTCAACAACCACAAGTGACCTCAAAAAAAAATTAATTAGGAATGTGGGCTTCCCTTAGAGGAATAAATATATAATCTATGTTGTTGTGCTTTCACTGAATTTTAAAGATAAAATCAAATATCATATAACACACCTTACTTTCTTAAACAATGCAGAGATTCTATACAGTATGCCCAAGTAAAGGTATAAGTAGAAGAAAAAGAAACAAGGGTAGAAAAATAAATGGAAACAGGAAACAAAATCCCCAAAGAAAGGCAGAGGCAGAGTGCAATCACATTAAGAGACAAATCAAGAATACAAGGAAACAAATTCTTGGGAAAAATTCAGGAGGCTTATCTATGGGATTGGAGCGCCATCTTGTGGACTAAAGTGATAGTGCAACAGAGGGCTGCAGATACCTTTTTCTGAACTATAGAGTAGCGGCAAACCCTCACATTATTTCCTGGCTAATTGCAATGAACAGAATGAAATTAAACAGCATAAAAGACCTAACATATGGAGGACCGTTCCTGAATTCTTCGAAGAAACAATGGCTCATAAAACAGTTGAAGCATTTTTAAATTACTGTGATACACATAAAAACATTCAGAGCAAATCTGAAAGTCAGGATTTATAAGTAAATTTTTCTAAAGTTTCCTGTGGCTTTTGTTTCATTTGCTCAATTAATTCATATTCTCGGCCAACCCTGAATGCTTATAGAGAATATACTATATACCCAGATACTTGTCTGGGGGGCTGGGGTGTGGTTCCCCACCCTGGGAGCTCTTGTTTCACACGGAAAGTGCTGAGCGGTATTGTTATGGTAGACATTCATTCCATCAGGAGGCCAAGTAGCACTCACAGAGGAGGAGGGAAGTTCTTATGCCTGTGGGTTTTAGACAGGCAGGCTCAGAGATCTCTCTCAAAGTCTAAGCCTGAGCAACTAGGCTACGGAGCATATATTGACCAAAGCAAGGGGTGCAGTAGGGATCAGGTTGCGTGTGGCCTTGAGAGTTATCAGATAGTCCCTGAAACTTTCAGTCTGCAGACTGTGTCCCAACTTTAGCTAGTCAACAGATCAGCCTGACGATTTCCACTTCTGTATCAGGTGCTGTGCTACCACTTGTGGTGACAGCAAGTGGGGCAAGGGAGGCATTGCTATTTTATACAATGAAACAGATGAAAATCAGACAGAGGGCTCCCTGGTGGCCCAAGGGGTCAAAGTGCAGCACTATGAAGCATCTGCAACCACTGCAGCACGAGCAACCACTGCAGCCAGGGAGGGGGCCCACATGACCCAGCAGACCTCTCCTGCCTCTCCCGCTGCTCCTCTCAGCAGTGTGTTTCAGTCCATCTGCCTGTTCTGCTCCCCACTCTGTCTCTGGTGACTCCTCTCACCTCCCACACCTCTGGCCTGTATCTCAGTTCTTGTATGCATCAGTAAGTAAATCTTTAAAGAGAAAATCAGGCAGAGACATGAAATAAGTGAGGGATGCAGTGAGGTGGCTGTTGGAACCCCGTGACTGATAAATGGGGGACTAGGCTCTGCAGTAGACACCTGAGCTGGACTCCCAGCTGACCACTTAGCAAATCCTGAGCTCTTTAAGCTCCAATTTCCTGTTAACAAAGCGGAAAAAGTGAGGGAGCCTGTTCCACTGCTGGAGGACCAAGTGGGGATTCAGTACCGCACAAGTTAAACGCGTCTACAGCATCTGCGTGGCGCCAGGCAGTAGCAAGCCTCCAGTAAGCACTGGCTAACCTGTGTCCTTTTGTTACAAGGCAGGGCAACCCTAATATAAAATGGGTTTCCCTGACTGGGTCCTCACCCGCGTGCTCAGAAGGCTTTTATAATAAGCCCCAACTGCAGGCACATGCGACAGAAGTTATTAAAGGGTTTTATTTTACAAAAGAAGGAGAATAAAGTAGTAATAACACAAAGAAAAGAGAGGGATACAAATCCATATATCTCCTACCAGATCTTCCTAGCTGGAATCCAACGGGGCGTTGAGAGCTGGCTCTGAATCAAGGGAGATGATGGCTCTAAAGGAAGAGCACCCGGGCCTCCCTGGTGGCGCAGTGGGTTAAGCAACGCACTATGAAGCGGACCTCAGCCACTGCAGCATGAGTTCGATCCCTGCTGCTGGCCAGGGAGGGGACCCACATGGTGCACAGACCTCTCCTGCCTCGCCCGCTGCTCCCCTCAGCAGTGTACTTCAGTTGATCTGCCTGTTCTGCTCCCTGCTCTCTGTGGTGAATCCTCTCACACCGCCTCTCCCACACACCTCTGGCCTGTACCCCAGTGCTTGTATGCATAAATAAAATAAATCTTTAAAAAAAAAAATAAAGGAAGAGCACCCAAGGCTCACCTCTCCGGTTTTATACCCAGCCTGGCTGCTTCAGGCCACCTTCAGGTCCCAGTGATTCACTCTTCCATAATCATCTTACCAGATCTGTGATTCTGAAATACTGGTGCTCTGGCGTGGAGGTTGGAGTCCATCAACTTATTTGTTACTCCATTCAGGACTACCTTTCCCCCTAACAATTTTTGACCACATGAATTTCTAGACACAGATAACTGAAAATACCTTCTTGATTCTCATATTTTTGTAATGGTTCTCCCCGGAGAACCATTTAATCAGCACTTACCTAGAAGCTTTATATTGAATGCTCACTATGCGATCAAAAGCGGGTAATAATTCCAATTCAGAGATGAGAAAACTGAAGCCCAAAGACGGAAAACTGAAGTAGCTGGGCCACATTTATCTGCACGGCCAGAGAGAGCCAGAATCCGGACTCAGGCAGGGGCCGAACATAAACTGCTAATGAGCTACATCTGCAAGTGTCTGAAACCGCTATCCAATTCGGTCTTCTCATTGCTTCCTATTCCATGGAATGCTCATTCAGAATTACTTGACTTAATGAATCACATTGTCATTCAAGTCTGATAGCTACACCCCAATTGTACATCCTTGATGTCAAGAGAACTGGTCAGTGAAAAGTAAGATCTCAAATCCTGGTGTCTCAAGTCTTGTTTTTTTGTTTTTCCCATTAGGGAAAATAGGTAGAAATCCATTCTGGAGTTGTGACATCCGTTTAGCTGCGACACTGTAACCAGCTTTTTAAAAAGAGAAACAGGTGAAATGTAAAGCACCACAAGTGCTCACACATAGGAGAAGTATTTTTGAGTAAGCCTTTTTTCAGAGGTGTGTGCATATTAAGTACATAATGCTGTGTGTCATGATGCTAAAATGTAATTCTGACAGTGATCTTGATGTCAATATCTCAAAAATCACTAATCTATACGTCTGAAAAGCTGTGAACCTACACTCCGAAATCACATACGGTTTTGTAAACTAATGTTGCCTCAGTAAAAGACTAACTTTTTTTTAAAGAAAAATTGCATTTTAGAAAAAAAGAATCTAGATAACAATCTTTGAGCCCCTCAAATAAAGACTTTGCCTGATGAGCTTTGGCTTCTACATTCAGATTCATCATCGTTGTCAGACACAGAACCGGTTTTTAGCTAGATGCTCCCAGTGAGTTTGGAACAAGCGTAAAAGCGCCTTTTCTTTCAGCGGTTGTTATTCTCCTCAAATGCCTGTCGGATTTTTTCCCTTCATTGAGGGACAAGTCATTTCAATATCAAACACCTCCTGCCTCATTTTGCTAATTAGGAAATTTGTGTCACATGGTAAAAATAAAAAAATTACAGCTTTAAAGGAACAGGCTGGTTTTTAACCAGTGAGTGAGTTTATAGACCATCTGTGTAGCTGTCCTCGGGCTATTTTCAAAGTTGGAAATGTCAGGCATTTATATGGTGTATTTGTTAAGCACTCACAATAATTGGAACATTATGGTCTGATTATTTGCTAAAGTAATATATTTAAGCAATTCAAGTGGTTGAAATTTAAGGGTGAAAGAAATATCACATGGCACCCAATAAAATTTTATTACTGTTTTTGCACTTACATAATTTAGAAACACTTATTAAAAATAAAAAAATAAATAAATACCTTCCTCCTTTATAAGAAAAGCTTAATCTTAGCTATCCTTTTTAGACACATAACATAGGACAAAAGATGTGTTGATAACTTTGAAGTTTTCTCTACAAAATAGGATTGGGGACCAAAATGGTCCATAATGAAAAAATGATTAATAATCAATTGTATCAATTAATTCTGGCACTATGGAAATTTGAAGAAAAAAAACAAGAAAATTTAAAATGTGCCTGATATGTTAGCCTCATAAGGTTAGTGTTCCTTGGTGTGTTACAATGCCGGAGAAATTTCAGGAGCAGAAAGAAAAGATCAGAGCTCCTTCTCGTCTCATCTCTCAACTATGGGGGCCTAAGTGTTGGGTTGCTCTGGCAACACTCATCCAGAGAAGTGTGTACCTATATCCCTCCATCACATGCAGTGTTGTACCCCGACTTTATCTCAATAAAAATTAAAATAAGATTATGATTAAAAAATTAAAATAAATTTTAAAATGATAAAGTAAATAAATAATAAAATAAATAAAAAGTAAAATTAAATATAAAAATAAATTCAAATACATTTAAAACTATCATTAAATAAAAAATAAAATTAAAATAAATTTGAATTAAAATAAAACTAAATCCTACGAGAAAAGAAAGAACAAAATCTCCAGAGGATGATGTAACAGTCTCCCAAATTCAAAATTTGGATTAAAAATCATCTTAACTGATTAAAACTCTGGATTAAAAATCATCTTAACTGTATTTCTGGAAAGGAATCTAATGAACCCCAATTGCAGTCATGAAATTGAGGTTTCTGAGATGGGAAGAGACAGGTACTTACCAGCAACACAAAGGAACTATCAGAGAGTGATGAGAGGAGCATTAATGGGGAAGAAGCTTCCAGATCACACTTTGAAGATGCTCTCTTTCCACTGCCCCCTGGATGCCCAGCAGCGGGAGACAGGGTAATTGTAGCACGTCAGTCTGTAAGAGCCTGTAGAAAATGGAAGAATTTATAGAACCACAGACGATGATGTCTTTGACAGCATCGACAGCATTTAATGTTACGAACACATTTGCTTTACACTGATGTAAAACTCAAAATCCTCCAGTGCTTGGAGTAGGCAATTAGCTTTAAATCATAAGCAAGAAAAGTGTCTACTAAGCAAATTCTGTGGGAGAGATTTAGAGGAGGGGACGATGGAAGAATAACTGCTCTACTGAAGAAAACAAACTCAATACAATAGGATACATTTGAACAGAAGATGTTTTCACTTGACATAGAGAGTAAAAGTATCATGTCAGTTGTTCAGCAACATAACATCAAAAAATGTCCATTTTTTGCATTTTGAATGTTCAAATGCATTCATATGGCAATATGGAAACTTAAACAATGAAACATGTCGACAATGAAATACTTTGGGGAAACTAATGACAGGATTGAACATGTTGGCTGTTATTTATATTTGCATATACATCCCAGTATTTTAATCTTGGGCCTGTTTTCTTGTGAACCAGCACATCTGGCCCACTTAACTCTGTTCTTCTAGGAGAGCCAAGAGATGCAAAATCATTTTTGTGCAAGCCAAAGAAAACAATTATGAAATGGAAAATTTCCCCTGTCCAAATCATATAATATGTTCCAATAGCAATTATCAGAGATCTGGACTTTGTCTTCTATTTTCAATTAAATGTCCCATTACTTCCACCCCACTGGCATGGATGGCTGAGAGTAGGTGGTTTCACACTAATTTAGAACTGCTCACAATATATAATGCCAGAGACAGCCATTCTCACTTATGCTCTGAGGAATGTAATTCATCGACATTTTTACAGATGAGAACAACTTACATGATTAATGATACTGCTGTTTGTAATCATGCTTGAGATTTCCACAAAAGGTACAGAGTACCATGTGGAGAAAACATCTGTTCTACCCCAGCACCCACATTATGTTGAGCAAGAACATGATTTGAGTTTCTTTCATAAGAAGGAATTGGTTTCATTTAAAGAAAAGTTCTTGTGTTTAGTTTGGAGGAGGGCAGATGAGGATGGTAATTGGATTTACCCTTCGATTAATGAGGGGTAAATTAATTAATGATTCCCTAGCAGAATAAACATCCCAGAGTTAAATAACCGTGGGACAACTTACGCATTGCATTGTGCGTTGTTGGCATGTATATTTAACCTGACTTTTTATGTCTTTCTATTAAATTGTTTTGAAGGTTAGAGAGGATGAGTACAATAGATATCCCTAGCAAACGGCATACGTTCACCAAATGGAAGTCCGGGAAAACAGTCATTACGTTATTGTCTGGGCTCTGTCATTCTTGGGTGACATGTATGGGACAAGAGAAGAAACTTGTGAATCCTCTCACCCCTGAGCCTCTGGCCTGTACCCCATCTCGTATGCATAAATCAACAAAATCTTTTTTAAAAAGAGAGAGAAGAAACTTTCCTCTTCCAGCACACTTGGAATTTCTCAGAGCATCTGTGATACTTGAGATCACAGAGAGGAATATTGGTGAATAGGTAAAGGGCATACTGCCATTCTTACCACACTCATATAGACACAAACTCAGAATCATGGGATTTGCTCTTCTAAATTCTCAGAAAGCACATCGACCTTTCCCCTAGTAAGACCTTATAAGCAGAATAATGTTCCTGACTCTTAGCCTTAAATGCAATGAAGAAGTATCTCAATAGGAGAGTTAAATAATTTGAATGCATTATTCTTTTTTAATTGAAAAATTATCAAATGAACACCACGTTATAACATTACATAAGTTTCATGAGTGCATCACTTAAAGTCAACATGTTATAGACCACATTAATCTCATCACCCAAAGTCCAGTTCTATACATTAGTCTTTTAACCTCTTGATTAATACCTGCAAAGGCAGGATACAGTGTCTCAGAAGGGAGTTCCTAGGAACAGAACTTGGCAAGGTCACTCTCGCTGCTACATGGGTGCTTGGGGTGTGAGCTGCCTCTAGAACAGCTGCTACAAAATCAATGCAGAGTGCTATTTTTGCTTCTTACATTTGTCATAAAAGAAAAATTCCTCTTTAGAATTATTTCTGTTTGCAAAAATAGGTACCGATATAGGTCTTTCATAAAAGTGAAGTCATTTAACACGAACTTTAGAAGAGCAGGAGATATCTGTACATTTTAGAATATGTATCTGTGAAAAATATAAACATAATGTATAGACAGATGATCCTTATTAATTAAGGACCAGGTAGAAAACAGAGCTGTTCTCAAGTTGAATAATTTGATGACAATTTTGTAGAGGTACAACTTACAAAATTATGGGCAGGGTTTAAAAGGCATCATGTAGAATCTCAAAGCTGGCAAAGGCTAGAAACGGTTATCACCCATTGCCTGAAAATGTAGACAGGAGTTATTTGAAGAAAACTTCCAATTTTAGTAGAGGAATGCTTTTAATCTATGAACCTGCTGAGTGGAGTAACAAGTACTCCAATATCTCCCTGGGCTTGCCTTTTGCTGTCCTACTAATAGCCCCCATTTTTTCAAAGAAGCCAGTGGCCGAGATTACTAATAGACTGTCTATTAACAAAGCCCATTCAGTTCCCATCAAGGTCTCAGCAAGAACACAATGCAAGGTGGATAGAGGATGGGTTGAGCTCCAGGTGAGGGAGGTTTGGGTCCCTTTTATCAGCTTGTGGAAGTTTCATTTTCCTGGTTGGCTAGGGCTTATTCTTTAATGATAAGTGAAGGTTAAATTTTACCAAGCGTTTTGTTCTGTATCTTTTCATATTATTATATAGGTTCTTTTCCCTTTAGTCTGTGACTTGGTAAATTATGATGATAATTTATATATGTTAAGCCATCCTTGAACTCTTAAAATAAATCCTATTTTGTTATAATGCATTCTTAAATACCATTAGATTGAATTATAAATATTTTATGTAGATATGTTGCCTCTCTGTTTATAAATGGCATAAGCTCTCTTTTCTTTTAAACTGCTCTTGTCCTATGTCTGTATTAAGTTTATAACATCCGGGCCTCCTTGGTGGCACAGGGGTTAAGGCTCAGCACTTTGCAGCCACTGCAGCACGAGTTCAATCCCCGACCTGGCAGGTGACACACATGTCTTGGCAGACCTCTCCTGCCTCGCCCACTGCTCCCCTCCGCACTGTGTTTCAGTCAGTCTGCCAGTTTGCTCCCCACTCTGTCTCTGGTGAGTCCTCTCAGCCTCCACATCTCTGGCCTGTACCCCAGCTCTTGTATGCATAAATAAATAAATCTTAAAAAAAAAAACCCACTGCATAACCAGGGAGGCCCTGCATAAATAAATCTTTAAAAAATATAAATTTATAACATCCTTCTAAAAGGTATGAAGTAAAATTTACTTAAAATAAGTGATCTGTGAAAATATACTGGAAATAATCTTTACTAATGTTATTGGGAACAAAGACTGAAATTTCTGACTGAATATTCTACTAACTGGATTGGGCAATAATTTTGGTAATGGAATATAACTAATAATTTTAAAGAAAGTTACTCATTTTATCTAAGTTTACAAAGTCATCTGATGACATTATTTTTAGTAATCTCTTAGAATTTTTTAAAAACTCTAACTGTACTTACATTCTCTTTTTTGCTGTTCCTTTATCTCACATCCCATAGATTTGGTGTGTAATCATTTAATGATTATTATGTTTTACATTTTGGTAATTTACATCTAATTTCAAATGTGTACTCAATTATTTAAATATATTTGTTCTTAATATCCAAAATTATAAGACTTGGGGGACTATCTTTTAAATTTTATGTTCTAATTTTTTGTATTGTGGTCAGAGAATATAATCAGAGAATATAATTCTTTGTAATTTGTGGGGCTTCACAACATGTTATATGGCCAATTTACTAGCTTCAAAAAGTACTAAATTGAGTGTATTAATTGTTTTGTTCAATCTTGCTGCCTTTTAAATTAATGGTCTTCTTTATCTGTAACTTCTTGAGAGAAAGGTGGTAAAACCACCCACTATGACTACAATTATCAATTTTATCTTGATACTATCTGATTATTTTTCTTTCTTTGACCATGCATGAAACTTTTTGAGTCTTGCAGTATCTTGGTAAGTTAACTTTGATCAATATGAAATCTCTTGATCTAGTTTATAATTTTTTTAAGATTTTATTTATGCACACAAGAACTAGAGTACAGGCCAGACGTGCGGGAGGTGAGAGAATTCACCAGACAGAGTGGGGAACAGAACAGAGGGATCAATTGAAACACACTGCTGAGGGGAGCAGCGGGCGAGGCAGGAGAGGTCTGCTGCGCCATGTGGGTCCCCTCCCAGGCTGGCAGCAGGGATCGAACTGGTGCTGCAGTGGCTGCGGTCTGCTTCATAGTGCATTGCTTAACCCACTGAGCCACCAGGGAGGGCCCTAGTTTATAATTTGAACTGTATTTTGTGTGGCACTAATAGTGCTAAATCATTCTTATTTTTGTTTTTGATTCCCCTGGCACATCCTCAGTCGAAACTTTCTACAACTAGACTCCCTATGCCTTTGTGATTTGGGGTGGTATTTTCCACAGAGCATTCTGCTGTAGATAGAGAGAGACTACCGTCATCCAAGACGATTGTTTAACAAGCAGCTTAGTGGTGACTACGTCTGAGGGGAGGAATCACATACTATGAAAAAAATTAATGAGGATGTGAAACAAATCCACTTGATTAAAAACTAAATACATGTAAAGAAATATGAAAAATACTTTACAAAGAAAAAAACAAGTCAGGCTCATTTTATTTAACAATTTAGAGGATTACAGTTGTTATTGTGGTTGTCTATGATCTTTTTACACCTATACAGTCTTACCTGAGCAGTTTACCTACATAAAAGGTTCTGGGGAAGTTGTCACACAGAATGGGAGAAAACAAACTTGGTCAGTATTTACGGGAAAGGCAAGCCCAGAGAGGGCATGTGAGAATTCTCAAGGGGTAATTTTCCGTACTGAGTCTACAAGTTGCATTTTTCTATTTCCTTTTGATATTTTTTTACACGTCGCATTTCTTACTTGGCAAATAACCCGCTATTCCTCTTTCTTACTAGTCGAGGCCTTGATTCAAGAACTGATACTGAAAACTAGTCTTGACAATACCAGGAAAGGCTCTGGGGCCCCAACTCCCAGGTGCATCCAACTCACATGACTGTGGTTTCCAGCATCACCCTCCATCTAGTTTATTGGTCAAGGTCCACTTTGGATGGGTGGAAGAATATTCTCTTAACAACAAAACCCCTCAGTGCTGGAAAACCAAATCAGGTGAAACATACTTTATTTAAATCAATTTGTTCACGATCGATTCAGTCCAGTGTATGGTGATCAGCAGCAATGAGTACAACCCCAACCCCCCCACACGGAGAGATCCCCCCTCCCAAATCACTATGCTGTACCTCTGTATTCAGCAAGGTGTGTGACTCCTGCCTGATCAAATATTTCCAAGGGCGGCTCCAGTTAATAAAGGAGAAGAGTCTGTGTTTGCAGCAAATAAGAGGAAAACTTGCTGGGTAACAAGTGGCCTGCAGAGGTTGTTTCCTCGGAGTCGGGGTACTGATCCTCTCCTAGCGCTCACCTGAGTACCTGCCTCCTGGACCTGCGGCAAAGGGAATGGCACAGGATTGTCCTTCCTAAAAATAATGGTTTCAGATGAGTGGATGGGGAAGCTGTGGTACATATACATGATGGAATACTACTCAGCAATCAGAAATGAAAAACTAGACTCATTCATAGGGACATGGATGGATCTGGAGGGGATGATGCTCAGCGAAGCAAGTCAGAAGGCAAAAGAAAAATACCAGATGGTTCCTCCCCTAGGAGGAATATAAGGGAACCAAGTAAGGATCAAGGAAAGGAATAAGAACAATAATAA
>JAGFMF010011709.1:13218550-13247455 GCA_019455555.1 Galemys pyrenaicus
GAAGATGGGAGCATGAGGGACTGAGGTGATGGTGCACTGGTGAGATGGTGATGGGGAATACATGGGGATTACAACTGATGGCAAGTATATGTAAATTTTTAAAAAATTATATTAATAAAAAAATTTTTTAAAAAATAATGGCTTCAAAATGCAGAGCTAAGAAATAGGAGCCCAGTGTTGGTCTTTTAGACAGGAATCAGTGGCTACAAAAGACCCCTGATCAGTACCCATCTAACCATTCACACCCATTTGAGGGAGTATCCAACTTCCCTACCACCTTTAAAATAGCATCATGTAATCAATCAGTCGCCCCTTCCTCTCAGCCTACCAGTATTCCGGAGAACAGAAAACCACCTAGTCTTCACTTTGTCCTGTGTTACCTCTTGTCACCACTAGATGGAAGCAGTGGTAAATAATTGTATAGTCCTGGGTCCTGGGTGGGTTTTTTTTTTGTTTGTTTGTTTTTGTTTTTTTTTTTTGTTTTTTTTTTTTGTTTTTTTTTTTTGTTTTTGTTTTGTTTTCTTTTTTGTTTTTGACCAGAGCAGAGATATGCTTAGGAGAGTAAAGCAGTTTATGGTGGAAGGTTAAGTAACCTGAAGTAGTCATTTAAATTTTAATTTTCTTCCATTGTTCCTCATCTGATAGCCCGCTTTCGTGAATTAAAAAACCACCTCTGCGTATCTGCCGTGTGAGTGTTCCAAAAGCAATAGAAGAGAATGCTGTGCAAGTATTCTTCCACTTCCAAAAGTCACAGGCTTTTCACTCTTCAAATGACATCGGAGGCATAAAAAAATGCTAGGAAAATACTAGAGAACGTAAGCTCACTGCCCTCACTTAGGACCAAGGACGATGTCATAACAGAAGGGAGGCATTTCCCAAAATAAAACTTTTCTTAAAAAAATTTCATATACTTTACATTATTATTCCTTTGTGTACAATGTTTGCTTTCTCCTCTCAGGTGTAGTCACCACAGAGTTCCCACCACCAAATCACCCTGCTGCACATCCTTGCGCTCTTCCTTGTGCTCTTCCCTCCCTTTTTTTGACCCCTCCTCTCCCCTGAAAAATATCTCTGATCTATAGTTGTTTATTAATTTTTTAAAAATGTATTATATATTTTTTTCCTGATCCCTTATTTGGTTCTCCTACATTCCTCCTCAAGTGAAACCGTTGGTATTTTTCTTTTTCTTCCTGGCTTATTTCACTGAGCATAATCCTTTCCAGCTCCATCCATGTTGCTGCGAATGGCATTGGTTTATCTTTTTGATTGCTGAGTAATATTCCATTGTGTAACTATAACACACTTTCGTGATCCAGTTATCTGTTTTGGGGCATTTGGATTGTTTCCATAGATTACCTATTGTAAAGTGTGCTGCAATAAATAGAGGGGTGCAGGTTTCCTTTTGAATTAGTGTTTTTGTGTCCTTTGAGTAGATTCCTAGGTGTTGAATTGCTGGGTCATATGGAAGCTTCATTTTTAGCAGTTTGAGGAACCTCCACACAGCTTTCCACAGTGGTTGGACCAGTTTGCATTCCCACCAGCAGTGTAGGAGAGTTCCCTTTTTCCCACCTTCTCGCCAACATTTGTTGCTTCCTGTTTTTTTAATATGTGCCATTCTTACTCGCGTGAAGTGGTATTTCATTGTGGTTTTAATTTGCTTTTGCCTGATTACAAGTGATGTTGGACATTTCTTCACATATTTGTTGGCCACTTGCATTTCCTCTTTCGAGAAATGTCTTTTTAGCTCTTATGCCCATTTTTTGACTGGATTGTTTACTTTGTTTTTGTTGAGTCAGGTCAGCTCTCTGTATCTTTGTGATCACTCCCTTATCAGTTGTATTGCCTGCAAAAATTTTCTCCCAATCAGTAGGGTGTCTCTTTAGGTTACTGTCTCCTTTGCTGTACAAAAGCTTTTTAGTTTGATGTAGTCCCAGCTGTTCATCTTTTCCTTCACTTTCTTTGCTTTGGGGGATGTATGTCTTTAAAAATGTTACTAAGATGATGTCGTGATATTTTGCCTATATTTTCTTTTATACACAAGATAAAACATTCTTTCAATTATGTAAAACTTTTACAGGATTCCAAGGTCAAAAAATAAAGAAAGGGTTAGAGAGACACCTATCTTCCCCATTTTCTGTTCCCTGCATTCCGTTTTTATTGATTTTTGGATTACCTCGCTGTTGACATTATACACACACGTATATCCTATTTCTTCTCCTTTCTTTACTGTGGGGTACTAATGCTCTGCTCCACAGTTGGCTTTTGTTATTTAACAATATGTCCTGAACATCACCCTGTGTCAGTACAGAAAGCTCTTGTCTGTTCTCATAACCCCGTAGTATGATATTGTGTGATTACTCCACACTCTATTTAACTAGTCTCCAATGGCCTTTTCTGAATTGATGCTCCCCGTTTGCTTTCTTTAGCTCTCCCCAAAATCCTGCCAGTTTGGTTTATTCTCCCACTTTCTAGAGGAGGAAATACTGCATAGCAATCACAGATTTCTGAAATCACAGAGCTAAGTGGAGAGAAGGGTAGGGATTCTGCTCCTCCATCATTTCATGCCACAGTGGAAATATCTGCTAGCCCCTTTATTTTAGAGTTGGAAGAGGGAGAGGGAAGCATGTACTTTGGGGTAGGTCTTGGAAGAAAACTTAGCCTTGAGTTCAAGGCTGGAATTTCAGGTCCCAGCCAGCCTGTGGGAAGAGTATCTGAGGGAACAGCTGGCCTTTCTGGCAAGGTCCCCAGTCAAAGGAATGCCAGATATCTACGAGCAGGTGGGTCTATTTTTGGCAGAAGACCTTCTCAGTGCCTGCTAAAATCACATCACGTCCCCTTCATCACAGTGCACTTTGCACCCCTGGTAAATCCCCTGAAGACTCCCTTTGAAGGCTATAGAACATTCCATCCTCAACCCCCACCCCACCAGTAACTACCCCCTCTCCTCCTTTCTTACCCTGCATGCCCAGTGAAAGGTTATACATGCTAACTCAAACAAGCAAGCACAGCCTTGATTAAGTAAAAATCATTTTATAACCTTCTAAGCAGAAAAATTCAGTTGAGAATTAAAGGAACCCTCAGGACTTTGACCAAAAGCTTTCATTCATTTCCCATTTTCCCATCATTCCACTTGTGAAAGGAAAATGTCAATTTTGAGGGAAGATAAGCTCCTATCATTATGTTATTTTGTAATGAGCAGCTCAAGGTAGTGCCTTGTCTCAAAATACTTTTAACCTAAACTTTTACATTCTCCTCTCCAAAATAATCATGCTAAAAGACTGGAAACCATTGTAAGTTATGAGGGGCCTCAGATTTTCAATTTCAAGACATAAATCATATTCACTGCATCGTCCCTCCCAAGGTAGAACAGATGGTCACTGTATTTTATAGAGATTTTCCAAAAGGGTTTAAACAAAGGCGCTTTCTTCCCCCACTCTCCCCAGCCCATCATCAGGATATGCCACGCACTGAGTAGTCTTGCTAATCAAGGTTTTATTGTGCTATTGCTAAGCTTTTGAAACCAAACAGTATCAGTACATTAGCCATAATATCATCACACACCACAGAATGGACAGTGGTGATGGACGACGTGGGCATCAGACCTCACCATGGAGCTGACAAGCTTTCCAAGCTCGTGTAGCTCAGGATGCTGCAAGTTCAGCTGTGTGGCCCCACTTAATAAAGCCAGGATACCCTAACACCAATCTCCAGCTTGTCGAGACACCAACTTTGACAAGTGAGTGGGTGTCTAAAGGGTCACTCACTCAGCATATAAGAATTTACCTTTGCAATGTGCCAGCAAAGAGAAAGAGAGTCGTGAGCAAGACACACACACACACTCACTTCCTATGGCCTGAGAGCAGCAGGGACAAATACGGATATAGCAATAGGAAAAGGGATATAAAAACATGTAAGACAAATATTGCAGTATAATCTTGGGTGTATCTTTTAAGCTTTTTATTCCTCTATGTATTCATTTGTAGAGGAGAATAATAAAAATAAACATGTCACATAGTTCTTACAAAGAGTAAAACACCTAGAATGTGTTTGGTCCATAATAAGAGTTCTGTAAATATTAGGAATAATTAATTGTCACTGCTTACCTTCCTCTAGTGTTTCATTTAATTGACCCAGCAAACATGCAATATAAACTTGCATTTCAAGTGGATTTAAATCCACATTTAAAGAAGTTGAGGTCACAAAATTGAATAGATTTATTCAAGTCTTACATTTCACATGAAGTAGAGGGGTACCCAAATCAATTCATACCATATAAATTGGAAGTTCAGTGGTCAAGTTCAGGGTTCACAGAATTTAACAAAAATTTAATCCATGAAAAGGAATAAACTCCCAAAGGGATTGGACCATACTACGGATAATAATTTTCTTAAACTATTATAGAATCAGAGTGTTGGAACAACATTCAAGATTATACAACTCCCCCATTTAATAATTGTAAAAAGTATGTCCTTAAAATGTTCAACAATTTGCCCAAGCTTACTTCATGACAGAGCCAGGACTAAAACTCTGCTACATAACCATTTTCCAAGTCATCACAAATTCTGAATTAGTAGGATCCAAATTAATGCAAAAGTATACACTGTTTATATTATAAAAATGAGATGTGTAATATAGTGTTTTGCAGTTCAGTAATAGCACTTTACTTTATGTGTAATTCAGTCTTCTTGCCAACCCTGTTAAATAGGAAGGACAAGTATTGAGACAGGAACATCTGGGCTTAGGATATTTGAATGACATTTCCAAGTAAAGCTGGCACTAGAGTCTAAGATGTGATTCTGTGTACCAATGCTCTGCCTTCTGCCTCTGTGTCAGCTTAATGAAGTTTCATTGCAGGTGCTTGAGGTGTAAAATGGCGTAGATAACACGTTCCCCGAATTGGAGACAATTCTTATAACTTCGGAAAAACATATCCTATGAGTCTGCATTCCCAGCCCCACAGCTGTAGTTTGTGGAGCAGGATCACCACACAAGGCTTCAGGCTGCGAGGGCTGCATCTGCTTTGTGGCCAAGGAATCAGCACTGACCGTTTCATAGGTGGTGTGCTGGTTTCCAGAGACCATCACAAACAACCAGGGGCTTGTTGACTTGCAACAATGGAAATTTATTCTCTCATAATTTGGGTTTTTTTTTTTTAAGATTTATTTATTTATGCATACAAGAGCTGCGGTACAGGCCAGAGTGATGGAAGGTGAGAGCATTCACCAAATACAGAGCGGGGAGCAGAACAGGCAGACTGACTGAAACACATTGCTGAGGGGAGCAGCGGGCGAGGCAGGAGAGGTCTGGTGTGCCATGTGGGTCCCCTCCCTGGCTGGGGATCGAACTCGCTCTGCTGTGCCGCGGATGCTTCACAGTGCAGCGCCCAACCCACTGCGCCACCAGGTAGGTCCTCTCTCATGATTTTGGAGGCCACTTTTGGAGCAGGTGCCTACTCCCTATAAAGGTTCTTTGGGAGAATTTGTTCCATGCCTCTTCCAGCTTCCAGCGACTCGAGGCCGCATCACACAGTCTCAGTCTTCTTCACATCAACTCCTCACTCTGTTCTCTGGGTCTCTTGTAAGGACACTTTGGTATTGAATTTAGGGCCATCCATATAACCCAGGATGATCTCCTCATCTCAGTATCTTTAGCATAGTCACATCTACCAATTCTCAGGATAAGCTAACTCAGGTTCTGCAGGTGAGTACATGGACATCTTTTCTGAGAGGCTTCTATTTCGTTTCTATGAGACACAAATGGGTTAGGGATCTTTTTTGAAGTTTTTATTCAAAAGCGGAGTGCATCAGAGCGCTTTACCACTTGTGGTGACAATGCATTCTTTCTCAAACAAGGTCTTCAACCAGTCTCCGAATCTGAACAGTTCCTAATGGCCCCTGGCACCTCCTCTGAAAGCAACCTTGCCATCAGCTCTGCAGCGAGCCATGGGTGACGGTTTGAGGGTAATCGCCATCTTCAACGAGTTGTGACTGGCTCACAAGCGTGGGCACGTGCCTGTTTATATGATACTCTCTGAGCGTGGACTCCGTGCCAAGAGGCAAACTTGAAGAGCCTCTGCTGAAACAACAGCTCCTGTTTGTCTCTGACCTGAAGAGCAAGTTCTCTGCGTCCCCATTCCCTTGAAGAGTCAGCCTCTAGGCCAGCTGGGCCACTCCCCCGTCCTTTAAACAAAGACGGACGTGTGCTCAACCCAGCTCGGGAGCGAGGTCTGTGATGCGTCACGGTCTACAGAACCCACATGGGAGGCTCGGTATTTCAGAGTCGGCTGACAGCTCTGCAGTGTTTATTCTTCCAAGGAAAAGATACGCTCTTGTCCACACCACCGGGAAGGAGAAGGGGAGAAGGGGAGTGGCACTTGCTGAGCGTGACTCGTGTTCACTCTGCAGCCAGGTGGCCATTCCTCTTCAAGCTGCCCCATGACTCACCTCTGTGACCTCCCTGGACTTCCTGCCCCAGGGTCTGCAAGCTGGGGTTGGCCAATGGAGAACACTGAGGAAGGAGGAGTGGAGGGAAGGAGGGGAGGAGGGAAAGAGGGAAGGAGAGAAGGAGGGAAGGGGAAGGAGGAATACTGAACTATCTCCATCCCCATTGCCAATGGCAAGCTCCATCTCTGCTCCATCTCTTGATGGAGGGTCTCAGCGCCCCAGGATGGAAGGTCTCAGGCCTTTCTGGTGGCTCTTGCTCTTCCACCTTCTCTGCCTTCCAGCCCCTGGAAACATTCCTATTCAGACTGTCAAGCCTGAAGCTGACGCCCCAGTGTAATAGTGCTGTCTGTCACAGTGTTCCTACACCCTGTCTATGCATTTTCAAATAATATTTCTGCAGTTATACTAGTCTCACATTTTCCTAATTTGAATGAACCATCCGTTTCTTAAAGGGATTCAGACTGAGGAGGCCAAATCCTTGGAGAGCTTCTGTGACTTGTCTCTCACTGCAGGGATCCCAGCAGCCCGCAGGGGAAGGGACTCACAGCCACACGCTACAGACTGTGAGAGGGAAGCTACAACTGGCGAGGGAGGAGTTAGGATTTGAACCCAGATTCTTCTAACTTCAAAGCCCTGGGATTTTCAGCTACTTTTTCCCAACACCGAAGATATGTCTTAAAGGGAGGCTGGAGAAATAGGGTTTTCGGTTACAAAAGTGTCTGAGTGGCTTAAATCCTTTACTCAAAGTTGAATTTTATAAAGCCATTCTGAGGCTTAACTCTCTGTAGCACTATGTGCAAAAAAAAAAGGGGGGGGGACTCTACCCACCAGCCACAATCATTGGAATATAATTTATACCTTTATTCTAGTCTCTTAAAAGAAGGCCGCGAATAAATTACACATATAAAGAAAAGACAAACTTCTCAAAAGCCTCTTCCCCCCCCCCCCGCCCCTTCATCATTCTAAGTTCCTTCTATAGGGCATCTACCCACAAAATCTTTTTCTTCCCCCCTCCACTCCAGTCTCAAGATCTCTCCCTACAGGCTCTCTGCTCCCAGTTCCATAGTCCTTTCTTCGTTATTTTTCTCTTACCAATAATTCTGCCTTTTCCAGTGAAAAGTTCTCTAGTTCTTTCTAGGCTTCTCTAGACTTCCTTTTTGACAGTTTTTCCAACTGGCAAAGCTACAGAGCTAGATTGGTGGCTGCCAGCCTAGGGCAAGACACGCATCTTCTGGGGAATGAGTTTTGTAACATTTAAATATTTTTTCCAGCACATAATATAGGTTTTCAAAGAGTAAAGATTCTAGTGTCATATAAAAAAATCTACCTTAAGGATGAAATATAAATAACGTGTAACCGGCGCAAGGAAAAGGTATTGGGAGAGAATGAAGGGGATAGTTAATTCATATAATATTCATTCTCTCAGCTTCCCAAAGGTACAAATATTTGTTTCTATTCTATTGTTTGTAATTCCAGACATATTTTGTTTGAGAAATAGCATTACAGACTACACTTTTACCCATGATGAATTGTGTCTGCCTTTAAAATGATGATTATTAATTAATAACGATATTTATTCCCCTGTCAATAAACTCACCATCTATTCTTCTATGTCCCAATATCTAACAAATCACGCATCCTTACAGCCCCCAAACAAACTCTACCTCTTTTACAGTGATCATCAAACTATAGGTTTTTTAAGACACCTGAATTGGTGGAAATTCAGTAAAAGAATAAGCCTGCAGTCAAGACAGGCTAGTTGCAGTAAGCTTTTAAAAAATAATAATATTTAGAGGCTGAAAGTCATTTGTCGGGAAGCACTGTCTTTGACAAGGCGAAATAGAGTAAAAGAAGAGGCTGATGAGCCTGGGACTTAAAAGTCAGCAGCATTAACTTATGAGCTGACTCATCCTGAGTCTAGGCATGGCAAGAATCTTCACTGTCTGACCACAAAGAGAAGCATCATCTGAAACCAAGAAGTAGCTTGTTTGTTGCTTTAATAGGACCCTACATGTTGGGAATAGAGAATGTGAGGAGCTACCGTTGTCTGAGCCCCTGCCTGTAGGGAGCGCTACTGAGTAAGCTAGTAAGTTACCCCAGGTCACACTTGAAGGTAGTGTGAACATGCAGAGGCAAGCATTAGAAGACTGTTGATATGGTTATCAAACTTCCCCTCCACCATCCCACTGATTTGTCCACTGGAACAAGCAGCTTGTCAGCCTGTCTCTGAAATCCCAGAACCAAACATAATACCTGACACACAAAAGGAGTCAATGAAAACAGGATGAATGAATGAACAAGTGACACAGTGCTTTCTGACTCCAGAACCCACGGTCATTCTACTCCTTGCTTCTGACCAGAAAAACAAAGCTTAAACAGCTGCAGCT
Source organism: Galemys pyrenaicus (assembly GCA_019455555.1). Lineage (NCBI taxonomy): Eukaryota > Metazoa > Chordata > Mammalia > Eulipotyphla > Talpidae > Galemys > Galemys pyrenaicus. The sequence continues at coordinate 13,227,381 of JAGFMF010011709.1, forward strand.
TTTAGATTTTGAGATGTCTCCTCTGCAGTGTACTTGTTTCAGATAGAGTTTCTCGATCTGAAGTTTTGTAAACCAACCCTCCCATTCATACAAGTACAAGTTATCATTGAAAATTGTACATTACCATCAAATCAAATCGGACAGGAAAACCACAAGGGTCTTTAAGGACGATGCAACAACTACATTTCAACCCCATTGTTAACATGGGAGCAAATTGAGAAGTTTAGCAAAAACAATTACATTTTATTGAAAAGTCCCACAGATACCTCATGCAGTTTTAGGCTTGCCATGGCTGTGTTTCTGGCCAAGCCCAGTCAATCAACTAATTGTTCATCTTACACTCCACCAAGAGTGGTTTGTCTTTTTTTTTTTTTTTTGTCATTGAATTGATGAATTACTTTGGCATCAGGTAGCCAGTTTTTATCTTGGGAAATAATCCTCTTTGACAGAAAAGTTATTCAGCTGTACTTTATCACCAGCCGTGCATAAGTGGTGCTGTTTGTAATTTGATAAACGTGCACAGAGGCCCAGAGGTCCCCAAACACAGGTCTGATATGTAAACACAATCAAATTGTGTTATTAGCCAGGGCACAGGATTGTGATTGCTCATCCTTCTCTCTCTTTTTCAGCTTCTTGGAAAAAAAAAATCTCCTTGCCTCACTCACAGGCAAAACAAGGGATGGTTTTCAGTCCTGGGTGACACTAGATGGCGTGTCCAATGTTTCACACCAACTATGAATTGGATTTTTGGTTGGAGAAATCCACATCAAAATAAGTGATTTGATATTAACTGGAGCTCTTTCACAGTTTTTAAGCTCCTCTCAAAATACTGGGTCAGATCTAAGGAATCCAGGAGAAAAGCTTTTCTTTCTCAAAGTCTTTGGAATTATAGAACATCAGTTTAGGAGGGACCAGAAATCAATCAATCAATCAATCAATCAGTCTCTCTCTCTTTCTCTGTCACACACACACACACACACACACACACGCCTCCTCTCCTCTTTGGACAACTAAAGTCTAAAGATAATTATTTAATTTAATCCTTTCTGTAAATAACTGAGCAGCAGACTTTAAAGATGGTGACATGGAAGCAGAAAGATGAAACAAATACATCCTGTAGTTGGTAAGGATCAAAACTAGAACCCAGTTCCACCTCTGAGTCTCTACCTGCACCACCTCATTTCTATATTACTGCACTGTACCACCCAATTTCTATAATATTTCTGCCAATCTATGCTTGGATAGCTTGTTTGACCATGAACTCAGTTCATTCAATCCTCAGACATCTCTATTTGAGCCACCTATTCTGTGCAGTGAATTAAAAGTTGTCTTCGTATGACTCCTATCGATCCCAGATCTGGCCTGAGGCCTTACAGAGTAAGTATAATCTCTCTTCCCAGTGACCAGCTTTTGAATATTTAAACTGGCAATCATGTCACCTTAGCCTTCATTCTTGTGGGTAAATGCTCCCAGATTCTCAGCCATCTTTTATTGAATATTATTTCACTTGATTGCTTTTATTTTATTTGTATTTTTCTCAAAATGTGACCCAGAAGATTCTAGCTGTCACATGGTCTCACCAAGATTAGAAATCTCATTATGACCAAACTCTTTTTTTTTTTTAAAGATTTATTTATTTATGCATACAAGCACTGGGGTACAGGTCAGAGGTGCGGAGGGTGAGAGGGTTCACCACAGAAAGCGGGGAGCAGCACAGGCAGATCAATGGAAGTACACTGCTGAGGGGAGCAGCGGGCACAGCAGGAGAGGTCTGCTGTGCCATGTGGGTCCCCTCCCTGGCCAGCAGCAGGGATCGAACTTGTGCTGCAGTGGCTGAGGTTTGCTTCACAGTGCGTTGCTTAACCCACTGCGCCACCAGGGGGGCCCCATGACCAAACTCTTAATGTAGCAAAGATGGAAGTTTCTATCCTCTGCCTCGTCTTACGTTTTTAAACCTACACATTACAGCACCCACCTCAGCATCCCCATCCTCACACACAACTGTGCCAGAGCTTGAACAATGGTCTCCTAAAAATGCTACACAGTTTCGATATGGAATTAATCAGTGCAGCCAGTGGAACACTATTCCATGAAAATTAATCCACTTACATATTTTTTTTTAAATTGAATGTTCAAGCAACATTTTTTAAATTAGGAGATTTCAAATAAAAGCCCAGATTTTGAAGTTCCCTGGGGCAAAAAAAAGAATATCAGAAAGCATGAGCCTCAGCCAACAGATACTGAGAAGAGGCTGGCCCTTTGAAAGGGCCTCTGGGTGCTCTAGTTCCTCACAGTCCCCAGTCTCCTACTGTAAACTAGCTTTACTCACCTGCCTGGCCCCTGTAGGCGAACACTTATCAGTCATGTGCGGTCACTTTTCTCAGAAGAGCTTAGAGGTAGACTAAAGAGTCACTAGCCCCAGAACTGCCACAATTTCAAGCCTGGAAAACATGCCTCGTAGCATCTCGCTGTTGACTGTACCCCGCAACAACGCTGACAGCCTTGAACACAGCCAGCCAGTGCCTCTGCAGGCTGTGCCTGAAAGACCAGAGGCTGTTTGCTCTACCGGGATGGCCTCACCAGACTTGATCTGAAAAATTTCTAATAAAGCACAAGAAGAGAAGGGCTTCTAGACATTGGACTTAGCCCATTCCACCTCTGAGGTCATCCCTGTCTGCCCTGATGATGCCTGTTACAAAACGCAGTAATAATAGGATCTCCTTGCCAAGCTGCATGCTCCATCTGGTTATCAGATAGCCCAGAGGGGTGGCTAGCTCATGCTGGTAAATTGGGGTGCTAGGCCGCTTAAAATTTGCACATTCATGCTTTGAGAGGAAATGCTCCCACTGGTGTGAAGACCATTTGCAAACCAAACTGGTGTCCACCCACCTGCCCACCCCGTGGTCTTAGGAAAATCACTAATCTGTTTCAGCTTCAATGTTTTCAGCCACTAGAGGTAGATAATAACATGCATCTCCATGGACAATGCAGGAGTGGTGTACAATTCCTTCTTCACCCATTCAGAGAATAATATAACTTCTGATCCAGCTACTTGAATATCGAAATTCAGTGACGCCTCAGTGGCCCAATCCTTCTGTCATCTCAGGCAATTTTTTCTTGCCTCCTTCAGGTTCCTACTCCCTTGGTAGCCTCCCCCCACCAAATTGTTAGCCCTGGTCCTGCAGAGGAGAGGTGCTGAGCCCCACAAGTGGTGGCATGATTTTACTGTGGTTGCAGCTGTCACTGTTTCAGTGTGCAAGCCATCTGGCCTCTTTGCAAATTCACCACCAAAGCATCTTGCTATGCTGACACGTGTCTTTGACCACCACATCCATGAGGCCAAGAAGGACCCAAGTCCAGGCAGCTGCTATGGTCAGCAGTTATGTCCCCACGATGCAGAAATAACTGAATGCAGGAAAAGCCTCGCTCTGCTGGAGGTGTGTGTTGCTATATGCGCTTTGTTTGCTGATCTTATCCTGTTGGCTCAGCTCCATACCAGAGACATTTAGGTTATCCAGCTGCTTTGGCTGAGATCCACTCTCAGCCACTTTCCCTAACATACCTCCATTCTCGCATTGCTGAGTTCGAAACTGATTCCAAACTTAGCAGGACACTGTGACAACCACCTCTCTCATGACGTCTTAAGTCCCCTGGGTCCCTGAAGTTAAAGAAAGACCTCCCGTCTCAATTCTCAAGCCCAAAAGTCCTTCCTTCTCAACTCTTAAGCTGGTCCCCATCTCCTCAGGCAGCTGTTGTGTTTGGTTCATCCACGGCAAAACCACACAACATGTGGTTGTATGGGTTCTAGACCAGACCAGGGAGAGAGTGGAGGCTCTTCTTCACTTCTCCTTGAGACCACAAGCATCCCTGAAGCCATCTTAGTAATGCACACATTTTAAACCATCAAAGGATTTCGGGTTATTTGTGGGATATGGGATCGCTCCAGCTTATGTTTCATGATAATTATTTAGAGAAGCATCGCCGTGGTGTGCCTGAAGGAAGACGGCAGGGCAGGTGAAGCACCTGTAGCAGAGGACAGGTAGCAAGCATATGGCTAAGAGTATGGATACCTATGACTTGGACCCTTCCATTTCCCAGACCCCCTGGCCTTAGGCAAGTCACTTAATTATCCAGTTCCTCATCTATAAAATGAGACTATCATGAGGATTATATGAGTTGATACATAAAAAGTGCTTAGTCTCTGACATATAGAAAGTACTAAGTGAGTTATTTTTAATTTGGAGGACGTTTGCCATTCAACTTCTCCAACACCTTGCTCCCATACAAATGTAGAAATTTCCACGGAGAAGTACTAACATGGTAGCTTTGGAAACTAGAAGGAATGTCAACCCCTGCAGCTGAGAGAACATGGCTTCTAAGTTACGCAGTCTTCATTTTCCACTTTCCATCAGTCATAAATAGTTTGTTATCCAATTCACTATCTAAAGTTCTGAAAGAGCTCCTGTGTTGCTTGTTAATCAGAGAGAACTTTTAATGACTGTTGAAGTCCAAGGGTCTCAGTAGTGTCTATCGTCATTCTTTCTCACCAAGGTGAGAATCCACTAACAGAGAGTCAAAGAAATATCAGGTAAATAAATGACAAAGGCCAGATTTAATACTGTTAAAACTGATAGAGAAATCCAGATACATTGGATTTCTTTGAACTAAGTCTTAAATTGGAGAGACCTAGTCACAGGTATGGCACAGGTAACAGGTACTTCTGGTCTACCTCAGACTACCTCCCTCAAGGACAGGACCTTTGCTACTAAGACTGCATCTTGACCCAAAGGATATAAGAAATTGAGATGATGATGATGATGATGATGATGATGATGATGATGATGATGATTTGCAGGTAGATCCCAAAGACAAGAGAATTATGCAATGCCTGGTTTCTTGCTCAAAATCACCAATTAAGTGTCACCCGGTGGTCGTCAAGTGGAGTGGCTATGTGACAGAACGACATTAACTGATGTCCTTCAGTGTGGAAACCTGAATAGAGAATAGTGTCCCCACTGATGATGACACTGATATGACACTCCTGTGCTCTGACATTGGACTTCAGTCACAGTAGGTCGCCCTGCTCAGTCTCCTGACATTTTCATTGACAAAATGTGCACCTCTTGTCTCATTTCTGAGGCTATTTCGTCATCTGAGTCATTCAGTAGATCCTCAATTTCTACATATTTTCATGAAGAGCCCCTATTCTCAGCCCTCATTTGACTCCAGGTGGCATTAACAGCAAAAGTGCTTTTACAAACATTTTTGCTTTTTTCCCCAAATTTTCTTTCTCCTGAGTGCCAGGCTCATATACACTATTTCTGGGTAGATATCTCACCATGAATCCCCCGTTGGCTTCTGTATCTTTGTCTGTGCATCGCCAAGATCCAAGACAGAGCCTGACATAGAGTAGACACTCAAGAAAGGAAGAGTGGAGGGAAGTGACTAAGAGAAAAGATACAGTAAACAAGGAAGAACTCAGAGAAACAAGAAGGAAGGCATGACTGGAAAAGGAAGCAAAGAGACTTAAGAAATAATAGCTTCACTGGTAACATAAAGCAGAAACCACACTTAATATTAACCATAGTTAATATTCCTGACTTGTTAATATTCCTGACTTGCACTATTTGTACATATTCCAATATGCAACAGCTTTCTGAATTTAGGACAGTTCCTTAAAGCTTCCTGAACTCTTATTTTCTCATTTATAAAAGTGCGATTTTTCAACACATTCTTACGTCAATATATTGGTTTGAGAAATAACTGAGCTAATGTCTATAAAAGGGTGTCATATTTGTAGTAAACACTCAGTAAGGTTAGCTGAATGTAGGTGTGAGGTATGCATTTTAAATCATCAATGTTCTGCCAACTGCTGAATATTTTAAAGGCTCAATTGGACCCCAGTCTTAAAAACCCTGAAATTAACTAAGCTGCGTGGATTAGGTCCATAACAGATGCCATACAGAGGAATCTCACCTGGGCCTCTTCCTGAAAAACCACATCAAATATCTGAATGTGAGCTGGCTCCCAGCTCTCTTCCAGTGGCTGGGGTGCCCACATACTCATGGTTACCACCACAGGCTCAATGGGAAAGAGGGGCTCTTATCTGAAATCATGACAATTATAAAAGGAGACATACGGTCTATTTAAGCTTCTGAAAATACTGCAGCACAACAGAGGGTGATGGAGTTGGCCACAACATAACTTCTAAAACAGTTTCACTTTCACGATTAAAAATGATTGACTTTCTGACTTGAATTCCTCATTAAGATTCCCTGCAATTCATGGAATTCCAGAATATCTTGCATTACTGTGAGCCTTGGATGCCAAGGCCTGGAACTTGGCTTTGGAGAGAGGGAAGATTACGACTCAGATGAGGCAACCCGATTCCTGGGTTGGCTTTCCTAGGTGTGGGGCCAGAGGCGTTCAGTATATGACCTTCAGAACAATCCAGGACTATATAGGTTACAACAATCTGCTTAAAGAAGATGCGGGATATTACCTTGCAGGACAAGATTATTAATATTCCTGACTTGCACTCAGTGCCAAGATCCGTTCCTGACATATGGTAAGCATAGGTGGTCATTATCTGATAAAAGCATGAAAATCAAATGAAGGAGGATTTGAGGAAATGGACTGAATGAATAACTGACTGGATAAATGAATGATGAGTAAATGAGAGAGTTTGAAAAACTGCTCAATAGGGCTTTCAAAGACTAAGCCTTGGGTTTTCAAATTCAGGAACTAGATATTGGCTAAAGTAATGAGATGATGAGATTTGAGGGTTTTACCCATTTAACCAGATTTGCAAATCAGCGATCGATGAATCAGTGTCACACTGCTAATTGATTAGGAGAAGTCTTAACTTATAACCTACAAAAGCACTTAGCCCAATTTATGGCTCACAATAGGCACACTATTATTGATCAGCTGTATGTAGTATTTATTCCATTCAACAAATATCTAACGAGCCCACCCTGAAAGCCAGTGTCTGCTCTCAGCATGGGGATAGAGTGGTGAGCCAATCTATCAATTCTCTCCAGTAGGAAAGCCTATAGGGAAATGCCATTAAAATGGAAACGGTTGCTTGCTGCATATAGAATCAGAGCAAAGAGATCTGATGCTTTTAATGGACCATCTTACTTAATTCTGATAAATTGATATCTTCCTGCTCTTCTTCGTCTAGTAAGTCCTTCAAGAAAGAGGTGGCATCAGGTATTTAGCCCATGAAGCTGGTACCTCATCCTGGGTGTCCCTGTTTCTTGGGTATAATCTCTTTAGCTTCAAGCAGAATGTTACAAATTCTCTCTCTCTCTCAATTTATTTATTTATTCATACAAGAGCAGGGTACAGGCCAGAGGTGCCAGGGGTAAGAGGATTCACTAGAGACAGAGCGGGGAGCAGAACAGGCAGATCGACTGAAATACACTGCTGAGGGGAGCAGCGGGCAAGACAGCAGCAGGCATGCCTTTTATCAGCACATTCAAGGCCAACACTGCCCAAAATTTATTTTCATCCATGTCTCACAGTGGTCTGTATGCCATGTGGGTCAGCTCCCTGGCCGGGGATCAAACCCATGCCACAGTGGCTGTGGACAGCTTCCTAGAGCTGCACCTTAACCCCCTGTGCCACCAGGGAGGCCCACATTCTCTCTTTATTGTCGTTACCTCTGTATCTCCAAAACATCGAGCAGTGCTTGGCACCTTCTGGACCTCCAGCAGTTTATTAAAAACTACAATACAAAATAGTGGCCATGGGTTCAGAGTAAGAGATTCATATGCTGGTAAGTGTGGAAGTATTTCTAAAGCACTGTTGAAATCTCAATGTCTTTATACTAGTAAAAAAAAACAAACAAACAGATTTAGCATGACTGAAACCAGACAGATGAATATTAGCCATATGCCTACATATCTTTTGGTCTCAATTTCTATATGTGTATTAATTTGCTAGGATTATGCTAACAATATGGTAAAAATTGGTGACTTAGAAATGTGTTGTCAAATAGTTCTGCAGGCTAGGAATCCAAAACCAAAGTATCTGAAGGACTGTGAGAGAGGATCTGCTCCAAGCCTCGCTCCGAGTCTCTGCTGGTTTGCTGGCGACCCTTGCCATTCCCTGCCTGGGGGGCCATCACCCCTAATCTCTGCTCTCATCTTCACAGGGTACTCTCCCTGTGTGTGTCTGCTTCTAGATTCACATGCCCCTTTTCTCTAAGTACACCAGTCTTATTGGATTAGGGTCCACCTTAGTGATTTCATTTTCACCTGCTTATCTCAGTAAATACACCATTTCCCAAATAAGGTCATTTTCTGAGGTCCTGAGGCTTAAGACTTCACCTATAACAATTGATAGAAGACTGTCACAACTGCAGTGACAACCAATTTCCCACGGAGGATACGCTCAAGACCCTCCAGTGAGCTAAAAACTGCAGCTAGTACCAAATCCAGTAAGATTGAGATTTGAGCACACATACATGCCTACAACAAAGTTTAATTTGTAAATGAGACACAGTAAGATGGATGACAACAGTAAGAGAGGATAATATCATAACAGGCTGTATAAAAGTTATGCGACTATGGTCTGTCTCTTTTCTTTTTTTAAAAAAAAAAAAGATTTTTTTTTTTATTTATGCATGCAAGAGCTGGGGTACAGGCCAGAGGCAAGGGAGGTGAGAGCATTCACCAGAGACAGAGTGGGAAACAGAATAGGCAGACTGACTGAAACACACTGCTGAGGGGAGCAGCGGGCATGGCAGGAGAGGTCTGCTGTGCCATGTGGGTCCCCTCCCTGGCCGGCAGCAGGGATCGAACTCGTGCTGCAGTGCTGCAGATACTTCACAGTGCAGCGCTCAACCTGCTGCGCCACCAGGGAGGCAGGCCCCTGTCTCTTTTTCTTTCTCAAAACATCTCACTGTGCATATGAAATATTTTCCAACCACAGTTGACTGTGAGTAACCAAAAATATAGAAAGTGTAACTATGGAAAAGAGTAAAAGTTCTGTACTCAAGAAAATGCTAACAGGAGCTAATCTGTGAGATCAGGGGATTTTTATTTTTTGCTTTCTTCCTTTCAAAACTACTTGAAAGTTTTTACCCTGAGCGCATCCTTTTTTCTTGATTAAAAAGTTACTATGATTAATACCTATCGGAGGTTTGCTTTATTGTGTTCTATTGCGTTTTATGAGGAAATAGACAACTGGCCCAAGTGCTTTGTGTCTGAGACAAATAGGCCCGGATTTGTCTCGGTAGGAGAAGATCCAAATTCTGTGTTTTACTGAACCACATAATTGAGGTTGTAAGCTATCGACCTGGGCTAGCTGAACGCCTCTTTGGAAACAATGCCCAGTGTGATTTTGGCCTTCCACCTGGACAAAGGCAATATCTATGACCCATTTTTGAGTTCCTACAGCTTACTGGTTAACATCAAACACCATTTCTTCTGTTCTTAAAAGGTGGATCAAGGTGGAATCTGCTATCTCTGCGATGGTCTTTTTAAAGGGCAGCAGTGATAGAGCCACGCTGGCAGGCTGAGCCAGGCTCCCCCTGCTGCATGTGCCCTTACCAGTTTCTTCCCAGGGGTCCCAGTGCCAGGCCTCTGAGCCCCCAGCTTGCATTCGGGGGCCCAGCTCAGGAGTCTCAGTGCATGCCTTTCATCAGCACAGTCAAGGCCAACGCTGCCCAAAATTTATTTTCAGCCGTGTCTCAGCACAGTTCTCAGTTCTGCAGAGAGAAGAATCAGCTAATAGAAACCTTTGATCCCAGTGTCAGTATGAGATTGTGTCAAAAAAGGAGACATTTTAATGTCTAAAGAGAAAGAGCCAATTTAATTCATCAATCAGCAGCTTCTATTTTCTCTAAGGTCTTGCTGAGTTCCTGGGCGGGTGCTGCACGTGACTGCCATGAATTGTAACTTGGGTCAGGATCAGAAAGACTTGGGTCTGAGGGTTGCCTCTGTCAAATATTTAAGGTTGAATTATACGTAGCATGAATCATTCTGAATCTTAACTTGAGACAAAAGACAGGCGCGGTCTCTCTTAGCATCGCAAAGCCAGATGATTAGTTTATAAGAAATGAGTTCAATGTTATGTTAATAGAAAGTAAGTTAATTTCTCGGGCCTCCCTGGTGGCGCAGTGGGTTAAGCAACGCACTATGAAGCAAACCACAGCCACTGCAGCACGAGTTCGATCCCTGCCGCCGGCCAGGGGGGGGACCCACATGGCACAGCAGACCTCTCCTGCTGTGCCCGCTGCTCCCCTCAGCAGTGTACTTCAGTTGATCTGCCTGTTCTGCTCCCCGCTCTCTGTGGTGAATCCTTTCACCGCCCCTACACCTCTGGCCTGTACCCCAGTGCTTGTATGCATAAATAAATAAATCTTTAAAAAAAAAAAAAAAGAAAGTAAGTTAATTTCTCACAAAGAAGGAAAATAGTTTTTGTCGAATGACAGTTTTTTGCTTCTCCAATACCCTTAAACATGGATGGTATTATTAGGGATCAGGTTTTTCCCAATTTCTATCCCTTCACTTTGTCACATAATTGTCTTCCTCATGGTGGCAACGTATCTGCTGTGTCTCCAGCCATCGCTCCTATTTCCCAATCAGAAACAAGGTAGAAAAGGCCTTTTACCTCATGGAAGCCTTTATAACCACATTTAAACATATAAAATGAGTGAAAATTGGATCCCATCACGATCACTGCTAGCTAAATTGAAACTAGGAAAGTTAAATGCTGAGCTTTCTGGCCTCAATGTTATAGAGAAAAAAAGAAAGGGGAAATATTTCCAAATCAGAGCTGAGTGAGCCATTGCTTGACCTAGGCAAGAATGGGCAAGTAAGACATCAGTTTTTTCTTGAGCTATTAACTTATGTATAAGTTATTTTTACTTGCATGTTTAGAGGAACTAGGGCTCAGGAAAGTTACAATTTTTGAAACATAGAGGTAGGACTTAAGCCCCAATAATTCTGTCTCCAAAATTTTTCCTCTTAAGAAATTTGCTTGCTTAGCTCAAAAGTCTAGGATTTCTCTTTAAGCACCTGGGACCAGAGTAATATTCTCTATTATGATGTAGAGGTAACAATCATGTCTGCGGTTGGCAAGAGGCTCCTTCCCCAGCTTCAGGACACAGTGGGATTGACAGTTTAGTTGATTATTCAAGGCTGAGGTTTGCAAACCTACCTCAATACAGTGGGCACAGAAGTACATCTATTTTATAGCCAGTTATAAGGTCCCCACTTTGATTTCAATACCCATAATTACCTCTATCTCTTACAATGGCTTAAATTGACAGGCTAACACACCTTTTCCCTTTGGTTATTTTGTTTTAAGCTGAAAAGAGAGCAAGATTTAAATATTTCCTCAAAAAGCAAAGTGATATGGTTCTTAGAATTTCTACAAGAAGGTGATCAATGAGGTGCCTATAAATATCTTGATTGCTCAAGAAATTAGTGATGTGTGTGGTTAAAGGAATTGAGTTGGCTTCCCAATGCTATAAGCTGCGTAAATCAGGAGAGGGTATGAGGAGCAGAATGTTAGATAAAATATAACCACAAGTGTATCCATGTGCCTGTCATTCAGAACCCCAGTCTTCTACTTTTTCAAAGCCTGATATCTAGATGGAAGATTCATCTTCACAGTATTACCTAATGGTTAGGCCAGGAGCTCACGTAATATCGCTCTGAGTCATTTTGGGTTAATACCTACTTTCAGAAGCCTCTGCATCACAACACAGGGTGGACCAGGGGGAAAGCCTAGCACTGCGTCCTTGAAGAGGAACAGGAGACTGCATGGCACACAGAGTAAGGGGTGCAGCCACGGTCCTGGGAATGTAGGTGACAGAATCACAGAACTGACTTTGGACATTGGCCCAATGTAAATGGCTCATTCATTCATTCTACAAACTTCTACTGAACACCCACTGAGCTAATCACTGTGTCGCTACTTGAAATAACTGGATCACAGACTAAGAGAAACAGAGGCCAGCTGTAGACTGAAGTCTTGTTAAATGAGGTGTCATCCCACTTACTGAGTGTTACCTTGTGGACAAACCTATCTTATCACCCTTGGTAGGAATGAGGGGAAAATGAACATCCACTAAGAGCATGCAATGCTAACTCTTGCTATGATTTTAAAAGGTCTTGGAGTCTTTCAGGACAGAACCTTTTGTTAAGCAACCCAACAAGTAAGAGATTTCTGAGAATCACACAGGGCTTATCCCAAAGTAAGCAAAAAGCTATTAGTCACCTGCTGGGTCATCCACCTGTTTATTCAAATGGACTTTAAAGGAACCTATATGTTTAATTTGAACTTTCGGAGCTATGCATGGTCATGGGGTGTGAATTTGTGACCATGAGCCCTTAGCCCTTCCCTGAGCGGAGCAGCTGAACCAGGCACCAAATTCATGGCATCGGGAATTCTCATCTCACTCATGCCACCTAGTAGCAAAGTGTGCATTGTATAGTAAGAGTCTTTCACAGTACATTATACGTTCTTGAGGGACTGAGAATGCACCTGATTCATCTGTGTACATGCAGTTCTGTGTATATACAAAGTCAATGTTATTGATTCATTTTCAAATAAATGAATATGTGAGCTCATCTCTCTCTCAAAGGTAGAACTCGCAGCTGATTAGGAAACTCACTTATATCAGAGGGCTATAGATAACTATTCCTAAATTATTTTAATGAAAAAACAGGGTGGATAATTTTATATGAAACTATATTCTTTTTGGAAAAACAACAATAACAGAATCCCTCCCTGCACCCTCACATGGCAGACAGAGAAGGAAGCTCGCTCATGTCTCCATACCAGTACCAATCCCATTCTGTGGGTCCATTTTTATGACCTAATCCTCTCCCCAAATCCCCACCTCCTAATGTGAACAGGGGCTTAGGAATTCAACATGCAGATTTTGTGTGGATGCAAGCATTCAGTTCATAGCAAAGTTTCCCTTCCCCCTCCCTCCTTTACTTCCTTCCTCCTCCCTTCTTCCCTCTGTCCCTCCCTCCTCCCTCTCTCCCTCCCTTTCTTTCTTGCTTCCTCCCTTCTTTCCTCCCCCCTACTCCCTTTCCTGCCTTCCTTTCTGAGGGAGTCATTTCTATGCAATTAATGGACCCCCTTGTTTCCTCATTTGGTGGAAGAATCAGAAGACAGGTCCAGTTTCCGAAGGTGACAGGTTGAGGGGTGTCTTTGTCCCTAAGACCCTCGGCAGGATTTACAGCTCACACAGTGGATGGCACCAAGCCCACACGCTCTGTTCCATCCTGCTACTTACATGTTAGATTTTTATTCAGGTTCACCATAAGGCATACAGGCACTTTCAACTACTAATAATTTGGTATTATTTCAAAAGAATGCTCTATACTTATTTAGTTGGACTGGGAGAAACGATTTTTCTCCAAATAAAATTTATACTGGAATAGATTTACTTACTAATTCCAGTTAACATACCAAAGCACTGAAATAATTTAGCAAAATCACTTTCTTTTCTCTGCAATTTGCTTCTCTTTCATTTTCTTGTGACATTTAATCAACAAGACACCTTCTTAAGAGGCATGTGTTCAAAAAGTTTTAGATAATAAATTTGTGCAAAATTTAGAGAATACAACAAATTCTGGGACATGGCACAATAACTTGCATTATTGATTTTTAGAATTTCAACAGGCTTTCTGCTCAGCTTGGACATGTGAGTCACAACACTTAACAGAGAGAGATGGCTGATAACAAGGCAGACCTGATATTCTTTCCCGCTTGAAGCTCTATTTTGTCAGTAGCCGGGCTAATTAAGTTTCACAAGTTATGTGATAGAAACCTGATGATCCATAATTTTCCTTTATTCTAAGGAAGCTTTAGTCTCTCCACCCCCTAATGTCTCTCTGAACTCCAGGATGCTGCTATGGGAACATGCATTTTTTTAAAGATTTATTTATTTATGCATACAAAAACTGGAGCACAGGCCAGAGTGACAGGAGGTGAAAGGATTCACCAGAGACAGAGTGGAGAGAAGAACAGGCAGACTGACTGAAATACACTGCTGAGGGGAGCGGAGGGCAAGGCAGGAGAGGTCTGCTGTGCCATGTGGGTCTGTTCCATGGCCGGGGATTGAACTCATGCGGCTATGCAGGCTGCTTCACGGTGTGGCGCTCAACCTGCTGTGCCACCAGGGAGGCCCAGAGACATGCATTTTTAAATTAAGACCTCTTCCTTGAAAATATCTAAGCCAACTCTATTTAACAAAACATTGGGGATTCCAAGGAATTTGAGAGTGTTTTCCCACAGCAGTTTCTGCAGAAGCCTAAATGAAAGCTGTTATCTTAAAGATGTTTATAGGTTTGTTGTTTGTCTTATGAAGTGAGCCCCAGTAGGATTTCCAGAATATTTCCTGGTGTTTTCAAGAAAAAAAAAGGGCAGAAACACAAATACCTTGAATTGAAAGGGACAGACACAGATGAAGTGAGAAGTTGCTTAGAAAATCTGAGAAAATGACAGACCCGAAAACAGGGCTTTTATTTTTTTAGCTTTCATGAAAAACAAGGATAACTCAGAGGGTGGAAGCAAGAGCCGAGAAGGTGGAGTGAGGTGAAATTCAGCGCCCTGCTGAATTTCAGAATTGCTTGGAACTTAGGGCTCCTTTGTCTTTCCCATTTTTTCAAACAGGAATATCTTTAGCAATTATATTGTCACTGTATTTTGGGTGTGGGTGGAGAGGACAACTTGTTTTTGTGTTTCGTAAATCTCCAATTGGAGAGGAATTGTGCTCCAGGAATTGTCCTTAAGGAACACCTTGAAAACTCCACACATGCCTGGACCATCTAAGTCATAAGAATATTCTGGACTTTGAGCTGATACTGCAAGAGAATGAGATGTTGAGGAGCTTCATAAGGGAGTGAACGTATTTTTTCATCCCACAATAACTAAGGCTGGATTCAGTTGACTGATGGAAGACTGCAAAAATGATAGAACATAACTTCTGAGGTCAAGTGACAAAGATATTGTGACTTTGGACTTGCTCTTTCTTCATTCATGTGTTCGTCTCAAGTGCATGTAGAATATTCACCAGGATAGACTATTTGTTAGGCAACAAAACAAGTCT
The DNA here is from genome assembly GCA_019455555.1 of Galemys pyrenaicus. Lineage (NCBI taxonomy): Eukaryota > Metazoa > Chordata > Mammalia > Eulipotyphla > Talpidae > Galemys > Galemys pyrenaicus. The sequence continues at coordinate 13,242,466 of JAGFMF010011709.1, forward strand.
AAATAAACTTTCAAGGATATAAATAATATGGCACATCTTCTCCAATGAAAATGGAGTGAAATTAGAAATGAGTAAGAGAAAGAAATCTGGAAAATTCACAAATATGTGGAAACTGAATAATGCATTTCAAACAATCAAAGAGCCAAAGAAGAAAATAAAGGTAAATTAGAAAATGTTTTAAGTTATAAGGAAATAAAAACAGAAATTTTATTGGATGCAGTAAAAATATTACTTTGAAGTTGATTTCTAGCTTTAAATGACAATTTAAAAAAGAAGAAGAAAGGTCTAAAATCAATAACCTAGCCTTCTATCATAACGAATTACAAAAGGAAGGAAAGAGTAAAGTCAAAGCATGAAGACTGATGGGTATAAGAAAGATTAGCACAAAGATAAAATAGAGAATAAATAAAACCAAAATTTGTTTCTTTCAAATAATAACAATTAATAAAACTTTAGGTAGAATCACCAAGGGGAAAAAAGGATGACAAATTTCTAATATCAGATGAAACTGGGGACATTATTTCTAAGAGAAATAAAAAGATAACAAATTAGATAATGTAAATGATATGAACAAATCCTAGCCAAAACAGACACAAAGGAAAAAGAAAAAAAATTTGAATATAACTAAGACAAAGAAACTAAATTCATAATCAACAAAACCTTCCAAGAAAGACCTACAACCAGATGGTTCTATTGGTGTATTTTACCATTATTAGGAGGCAACCTTTAACCTGATACCAAAAGCAGATAAAAATACTGAAAGAATAGAAAGCAACAAATACCATTTATGAATAAAGATGCAACAAAATACTAACAAAATAAATTCACTCAACATTTTACTGGAAGTTTGAACCAGAGGAATTAAGAGGAAAAGGAGGGTAGAGAGAGGAGAGAAGAAAAAAGGGAGAGTAAGAGGGAAGATAGAAAATAAGGATATCCAAATCAGAAAGGAAAAAGTAAAACACACTCTGTAAATTACATGTTATACATGAAAAACTAAAGCTATTAGTGCTCATAAGCCAGTTCAGTAAAGTTTCAGGATACTACATTTTCATCCCAGATTAGTTGTATTTCTTGAAAATGAATAATACAAAAATGAAATGAACAAATCTATTTGCAATAGCACCAAAATCTAGAAAATATTTAAAATAAGTTTGACCAAGAAATTGTAAGACCTGTACACTGGAAACCATCTGCACTGATGAATAGGAAGAATTAATATTGTTGTCAATACTATCAAAATTAATCTACAAATTAAATGAAATTCCCATTAAAATTCCAACTGCCTTTCTACAAAAGTTGAGAAGCTAAACCTAAATTCATGTAGAATTTTAAGGAACCCTAAATATAAAATCAATCTTGAAAAAGAGCCAAGTTAAACGACTCACATTCCCTGTTCAAAACTTACGACAGAACTTTGTGGTCAGAACAGTGTGTTAAGGGCTTATGCAAATTAGGGAAATGCAAAATTAAAATTTGAAGAATAAATCCATTTTTCAATAAATCCAGTTGATTTTTGACAGGGGTACCAATACATTTAAAGACACCCGTCATCTGAGTCTTTTCAACAAATAATGCTGAGACCATTGAATTGTCAGGTGTAAAGAAGCTGGACTTCCACCATTAACTCAAGATGAATCAAAGATCTAAATTTAACAGCTAAACCTAAAAATCTTAGAAGAAAAAAGTACACTTACATATTCATAACCTTAGATTAGGCAATGCTTCTTAAACACAACATCAAAAGTATAAGCAACAAGAGAAAAAACAGGTCAATTTGATGACGTCAGAATAATATACTTATGTACATCAAAGGACACTACCAAGAAAATGATTACCCAGGTAATTGGGAAAACTTTGCAAATAATATATCTGATGCATTAATAGTTGTATATCTGTTTGAGAATATATAAATAACAATTCACTCACAAAACAAAAAGAGTCTATTTATAACTTGTGCAAAGAACCTGAATAGACATTCATCCAAAATAAGTTTACAACTGACCAATCAACACAGGAAAATATGCTCAAATCACTTTCAGTAGGGGAATGCAAACCAAAGTATAATGAGATGCCTCTATACACTCACCAGGATGGCGAGAATAACAACAGTAGTAGTAGTAGTAGTAGTAGCAGGCTCTGACTGAGACAGGGGGCAGAGGAGGGTCCAAGTCCAGAGAGTCCCCCCAAAAGCCCCGAAAGGCCAAAAGGCCACAAACCAGAACAAGGGCTATAAAAAAAGGACTATAGCCTAACAGAGGACAGTGCCCGATACAGGTCACTGTCTATGGGTTCTCTCCCGCGCGCACAACTGCAAGGGACCTCAGGCTACAGGAACAACAACCATGGGGTTTATTTACAAACGGGGAAACAAGAACACTTACATATCTACAAGAGGCTGGCTGCTTTATCTGGACAGCATCAGTGTTGGCAGGCATCGATCACCAGGAGTGCTGGACAGCACTATCCAGTAGCAATGACCACTATGGGCCTGGGCCTGCAGAGGCAGTGTTCCAGTGTTGGCAGTCACCGGTCACCAGTGCTGGGCAGCACTGGCCAGTAGCAATGGCTACTATTGACCTGCAGAGGTGGTGTTTTCAGGAGCGCCCAATGTTAAAGCTCTTGTGAACGGTTGGTTTATACCACCAAAAAACAGATCTTTGAGACACCAGGCCCAGGGCCTTTGATGCTCCTTTAGTCAGTATCACTTACAGGACCAAGGCCCAGTCTTTACAGAGTCCTTCAGCCTCTCTCCCCTCCTCAGAGGGCGGCTGCTGGAGGCTTACCTCCTTTCTTTGAAAGCTGGAACTGTCTTCTCTTCTTCCTCTGCAGGAGCCTCTTCTTCCTCTGCTGTTTCTCTGGACCTCTTCTTCCTCTGGGCTGCTGCTTCTCCGTCCTCTCCTCTGGCTCACTCAGTATGCCCTGTCACTCTGAAGCTCAAGGCCTCTCCTCCCTTGGACACTTGCCTTACATTCACTTTCAAGGTGTCCTCCCCCACAGTCTGATAGGTCCATTTTCCAATCGTCTGATTGGTCCATTTTCCAATCCTGTACCTGATTGGCTTGTTCCAGAACTCAGGAAGTGTAATTCACAAGAGGTGCTCTGCCACCACCTGACTTGTGGTGAGAGACTGAGTCCTGGCATCAATCAACCCACAGCTCACACCTGATTGGTCCATTCCAAGATCCAGGCAGCACACTGCTACATAAAAGGTTTCTGAGGAAGAACTGCCACACTAAGTTGCAGGGAGCCAGAGACCACTCCTCCTGCCAGATGCAGCCCTGTAACAGTAGTAGTAATAGTAATATAATAATAACAGAAAACAGAAAGTGTTGGTGAGCATATAGTAAATTGAAACTCTCATACATCACCAGCAAGTCTGGAAAGGCTCTAGTCACTGTGAAAAACAGCTTGGCAGTTCCTCAAAACAGTAACACATAGGCTTACTATAGGCTTCGAGAATTCCAGTGCTCATTATATGCCCAAGATAATTGAAAAATTATGTTCAAACAAAAACTTGTACCTGAATGTTTATAGCAGCTTTAGTCATAATTTCCAAAAAAGTGGATCAACCCAAGTGTTCATCCATGGATGTATAGATAGACAAAGTGTGGTATAGACAATCATTGGAATAATTTCCAACCATAAAAAGAGTGAATTACTTATACATACTACAACAAGAATGAATCTTAGAAATATCATGCAAGTGAAAAACCAGAAACAAAGTCTACTAGTGTATGATTCCATTTACCTGAAATGTCCAGGACACTGAGACCACAGAGGTTAAAAAGCTGATGAGTGGTTTCTGGGATCAGGGGTGGAAAGGTAAGTGGTATACTGACTGCTTAATGGTTACAAAATTTCTTTACAGGGTGATGGAAGTGTTCTGGAATTAGATATTGGTGATGGTTGCATGACACTGTGAATATACTAAAAGACTCTGGTGAAATGTTATGTAAATTTATGTTGCGTAAATGTTATGTTATGTAAATTCTATACATTTTTTTAAGTGGAAAGTCCCCAAACATGACAACATTTCAAAATATAAAGTACTATCCTATTTTCCCCATTTTTTAATCTGTAGATTCCTTATATAATTATCTCTTCTTGGAACAATTTTACACTATATTTTCTATGAAAACAAAAAATAAAATTTCCAATGTCATTATATTGTGTTGAGCTCACAAGTGTTTGATCAAATTATATTTCTACTATATACAATAACTTATGGATGAGTATTTGTAGAAACTTTTCCCAGAATTATTTAGGTTTCTTTGCTGTGATTTTAGCATTTAAATGCATTTTTTTAAAAATTGCCCAGCTTCTTCATGAGGAGGTAGAACAGATATGCTAAGATCAATGGAATATGTTGGAGGAATGAAAATGCAACTTGGGATGTATAAAAGAACTTTAGGTTTGTCCTTATAAGCACCAGAATTCTGATAAAGTCTATTATGCATGTGTTTCTCTCAATGAACAAATTCTTTAGTAGGGAAAAAGTCAATGGGAAAGGAAGGAATTACTTAGACCAAGGCAAGAGACCAAATAGAACATCATTAACTTATTCTGTGCCTATAAAGGCAATAGGCTCAAAGATGTAAAACAGAATTGATTGCCCTCAAAGCGCTCCTGTCTATCAGAAAGAAACAGTGTGTTGAACATTGTACCTGAGGACCATCGGAAGTGCTTTCAGACTAGAGTGGGTCAAAGTTCAGTTGCCCATAGCTGGGGAGATAGTTTAGGGTAGACAGACATTAGAGAACTCTTCTCAGAGGAGGTGTAGTGGAGCTTAATTTTGAAGGATGAGCTGGATTTCTCCAAATACACTAGAACTGAAAGAGTAAGAAATTACGTGGGGAGTACATACAATACGACGAAATAAGACCTCAAATTCTGGGCCTCCCTGGTGGCGCAGTGGGTTAAGCAACGCACTGTGAAGTAAACCGCAGCCACTGCAGCACGAGTTCGATACCTGCTGCCGGCCAGGGAG
>JAGFMF010011709.1:13247505-13296044 GCA_019455555.1 Galemys pyrenaicus
CCAGCTCTCTGTGGTGAATCCTCTCACCCCCCACACCTCTGGCCTGTACCCCAGTGCTTGTATGCATAAATAAATAAATCTTTAAAAAAAAAAAAAACTCAAATTCTTGGAATGGCAACAACGTCAGTGGGACGCAAATGCATTTAGTAGGATGAGGAGATGGAGTGTAGAAATGGAGAGAAACTGCATGTTTCCATTTGTTTCATGAATAATGAGACGCATAAACTCATTATGAAGAGGCATAAATATGTATAAATATGTATTCACTCTTTAATTCAATTATCACATTTCTGATCATTTGTTCCATAAAAATAATCAAACAAAGAGAGGCATTGTGTGGAAATGTTTATTTCAGCTTTAACTGGAAATGTGAAACAACTGTAATCATCTTAAAAGCTTAATGGGAAGTATGGTGACCGAATTGTACAGATGCCATTATATGCACCTATTTAAAAAAAAAACAGAGTTAGCAAACTGTAGAGTACAGAAAACATAACATAAAGCTAACTGGAGTAAAACAGATGCATAATGTATACAGTATGTAAAAATGCCTCTGTCACTGATATGGTAGATTTGGAATAGGACAAGAGTTAATTTCATGACAGGACAAGCTACTTTGTGAGTAAGATGATGTCTGTGCCTACTTATTACTGTGAATAATTATTCACACACTTTCCCTTCCATTCCCAAGAAGGTTCCAGAATGCATTTAATTATATGAAGACATTTTGTCTTAAGAGGTGAGAGAATTAGCCTTGAGGAAGATTATGGCTCTTTAGCATAGAAGAAGGGTAATTTTGAGCACAAGAGGAAGTAGATGCTTCAAATTGTCTTTTGGTCTCATATCTCATCCATCTTCCAAATGAAGATGTTACACACAAAAATTATATTAAAATTTTAAGATTTTTAATAATTTCCCATCCAAAGACCCCCCACCCTGCTCCCCTGCTAGATTCCCACTTGTTCATACTCTATTTAGAGTGAAGTCCAATCTCTTTCCCCACTGCAAGATTCCATCATGGTGTTCCCTATGACCATATAGGCCTCCTCCTTGAATAAAGCCTTCCCCACCATGATTGAACAAGTGTCATTGAATATTTTCTCTCTTTAACAGGAATTCATGATAAAAATATGTTGAATAACTGACAGTCTTGCTGTCACAACTGATCACTGATTTGAGTCTAGAGAGCAGGAACAATGCCACCAATCTTGCCACAGAGGCAGTCCAGAGAGGAGGTTACCACTGCTGTTGCTGAACACTGTCCGTTGCAATTGTACTGCCCACACCACAGACCCTTGACATTGAGCCCCACAATGGTGCCACTACTTCTGCTATTTAGAGACAATCTTGTACCTGTCACCACTGCTGCTCCCCCCTCCCCCCCCCACACACAACTTCCCATGGCCACCATTTCCTCAGGTCAACAATTTTCATTGCAAGTCAACAGAATCCATAAGATGGGAGAAGCGCCAATGTGAATCCACCATCTCTTAGCTGCAGAAGAGGGTTAAGAAGTGATTATCTATCCTAATTCTTGTAAGTGGGGAGTTCTCCACACATCGAATGGATTTCTGAAGTTCAGCAGATCAAAAGAATGACAATAGATACATTGTCATCCACTAGATGTATCAAGCCAATCGACTGGATGATTACCAAGTAATGAATGTGCAGGGCTTTCCAAGTACCTGGCTATTCTTATAAAACATCTACTAATTGCCTAGCAGTATGCTAACTACTGGGTTATGTCAAAAGAAGTCAGGGTTCCTGGACGCCAAGGAATTACAATCAACTCCTAGGTGGTAAAGAAATTTGACTTTCCCATGAGACCAATCCCTTAGCACTGTCCTATCCAGAGAGCAAACTCCACCTTTGGGTTACAGAAAACCTTTCTCTGTTATTAAAAAGAAACCTTTTGATCAGAGATAAACAATGGAATGTTTCCACTTTCTTGTTTAGAAAGCTATTTAGGGAAGAAAGAAGAGAGTGAGCAAAGGTTTATGGGGATGCGATGGATGACAAAAGACTTCTCTCCAAGCTGCAATGGCCCAGAAAGGCAACAGTCACACACGGAACACTCGTTACTGCTAATGAGAGTTTGGTCTGGCATCCAGAGAAGAACATGCCCTTGCAGAAGTTCTTCCCTCTGTGGACAAATTGACATTGAGGGAACCTTTGTCATAAATAATCCCTGCCATTCAAAAGAACATTTAGCCCATTGCTGCAGAGGGAAGACAAAAGGGTCACTTAATTTTCACAGACTCTGGGAGTTCTCTTCAGGAAGACTAGCAAAGGCACATCAGATTTCAGACTTCAATGAAGGTTAAAAGAAAGAATGGATTCTAAGTGGCAGGGACCTGATGTTTGCAGTCTGTATACAATGCTGACCAGCCAGGTGAAAAAGGAAAAAGTCAGTTACTGATCCCCAAGACTGTAGTCTATTACATCATGTCACTTTTTTTAAATAGATAATAATCATGGAATCGAAGGCCAGAGAAGTACCTGACTTCAGTTATTCAGCTTTTTATTGAATTATTACACAGCTTTTCATAGGGTGAAAATCCAAGTTTTCTTCCAGGTACTATGAGACTTGTTCCACTGTATACCATTGTCCCAACTTTGCACATTCCTCGCTTTGTTAGCTTTGTTTAGTGTACAAGCAAATAAACAATATCAAAGAGATGTTAGCTCTGTCAACCATTCAAAATTAAAAAAAAAAACTTCATGCAATGAGCCTTAACAGATATTCTCTCCTATCCATACATTCTGAGCGCAATTCTGTCATCGCTGGAAAAAAATGGTAGCTCCTATGAACACCAAAATTCAAACCATGTGAGAAATAATTGCAAAAATAATTACCACGTGAAATGAAAGAGACATACACCGCAAGGGATGCCTTTCTAAATTTGCTTCTGAATATTTTTCAAAAAAGTCTATTCCTACTAGGTCTTTATGTAATTATGCACAGCATGATTAGGTGGGAAAAAAGATTCCCTAAATATCATGAACAGCTAAAATAAAATTCTCACTTAATATTAAGTTGTTTCAAAATATACTCTGTATTTTGAGCTAACATGATCATCCTTATTTTTTCTTATTTTAGTAGAACATAATTCTGTTTTCCCTGACCAATAAACTCCTGCTCAAGATAAAATGCTAAGATCCTTAGGACCCTAATCAAAACACAAAATTAAAATGAGATACAGCCTTGTCTGTGTGATTGGTAATAGTTAAGAATGAAAGTACCTAGTTTAGCCAAGAAATAGGAAAAGGGGCAGTTCTCATATTATTCTAGAGGAAATGTGGACATGATAAGCTTCTGTGTGTCAAGAGGCAATATATATTTAAAACCATGAACAAATATGTCGTTTTATTTAGTAATTCCACTTTTAGTCATCTATGCTAAAGAAACTATCACACATAAAAACCACCCCCTTAGAAATGTTCACCAAAGTATCTGTTGTATCTGTTGGAAAGGTTAAAAAAAAAAAAAAGGAGATCACAAAATATCAAAAAAATGGTGTGGTTAAATAAATCAGTGACGGCATATGTGACACAATATTTCTACTTTAACCAAGAATAAAATAGTGAAAAATAGAAAAATGATACAAAAGTACTATATATCCAATTCCTGTAAGTTGCATATAGCTATAAATATGTAGCATGGTAAATACACATGCAAAGAACTGCAAACTCTTTGGCATATTCATAGAGGCTAACTCTGTCTAGGACAACACCTACTTCCAAATGTTGCTGTCACAATTCACTAATATAATCTATTTTATATATAATTTAATAATATACTATAAATAAATTATATGCATCCAGATCTATCCCCCTCTCAGATGACCCACAAAGAATGCCGATCACCTTCCTGCATTTATAATGATTTTAGGTATGTGAAAGTCACCGCACACTTTTCTATACTGAACATGATTTGGTGCCAAGAACACAACCAGGGGTAGAGAAATATCTCAAGCAGGGGAATAAATCAGGCAGAAAACTATTAAGCTTCTGGAACTCTTTGTGGCGTCTCTGAACAGATCCTGTCAAGTCAAAGCCTTAAGTCGATGTCAACTTTCAGTGACAGCTGGATGACGGGGCTTCATCTCCCAGTGTGTGATCTTCAAGTCTACTTTACTGATGCACATAGACTAAGGATAACCTCTTTTCAGAAAGTGTTCTCTTATTACCTTTTAAAAGCATGAATCAGACCTGGAAAAGCTTCGGTTCATTACTTTAAAATAATCATGTGAAGGAACCTATAGCCACATATTCATGGCTAATGGATTCTGCCCCTGAAAGAGACATAATTCTGGACTCTCTTTTTAGTTCCCTGTTGAGTTTCCATGGGAACAAATGTCGGGGTCAACACTACTCATTTTGGCTTGGGAGCTATATGATGAGTGGGTCAGAGAGACACACTCTGCGTCCTATGGGATTTGATTGGGTCTAAATATGGGCATCTACTGGCCATAACAGAGGAGAGGATGGGCCTGAGGGGATCTGGGATATTAAGGTCAATGCAGTGATAGCCTTTGACAAGTGTGATATAAATTTTATCCCCTCTAAATTGCTATCTTTATTCAGCTTTTCCTTTTGTTCAAAGAAATAGAAGAAGGTAGCTTTTCAGGCTGCTCAACACAAAGGGAGAGGATTCTCAAGCCCAGTCCTGAATTCTGATTTAATGGAAATAAAAGTCCAAGTAAATGGAACATCGAAGTGTTGCTTTACTGTGAAATAAGTTCAACCTCAAAATACACATTGGCCTAAATTATTGGTTTGACTCATGGTAAATGCATATTCCAGCATGGGCCTCCAGTCTCCCTTCAAGCAACTGCATTCAAATGCCACAAGAGGCTTGAGCAATAAAGAGCAAGGAATATAGATGCTAAAGTAATTATTTTGACAAAAGCAGCAATATTGCACCCACCCACAATATTCCAGGGAAGTATCTAAAACCTGATTTGAATGCCTACATGTAAGTGAGAGAGAAGGGAATTTAAAGACAAGCTAAGTGACATCTAGAACTTTCTGGTGTGCATGCTCATACATTTGTATTTAAATAATCATCTCACATTACCTTGCCTCTTGTTCATAGAAAAATATATTGCTGTAGTCATTTCCTTCCCTGTTCCCAAAATTTCAACATGTGCATTTCTCCTCACACTAAAGTCTATCTCTCTTCTCCACTTAAAACAAGTCTCATTAAAACCATCATTTATTTCCTTATCATTAGAAATTCTTATGGCTTCAACTTTTCATTGGTTATCTGGCAATTTGCACAACTTCTTTGTAAAACACTTTGCTCTGCTTGTTGTGAATCTCTAATTTATACGACTTTGCTTCTTCCTTTCTTGATTTCCTTTTGTGGGCTCTCCTTTCTCTGAGTTAATATCTTAACTCCACACATTTCTCAGGGTTTGCATCTGGGTCCTCCTTTCTTGCTCTACATATCACCTCAGTGTAGGATTTCTGATCCACCATCACTTCAGTGACCATCTATGACTGTTGACCTGCAGAGCTGGGTTATAGACCACTCTTCAGCTCCAATCTGATGCCTCCGACTGCCTCACAGACCTCTCCACTAGACTACAGGAGCATGCTTCTTAGTACTCTTTAAAAAAAAACAACAAAGAAACATTTTATTTATTTATGCATACAAGAGCTTGGGGGGTGGGGTGGGGAGGGCTGGTGAGAGGAATCACCAGAGATAGAGCGGGAGCAGAACAATCAGATCCACTGAAACACACTGCTGAGGGAAGCAGCGGGCAGGCAAGAGAGGTCCCCTCCCTGGCTGGGGAGAGAACTCACGCTACAGTGGCCGCAGAAGCCCCACAGTACAGCGCTCCACCCCGTGTGCCACCAGGAAGTCCCCTTAATACTCTTTAAGATAGTGAAGGGTGAGTGATGCACGTACACATATGAACGTGTGAATGTGGACTCCCCAAAACTAAATAAGTAAATTAGTGGCAAAACAATAGATTTTTTAAAAAAGAATAAAAACAGAAGCCATATGCCGTGCTCCACCACACCCAGTGTTCTTCGCTTCCTTTCTCACCAGACAGAATCACCGCCAGGTAAGAAGCCCAGACAGCACCCTTAGCTCTTCCCTCTCCTCATCTCAGTATTCACTGTGCCATATAGCATGCAGCTCTCAATATTTCTCACATCCACCTTCTTCTTGCCGTCTGCACTGGCACTACCCTATTCCAGGCCAGCAGTAACTCCTGCCAGGAACCCCCAACACGCCTCACAACTCACTTATCTGCCATGGCCATGCTGCACTCCGGTCTGTTCCCTATATTATAACTAACGTGGCATTTCTAAAACACATGCTATGTCTCTGGTGACAGCCCTGGCAGTGCCATCCCTCAGAATGAGCCGCAGAAACCCCATGACAGTCTGTGTGTTTGATATTAATGTGATCGTTGTGCATCTTTGCTAGTTTGGTCTTTCTTGTGCCACCTTCCTTCCCTCTTTCTGACCCTGCTATACTGACAATCCTTAACTTCATCAAGTAAGCCATTCTCTTTCACAGACCATCAAGTGGTCTGTGCGCACTCTGTTCACGTTGCCTGGAATCTTCTCCTTTCTTCTAAGACTACTCCTCCGTACCTGCCAACTGCATCTGCCTAACTCCTATTCACACTTCAGTTCTCAGATTAGACACTGCTCCTTTCAAGTATTTTTCTCAGTTCAGTTTGGGTGCTTCAGTAATTCTATCATAACACTTAACTCAAGACAATACTTGCTGTTACCTATGCACATTCTATATTGTTAAATGCTCAAAGGCAGACAGTGTGTCTATGTTCCCTGTTCATTGATTTAACAGCTAGCATTGTAGTACTAGTTCTAGAATTGCAATGGTAAACAGGCATGTGGATGCCTTTATTTCTCTTTTACAGCCTATTAAAAACAAAACAAAACAAAAACAAAAAACAGGGCCTCCCCTGGTGGCGCAGTGGGTTAAGCAACACACTATGAAGTAAACCACAACTGCAGCACGAATTCTATCCCTGCTGCCGGCCAGGGAGGGGACCCACATGGCGCAGCAAACCTCTCCTGCTGTGCCTGCTGCTCCCCTCAGCAGTGTACTTCAGTTGATCTGCCTGTTCTGCTCCCCGCTCTCTGTGGTGAATCCTCTCACCCCCTCCCCACACCTCTGGCCTGTACCCCAGTGCTTATATGCATAAATAAATAAATCTTAAAAAAAAAAAAAAGACATGATCAAGTGGCCACATACAAGTTGGACTCTGATAAATGCTACCCAAAAAAACTAGGTTTTGTAAAGTCTATTTTGGGGATATTGTCCTTGCCTATTCAGGAAGACAAGGACAAGGAGGACACCCTTATTTCTGGAGGATGTGATGACTAAGGAGAGATCAGAGCCCGAGAGGTAGTTAATGGATGGAGAGGAAGTACTCTAGTTTACAGAACAGCAGGTGTCAGGGCCCTGAGGTCAGATTTAAGGAATTCAAAGAGATTCAATGTGGTTGGATGGAGCTCTAAGAGAAAAAAACCCAGGATATTAATAGAAGACTAGAGAGTAGTTAAAGGTCCAAACATTCAGATTTTTGTCTTCCATCACTGAGGAATTTCACACAGAGATGTGACATGATCAGATATTTAGTCTGAAAAGATCAATTCTGACTGCAGAACAGAGAATAGCTTGTTTGGACCCAGGATGGATGTCAATATGCCTATTAAGGTCCTGTCCATTGTCATAATCTAGATGGCAGATGATGATGGCATGGATTACTCTGATGACATTAGGCAAGAACACAAAGAGACAATTTGAAAGATAGGAGATAAAATTGGTGGTATGTGATGATGGATTAGACATAGGAGATAAAGAGACAAAATTCCCTAGATGTGATCTGGCATATAATTTATTACAACAAATATATAATTAAATGAAAAAAGTTATTGAATATTATATTATGTCTAGGACTTCTCATTTTTATAAATAAGTACACCTGAACAAAAATACAAACTATAGTTCTTCCACTTACTGAGTAATCAATTGATATCTAGTTGATTAAATTCACTCATCTGTAATATAGGAAAAAATATAGTACAAGCATCATAGGGGTTTTTAGGAGAATTACGAAAATTAACGTAATTTATAAAAATTAACGTAAAGCCATAGGCACAATATTTGATACAAGGCAAATATTCAATATGTAAGTTTTAAAAATATGTGTCTAATGAATATTATTATTGCATAAACATGGACAAAAATACCCTTAACATATGAGATTGAAAGGAGATTATTTTAATGAATATATGGAGGAGGGAAAAGGGAGAGGAAGTCAAAATACCAAAACTGGATACACAATGTGTCCACATTTATAAATAGAAAAGGTCTATCTCTATATACATTTACAAAAATTTTGAGTATAACAATCAAAAACTCAATTATAAGTTTATCTCCATATATTCATATTGTAAAACATTTTCTGCAATGAATATATATGTGATAATAAGAAAAAAATGAATTTGTTTCACCTTCTGCAATTATAAAAAGTCCTTAAGTATCTATTTTTGTGTTAAGTGATTCTAAAATTTTATTCTCTTAATCAGCCACTGGTGTCATCTTGTAACTCAAAGTAAATTTCTCGAGATTCCAGGGTACTAAATATTTCCCAAATATAAGGCATGGAGCCTGCATTTCTGCTTTAAACATTCAAGAGGTGAAATGCAAAAAAAAAACTTCAGGTATTTATATAAGTGTCCAGCTATAATTAAAGGAATATAATATTCTTGAAGATGATGGTCACAAGAATTAACAAAATAAAGCAGCCCTTTGTATTTAAGCAGTAAATTCAGAGTCAAAGGAAGAGAGCAGACTCAAAATCTGATTTTGTCAATAAATAAGAAAAAATAGTATGTAATAATTACTGCTCTTTTTTAATCAAAAGTACTAAAAAAAAATAAACTTTCCAAAACACAGTGGAAGCTTGCTTTAATACAACATTATGCAATTAAGTGGACAAGCATAGGGAGGAGAAAATAAGGAAATGTGCAATATTGAACAGTTTTATTTTCCCAAGCTGAATCTTATATTCATGAAACATAGCTAAAGATTAAGAGTATAAGCAAGAAATCTGGTTTCAAAAACTCATCGGAAGAAAAAAAGCTGAAGGATGTAATATAAACTAAATGAAGTTCAAGATTGAATAGGATAAACCCATCAGATTTCTGTGCTAAAAGATTCTTTCAGTACCAAATATAGCCTAGGTAGTGTATTTAGTACAATACAGATGCTATCTCACTGAATCTTCACCAACAATCCTTTCCATTTCATTATAGAGGAATCCAGAGACAAAGAAACTTTAAAAGACACATAGATTATCCAATTCCTCGAATTTTCTTTTTTTACTCCATAGTGTGGAATCAGAGAAAAGCAGCTAATTTTCAGATTTTACTTGAAAAAAAAATCTATACTTGAGAGTTAAGTGACATTTAGAAGTGTCTACATATCCCTTAAGAACAGAGACCTTTTTTGACTTTTTTAAATGAAAAGGTTTAGGTGATAATTCCGGCATGATAAAGCTTGATTCTCACTGATATTTCAGCCTATTGGCTAATCATTCAAAGGGCTGCCAGGCTCAAGGAGATTACCTGAAGAAAATTTAATGGAGAGGCTAATTCCAGAGGTGAGATCAGTGTAAAAGGAAACCAAGAGGTCTGGTAAGGAATTCAGCCTTGAGTGATGTCTTAAAGAGCAACCTGTCAAGAGCAGGTAATGGATCTGAGGGAATGGAACATACCAACACATTAGTCAGTCTCTCACTGCAGATCTTTTGAAGGCCAAAGATATCTAAAAGGGGAAGACTTGGGACAGTTTCCAAAATAAACACTAAATTTAAAGCTGAAATCCCAAGGGTTTCATCCTGAGTTTTGGTGGGAACTGATATGATAATAATGACTACTAGATCATGGAAAGATGAGAATTACCACAAACTCCAAATAGTTATTAGAAAGGCGAGACACAAGTATAGTCAACTTGTGTTTGAGAATAATCATTAAGCAGGAATATCCCAGAGGTTGGCTCATAAGATTTGATAAGGGAGCAGGAGTAACACCCAAGAGATACTGAATTGGAACATTTTCTCAAATGAAGATCTCCTACCATTCCTCATTTTATGAATGAGAAAATTAAAGCCCACAGAAGCAAATGATAAAGCAATGTTAAATACACATTCGTAAACAGTTTTTATCTGGGACAAAAACACAGCAATAAGACAGCTGAGAATCAGTGTAGTCACCTTCCCATTAAACCACACTGCCATTACTTTCCAGTATTACAGAGCCACTGCTTAAGTAGTAACATATTAATATTTAGGATTGTTTTGATTGTCTCCGTACACAAATATATTGACTAAGAAGCTGAACCATAACCTCCCACCCTTAAATGTTGCTTCATCCTCATTTGAAAAAAAAAAAAGACAAGTAGGCTATTAACAACACTAATACAAGTACAAAACAAAGAGATATATTTATTATATCTTGATAAGAAAAGTCTTTATATATCAAAAACATATTTACCATTCCAGTATTCTTTTATTTCTGTCACCTGGTATTGTTTTCTCCCACATTAAAAATAATATGTAGTTTACTATTGTTTATAGTACAGGTAGGCTGATGAGGAATTGTCTTAGGTTTTGTTCACCTAAAGTCTCTATTGCTTTCTTATTTGGTGCTTTCTCTCATTAGATAATTCTAGATTAATAGCTTCTAGCACTTTAAAGATGTCATTCTATTGTATGTGGTTCATATTGTTTCCATTGTGGTCTGTGGATTTTCATCTTTTATTCTAGGCAGAATGTGTATTTCCTTCTGCAACAGTCTTGAAGATTTACTCTTTACCACAGGTTTTCAAAATTTTTATTATAATGTCTGATATTTTCTTTGTTTATCCTGCTGAGAGCACTGTTCAGCATCCTGGATATGCACAATTACAGTTTTCATCAAATTTGCAAGAATATTTACCAATATTCTTGATGTAATTTCTGTTCTGCCTTTTCACTCCCCGTTTTATAAAACTGCAACATGTTAGTTGACACTTGATATTATTCCTGGTTCACTAAGTCTCTGTTTATTTCGTTCCCTCTATTTTTTTCCCTCAGTGGTTAAGTTTGCATATTTCTTATCATCACGCTTTCAAGTTTAGTATTTTTTTTCCTTTATAGTATCAAATCAGTTGTTAATCCCTTCCAGTAAAATTTTCCACTTAAGATATTGCTTCTTTTCTAGATATTCCATCGTTTTTAAATTCTTCATTCCCTTTCTCATTAGGCTTATGTTCCTCTTAAGTCCTTGAAACTATTTATCACAGCTGTCTTAAAATCCCTATGGCTAATTTCATTACCTTTGTTTTTTTTTATTCTATTTCTAGTGATTGATGTTTCCTCTTACAGTGGGTTATTTTTTTCCACTTCTTCACAAGACTATTTTTTTATTTTTTATTAGCTTCTGGACATTGTGCATTTTAAAATATTGAGTGCTCGGTTTTTAAAAACTACATCATGCCTTTAAAAGAACTGGACTTTATTCAGACAGGTACTTAAGTTACTTGTTATTCAGCTCGAACTTTCCAGTTTCCTTATAAGCTTTGCTAGGGCAGGTTTTAGAGTGTCCTTGACTCTAGAACTAGTTTATTCTCATAGAGCATGACCTTCTAGTGTTTCCACTGAATACCTCAGTGCTTCCTCAAGTACTCTTTACCATGCTTGAACAAATCCCCCAGCCCTTTGTGTGTTCTAGGAACTTCAGCTTACAGCTTGTAGGTTGCTTTTGTCCAACTTCATGACATAGCACCGTTCATATCTATTTTTTAATATTCAATATAATAGTCAAGAGGACCTTAATGAAAACTTTGGAGCTCTCTTCTCAAGCAGCTCCCTTCTTTTTGGTATTCTGACCCTTAAACACCAGACCCTTAATCTTCCAAAATCCCAAACTCTGTCTTCTGCTTTGCTCTGCTAGAGATTCCCCTCCCTTCACGATTCCCCCTCCTTCACTGTAGTCTGGAAAGTACCTCCAGACAGAAAGCCATCATGAGCTAAGGTTCACTTTGTTTATTTCCCTTCTCTCACAAGTCACACCACTATTGTCTATTGGCCAGAAACAGCTGCCTCATGTATTGTATTTCACCCAATTTGTTAGTTGTTTATTGTGAGGATCAACCCATTACAGTTAATCCTTCATAGCCAAAAGTAGAACTGAGCCTGTATGAAATTTGGTAATTATAAAATTTTCAATTTTTTTTAAAAAAATAAAGTTTCCAAAGGTATCTCATCATTTAAAAAAATGTACTCTAGTATACTGATTTTCAGATGTGGTTGTATATTGGAATATCCTGAAGTCTCACTCCCACAATTTCTGATTTAAACAGCCAGGGACACCACTTGGATGGCACAAACTTTAAAAGCATCCTTGGTGGGTAAGAGAGGAGAGTTTTGTAGTGATGGTACATTTAGAGTCTCTCGATGGTGCTGGTCATGCAGACCTCAACATGGGCTAAAATTGCAGAGCTACACATACACACATGTGAGTTGTGTCATGTATGCTGAGTAAAATTTGAATAGATTCTGAAATTCACCAATGTCAAAAAAGCATTCTTGGTGTTTCCACTATGCTTTGAGAGACCACATTTATTTATTGCAACCTTCCTGCCTCTCTCCTGCCAATCACACCTCACCCCTCACCCATGCCTTTTTTTTTTTTTTTGAGTTTGTGTAACTATCTTTTATTTAACTTTTTTTAATTTAAGTATATTTGACATCATTTGTATTCCCCAGGGAGTTCCCACCACCATTCCACCCGTGCACCATCACCTCAGTCTCTTGTGCTCTTTCTGCCCTCATCCCACCCATGCCTTTTTACTGCAGTGCCAGTCACTCAGTATTGCTCACATCAAATCAGTGGTTCACCCATCCACTGGAAATTCAGTGTCAACTAATTACTGTTTAAGATACAAAGAGATGTCATAACCAGTCTGCATTTTTTCTGTTTGGAACTAGTTTATTACCTTCTCTATGATTCTATTATGTTCATCCTGATTGAGCATCTTTTCGCAACAAAGGAGCAAAGTTTTGTTTTGAACCAAGTGCTGTCATCTGTGGCCATAAAGAGAATTAAGGCTAATCCCATTGACACTTTTATCTCTACTTCAGCCTCCTGAGGGAATGTGAAGCATGTGTGAGTCCTCTTTTAGAAGTTTTGCTTTACTTGTTATTGCTGCAGTCCAGTCATCATTCCTTAAAAATAACAAATTATAAAAAGATTTTTTTTACATGATCCACACAATTTTCTCACTAGGTTATCAATGGTTATATTTATGTTGTAGAGCTATCACAGATGCCCATACCAGACCTATATTTTTCTATTCACTCTACCAATACGTGAATATTAGAGTTGACAGCTCTAGAGGGTGTGGCTTGACTATTGCAGAACAGGAGAGAAGAAGGAGGCTTGTTTAAATTCATTCCATAAGCAGTGAGAACACTCAACACATTCCTTTCACAAAGACTCACAGTCTTGTTTCTTTACGGTGAAAAGGAAGTTTTTTCCCCCTTTATCCTGGAAGTTACTTAAAAACTACAGTTAAAAGGAATAATATAAAAAGGCTTCATGTACATGTTTTTCAAAAACAGTCATGTCTCGTGAGATCTAGTTGTAGAAATCTTGCTGGAAGAGACGGGACTTTTAAAAAGTAAGTAAGATTTTTCTCTTCCCATAATGACAATATCAGGTAAAGAAGAAATCTTAGACAAAATCTTAGAAAATGAATAAATTCCAAGGGCGAGGGACATTTCTTTAAAAAAAAAAGACAACTACGAACTAACACAGAAATGTCATATTTCTAATTTGTTGTTTCCATTGAAAGTATTCAAATGTAAACTCAAACCATGGTTACTGTCATTTCACAACACAAAGAATATTGCAATTTCAGTGGGAAGGAAAGTATTCTCCAATCTCTAAACTTCTGTTACAAACAATTCTTGGAAAAATTTACTAATTACTTTTTTTCTCATCTATTCCCCCTCTAGCTGTCCTGACACCAGATCTTCCAGGAAATACTTAATGTGTGAGCTTTGCCATAGATTATTTTCTAAGAAGCCCATGCAGAGACAATGCTATTCTTTCCCTTGTTTTAGAAATGAAAACAAATAAGACTTAAACAAATATGTCCAAGTTACATAGCCAGGAAACTATATAATTGGGATTCAGCTCAAATTTGTTAATATGCCTGATCTTTATGTTATTTCTCAATACGCCAATGTATTTTTTCTGATAATATAGAAAAATTGTAACTTCAAACAATGATATAAAAATATTTCATTGTCAAGTAATAATGAATTTTGAAAGCTATTCTGGATAAAGGGGTAAAAATCCACATGTTAAAATGAAATTAAGAACATACAGCAGATACCACTAGAAACCTCATCTGCATCTCATTTGTCCTCTTCCTTAGTAAAGAACCATGATTCAGTTTAGGGTAGTTAGGTGGTTTTCAGCTTCCCTTGCAGCTAGTGGCAGCTATCTGATACTGTTGTGATTGAGAAGATGTAGGTAGAAATCACAAAGAATCGATTCTGGGAAAGCTCTTTAAAAGGGAACCCATTCAACTAGAATGTGTTCTTGGTTCTTCAGCTTTTTCTTCCATTCTACCTGGACTGTAGACTTGACATAGGAAGGGGAACAGTTATCTTGTAGCTGCAAACATTTTTGAAAGTGAAAATCACATCCAATGAATTGAAACCTGGAAATACAGATGAGATATGGAGTGCTCGTGGGGTGATCTGCTATCAAACTTGGTCTGGAGTGCCCACATCATAACTTCTTGTGAGGTGCAAAAACATAAATCTTCTCATTGCTAAGGAA
Organism: Galemys pyrenaicus; assembly: GCA_019455555.1. Lineage (NCBI taxonomy): Eukaryota > Metazoa > Chordata > Mammalia > Eulipotyphla > Talpidae > Galemys > Galemys pyrenaicus. The sequence continues at coordinate 13,262,398 of JAGFMF010011709.1, forward strand.
GTATTTTTACGAGATTCTTATTCTTTGTAGCAGAAATTGGTACAGACATGACTTCTAAAATAATAATAAGAGGATTGCAAATGTAGCTGAAGGAATGATGAGGATGCCTGCAAAGGATTTGGAAGTTCAAAATACTGAGAAGACAAGTTAGTAGGCTGCCATCCACAGTGGAAATATGGGAGAAGGGAGAGAGCAAAGAAAATTGTGCATTCTTATGGGGGAAAAGGTCGAGAGATGGGCCAAGTATAGATGCTGAAACTGAAAACACCTCAGAATCTCAATGCTTCTACTGAATTAATATGGAATCTGCAGTTAGGGGCAGATGGAACCCTCCCACCCTAACTTAAACTTGATGGGACGGTATGAACTCGAATTCTGGCTCTCTTCAATTGTGTAGAATACCCTCAACTTTCACTTGCTGATGGAAAAATGAAGTGTAAACCAAATTTTTGGTTGAAGCTAGTGTGAGATGCAAAGATTGGTTCTGAAGTTACAAATGAAGATACTAGCGAGACAATGGGTGGGATCCAAAGCTGAAAGGAACAAGGGCTTCTTCAGTTTTCCTTTAATTCATACTTTAGCTTATTTTTCACCTATTTAAGTAACGAACTTATTGTAGATTGAGGACCTCATATGTTTTAACCATAGCTAGCAAAAGATGGAGTTCTTTAGACACTGTCAAAGTGCAATTTTCCAAAAATTGAAAACATGACTCGCACACAACATCAAATGATCAAATTATTAAACTAATTTGAGAAGGAATCAGCACAGTCCTAACACATTGTCAAAGAGCAGTCGAAGAGCAGGTTATAAAGATGAAAGAAAAGATATTTGAGTAAAATGGATAGTTTAGATCTAAAATGAATACACTAGACTCTGCAGTTAAATTTTCTACAAGACAGAAATCACTTGCATGTCTATTGGACAAAAACCTTCAAGTTGAGATGTAACATTACACAGAGCTCTTATCCATAATAAACAGGATAATCTATCATGCACAGGCATATTTCTCTGCCATTTTTAAGTGGTCCTTTGGAAGTTTTATTAGAAATTCTCCCAAATAAAACTTAAAGGACATTCAATCTTCTTTGACTTGTTCCTCTAAGTATCAGAATATCTAATTTTGAGAAAAATAATCTGACCCTGTGGGTTAGACTAATAGAACTATTTTAAATTCAGGAAAGGAAAAACAAGGATGAAAGAGAATCAAATCCTCAATATAAATAGATACCTCAAACTTACATATGAATTTCATTTAGTTCTTACCCAACCAAGCAAAGTGATCATTATGAAGCACATTTTTAAATGAAAAAATTGAAATCACACAATAAGAGAGCTGCAAATGGGTCTCAAGTCCACCTATTTCTGTTTCTAGCCTTTCAACTCTTTCCATGGGGCCAGATGGCCACTCATGAAACTCAGAGATTGGCTGAGTCATTCGCTCACTGATTAATTCAATAATACTTATCGATCCCTCCTACATCTTCAGCAAATGTCAAGGCCCCAGCGGCAGTGGTGACTGAACTGGTCTGTCTTTACAGTTTCTGCCTGTGGTTCAAGAGGCTCCAGGCCTTTATTTTAGCCAGAGTTTCCCCTGATGTATTTTTAAAATATTTTTTCTGAAGTCCACTAATTTAAAGTGGTTCCTTTACTTTTCAAAAGCATGCTTCTCTTTCTACCCTCTTAGCCTACAGATAGATACCTGCCTCTTTTATCCAGGGGCCTCTGCCATTTCTTGCTCCCTCTCATCTTTCCCCTCTAAAGCTATTTCATTCCCTGAGTTCAGAGCTGCACAGTTTTCCTTGTAAGTCCCACCAAGGTCTCACAGGCTCAGTTCAAAGGTTTCAGATGCCTACAGGACTAGCAGCTGCTCTGGGGAAACCTGAGCCTGGAGCCCTGTCAAGCAGCTCCACCAGGCCCCGCCCTCTGCAGTGGTGTGTGCTGAGCCTGGGCTGGACAGAAGTCAGCCCTGGCTGGGGCTCACCTTTCACTTGGGACATGTCTGAGGAAGCTGTTCCTTCCTACAAAGTGTCCTGGCTACATGCCCAACGTGAACCTAATTCAGGCTGGCTGGCTTGGTGGTCATCCACAATGAGAGTAAGACAGAACCCAAAGGAGAAAGGGGGCCCCTAATACATTATTGCTGGGAGTGTACACAAAATCCATTTTGGAAAAATGTTTGAACCTACCTTTAAAACGAAAAATGGAGGGGCCTCCCTGGTGGAGCAGTGGGTTAAGCAACACACTATGAAGCAAATCACAGCCACTGCAGCACAAGTTCGATCCCTGCCTCCGGCCAGGGAGGGGACTCACATGGCGCAGCAGACCTCTCCTGCTGTGCCCGTTGCTCCCCTCAGCATGTGCTTCCATTGATCTGCCTGTTCTGCTTCCCACTCTCTGTGGTGAATCCTTTTACCCCCCCCCCCCGCCCACACCTTTGGCCTGTACGCCAGAGCTTGTATGCATAAATAAATAAATCTTAAAAAATAAAATAAAAATGGAAAAACTCTATAACCCAGCAATCCCACTTTGGGTATCTATCTGAAAAATACATGCTTCACAAATTTTTCATTGCAAAATAAAATATATATATATATTTTTTTTATTGCAGCACCATTTACAATAGCTAGATTTTGGAAGAAATATAAGTGTCCACTGATAGAAGGATGGATTCAGAAGATGTGGTTTATCCACACAATGACATACTATTAAACTCTATGGAAAGATGAAATGTTACCATTTACAGCATAATGTTACCATTACAACATAATGATGTGCAATAAAGCAAATCAGAATGATAAAGAAAAATATTGGATGATTTTAATATTCAACATTAATATTTTAAGGGGATGGGTGAAACAGACATGGGTGAGAGACCTATGGGGAGGCTAACAAGGGCAGCCTTTATCTTGACTTAGGTTTTGATTTTGCTCTTTTCCTTCCAGATTTGCCTGTACCCTTCTGTCTCTTTCCTATGGGTCCCCACCAGAAAGTGCCTTTGATTTGTGGCAAGCTTTGGGGACTGAGCTGTCCTGCTTTGGACCAACCCTATTTGTTTGGGCATTTACCCACGAGGGGTGGTAACTTTGGGTGTTTCATGTGGAAGCTATTTTAGCTATGTCCTTTTTCTTCTCTTTGCTGCACACAAACTGTATTAAAGTTATATTCTATTGAAGCTCTTACATACTAGAGTACGTTTGTCTTGATGCAGCGGATGGCAGCACCCATTTTGAGTGGGCAGGTTGGGGGTTCCAGGGTACCCCTGACCCTGCTCTGTAACCATCTGGGGCTGGCCCCTGAACACCGATGGTCTGCTGATTGCACCCCATGACACCAGGGCATCATGTGGGCCTGTGAACCATACCTTATGTGGAAAAAGAGTAATTTTGTATAAGACTAAAGATCTTGATATGAGGAGACTGGATTATCCGGGTGGGCTCTAAACACAAGATCATGAGTATCCTTATAAGTGACAGGCAGAGGGGAGATGTCAGATACACAGAGAGGAGAAAGGAATTAGAAGAGAGAGCTTTGAAGATGCTATGGTGTTCGCCTTGAACTTGGAGGGAAAGGTCATCAGGAGCAGTGCGGAAGGGAATGCCCACAACCACCAGAAACTGGAAAAGCAAGGAGAATGATTCTAGAGTCTCCAGGGAGAGCAGAACTCTGCCAACACTGTGATTCTGACTCAACGATAATGATTTCTAATTTCTGGCCTCCAGAGCTCTGAAAGAATAAACTTCTATAGTTTTGAGCAATGAAGGGTGTGGTTGTTTGTTCCAGAAGCACATAACACGTCTGAGTTCAAGTTCTCATCTGCTGAATCAGGGGTGGGCGGCAGACTGGAGTGGTGGTTCTCTCTCTGGCTACAGCAGAAGCTTGTTTCAATCGTTCTGATGTGGGACTGGGTCCAGAGATGCTGCTTGGAGACCTGGGTAAAAGCTTTCCCAATGGTTATAAAGTATAGGAAGCCTTAGGCACCACTTGGTGAAATGGCTCTTCCCACACAGATATGCTTTTGATGCTTTTGTTCTCTGCTTGGATGTGGGCTAGATCCCTGGGGAGGAAGGAGGAAAGAAAGAGAGTGGGAGAAACCAAGCCAAGACCGCTTGGGAAGAGAGTCAGAGGCACATCACAGCAAATTTGCACTTGTCCCTCCCAGTCCCGGGAGAGCGAAATCACCTTTAGCGGTGAGGAAACACTGGAGAGGTAGATGACTTTTCATGAGGTGACATCAAATGGCGGGTCAATTTATTTCTCTGTTTTGCTAAAATAAAAATCAAAGGCAGAACCAAAATTCAAAGGACTTTCCTTTTTTAATGACGCATTCATTCATTTGCCATATGTTGAGTAAGGTGCTTTCTTGTATGATGTACAATGTTCAGCCATTGAGCAAATATGCACGGGCACTTACTATACATCAGGCACTGTTCTAGGTACTTGAGAGTCAGGCAAAATCCAGAGAAATCCTATCCTATAGGACGTGCTAGGAAAAAACTTGCTGCGATTAGAATGAGAACTGGGTGCAGAAAGAGGATAGGAGTGGGAGGCTGGACAGAGAGACTCCCTGGAGGTAAATCTGAGGCCTGAAGTAGGAAATTGCAAGAGGCCTAAGTTCCTACTTGAACTTCCACAGTCACTGGAGCAGCCAAGAATGGAGGGCCATTTTTCTCAACCAACCCAGAGAATTTCACCTCTTCTCAGGACTTGATTACTTGAACAAAGAATCAATGTATTCTCTTCTGCCTTGCTCTCCTTCGGAATTATTTGGAAGTGGAAAATGTGAAAGCTGTAAATAAAACCTCAAGTGTGGGGGTTATGATTTGTGTTCAACCACTAAGATCCCCTTTGCTCTTTTTAGCAAAAAAGACAGCAAAAGGAAACTTTTCAGGCAAATCCCCCAAAAGCAAGTTGAATAATCTCCAAAGGACAAATTCCTTGACAAGAAACTCTGGGGAGGAACAGTAGCCAGGCAGCAAGAGTCGACAGACTTCATAGCTCCACGCTGACGTTCAGCTCAGCGATGTGATTTCCTTTGATCATTTTTGGACCAGTCCCTTTTCCAATTAAGGATCACAGCTGCTAAGAATAAAGTGAGGTCTGTTTAACTGGCAGAAGGCACAAATGGCCCACTCATGCCATCAATGGGAGTTGTTGTTCGGGAAATATTGCCATTGAGAATTTTAAATGCTAATGGCATTAATTTCTCTTTCAATGCTCATTGTCACTCCATTTCTTTTTTAAAACGCAGATGGGCTTTGTGTTGGTTTTTTTTTTTTTTATTGGAGTGAATCAAAAATGTTTCTCATGAAAATGGAGATTCAGAATTTTAAAACTTCTAGGAAATCCTGATGTTATTTGTTTAACCAACTCATTTATAGAGGAGAATGTTGCCTTGAAAGGCTGAGCAGCTGGGTGAAGGCAACACCACTACTTAATGACAGACTCAGAACTAGGGACTGGTCTCTGCTCCCCAGCCTGCATTCACTGTGCCGTTAGATTTACTTTTGTGAGAGGGATCAGTAGTTCACCCTTAAATTGTCTTTGCCTTGAATAAGTGTCAACTTAGTTTTTCTCCCAGGAATTTTTTCTTCTTACTCTTTTTATCAGGTTTGGGATCTCTCTTACTCTTTTATCTTCTTCTTACTCTTTTATCAGGTTTTGAGCACTTCATGGAGTTGGAAGATTTCATTTAAGTCTCAAGTCAAATGCACGCAATCATAATTTATTGGGGGCAATTCACATTATAATAATATAAGCAGACAATTCAATCGCCAGTAAAAAAGGGGGAAGGTTAGCGACCTTTTATCAAAGTTCAGTATGTGGGCATGCAGAGAGAGTGAGAACCAGTTTAGACAGTTCCTAGTAGCCAGGGTTCTACAACGACAGGGAGGGGTGCCATGTCTGGAATTTGGTGACAAGAGGTTAAGCATAGCACTGTGAAGCATCCACAGCCACTGCAGCATGAGTTCAATACCCAGCCAGAGAGGTGACCCACATGGCACAGCAGAACTCTCCTGTCTTGCCCGCTGCTCCCCTCAGCAGTATATTTCAGTCAATCTGCCTCTGTCCTGTTCCCCACTCTGTCTCTGGTGAGTCCTCTTACCCCCCCTACCTCTGGCCTGTACCCCAGTTCTTTTACGCATAAATAAATAAATCTTTAATAAAAGAAAAAGGTGTCCCATGTGGCTCTTGCCAAAACCTAGAGAAGGACTCATGAGTATCGGTACGATGTCCATGAGCATCTCAAGTCCAGTGTCTATATTTGTACCACTTCTCAGACACTTATAAACAGGACCATCCATTAATTTTGATTTAGGCAGGGTACCTCAGCTCAGCCAAGTTCTTACCTGTCCTTTCCATGTATGTTCCCATACCTTTCCATGTATTTTTATCAGTGCCTTCAAAAACAAGTGTTTGTTTGCTAATTGATAACTAACACAAATTTCCTCCATCTTTTCACTAATCAGGGTCATTACAATGTCAATATATACATTATCTCCATCAGTCAGGATCTTGACCACATCTGTCTTTGTGAAAGCACTCAAATATAGAGCCTGGTTAAATCTCCCACAGTCTTTTCTGAATAACTGCTACCTTTTCATTCAAACAAAGAAGTCCTTATGCACCTGAAGGCCTAAGGGGATCATGGAAATGTGTTGTTCTTCAGAGACAGACACATTTCCTGATGTAGTGTAACAGGGTAACCCCCAGGGAAGGGGCAGGTTCCAGGTTTCCTGCCCCATCCCAAAGAAGACTGGAGATGGGCAGGAAGGAGAAGCTAAAGAAGATTGGAAGAAGGAAGGGAAGAGATCAAGAAGACCTAGATGATGTACATGGAGCAGAGACATGTGAAGAAGCTACACTTGCTCCCCAACCTTTGACTTGTACTCGGACTTGGGGGATATGGAAGCAGACACTTGAAACAAACGTGGGTGAGAGACCCAGGGAGAAGCTGACAACAGCAGCCTTTATCTTGATTTGGGTTTTGATTTTGCTCTTTTCCTTCCAGACTGCCTGGCCCCTTCTGCCCCTTTTCTATGGTCCCCCACCAGAAGATGCCTTAGATTAGTGGCAGACTTTCAGGCCTCAGGGTCCTTGCTTTGGGCCAACACTTTTTGATTGGGCATCTACCCACAAGGGAGGACAGGTAACTTTGGGTGCTTGATTTGGAAAATATATTCTTTGTCTTTTTCTTCTCTTTTCTTTATTGCATACTAATTGTATTAAAGTTTTTTTGTTGAAGGTGTTATCACTGGAGTATGTTTTGTCTTGACACAGTAGATGGCAGAACTCATTTAGAGCAGGGAGGTGTGTGCTTCCAGGGTGCTCCTCTCCCTGTCTGTAATACAGCACCTCCTGTGGCTTGTGTGGACTTCAGATATCAAGTGACCATCAGGTGACCTGATCAGCTGTTTGTTGCAGGTAAATCACTCTTAATGGAGTGCTCTAAAGACTGAACACTCACTCTGATGTTCTGGAAAATACTACTGTGATTCAGTTCACACTTGCATTAATCAAGACCTACTTACTTTATCTGCATATCCATAATTCTGTTGCAGGTGGGAGGTGAGTGAAATAGATAAAGAGAATTGAGAATATCATGGTGGATAAAACTAGATTAGCAGAAAATGCAACCTTGGTTTAGGTACACAGCTTCAACACAATAAAAACTGCAACAAACTTGAAGTTCAAAGAAATTTTGTTACAGGCACTTTATCCCACCATTTATTACACACACACACACACACACACACACAATGTTGTTAATAACTGCTTAAAGCCAAGTCTTATTCTTGGCATTAAAGAACATGATATTTGTAGAAGGCAGACTTCATTCAAAGGGACAAAGGGAACTATTGAGGTAAGTGTAGAAACCACTGTAATGGATCTTGGAGTAGGGGAGAGAGAATGGGCATGTAGGGATTGATAGTCAAGAAACAGGGTGGGGATCAGAAGATAATAAAAATTACTGAGGACCTCAAATTAGGAAATAGTTTTGCTGACCTGAGATAATAGGATTTTTTCTGAAGACAGGTCAGGGTAAGTAGGCATCCCTTGGAGGCTGGTGGAAGATGAGGAATTCAGTTAGATATCAAGGACAATCAGATACTGAGAATGAGTGACTCTGACTAAAACTAAACAAGGCAGAAATAAACATGGCAATCTAAAAACTGAGGCCTAATTGAAAAAAAGAGCTCAATAGAGTCTGTGTTTGGTAAAGAAGAGAATCTCTGTTTAGGAAATAAGAGATAATGTTCAGCTAAGAGAGAATTCTTGTTCCTTCATGATTTGCATTATAGTCTTGAAAAGTCTACTTTCCATCACTCAGCCTTGATTTTCTCATCTTTAAAGTGGGGAATTTTGATACTTGATAAACTAGGACTCATATTTCAAGTGCAAAGACTAAATACAGCCCTCTAGAGAAGAGGTCGTAACAACAATATGTATCAGGCACTGTACTAGGATCACCTAATTATTCCATCATTCTGCCAGTTACACAGCACTACTTCCTTATAGCCACAGTAACTAAAGCCCAGTGAAAGGAAGTGTTTGCCTGTGTTTCAAAGATCAGGAGGTGGACACTCAGGGATTCATGACACACCTGATGTGCAAATCCATGTGTTTGTCATTTAATAGACTTGACTTCAATTTAGCATGAAAAAAAGCCCAAATTTTTGTAAAACCAATAGCGTTAACTAACCAAACTGGTTAAAATATTTTATACTTACAAATGAGTCAGAGAAGGAGAAATACCATGTGATTTCACCCACATGTGGAAAAGTAAACAAAGCAAATTAGCAAACAAAACAAAAATGAACTTTTAGATACTGAGAAGAGACTGGTGGTTACCAGAGGGGAAGGAGCAGGTGGGAGGTGAGTGAAATAGATAAAGAGAATCGAGAATATCACGGTGGATAAAACTAGATTTTGGGTGATGGTCTTAATAAATATACAGATGTCAAATTATAATACTGTACACCTGAAACATATCAAGTTATCAACCAATGTTACTCCAAAGACAATTCATTATAAATAACAATAATAAAAAGCACTACGGAAAACAGCAACAACCAAAAATATGCTTACAATGGCATATATCTTCTCCCTCTAGCAAAAGAAATTTTCTCCAATTCCAAATATCTTATCTCTTGATACACATTCCAGAACCATCAAAAGCAATAATTGAAATCATATCTATAGGTCAATCAGTCTACAAATTTGACAGCTTAATCAAGAGATGTGTAGTCTCTAGTGTAAAAAAAAATTTTTTTTGTCTAGGCCCAGGCAATTTCAGTATGAAAAACTCAGATAAATAAAGTTTACCTGTGGCGCATAAACAGAATTCAGGTATTGACCTTTGAGACTAGACGCTTCCTATTTTTAACCACAAGTAAAAAATAAAAATCTAAATAAACAGGAAAACTGATAACAAAAGTTTCTTGTTTCCCCAGAAATCTCAATTCAATAGGTATGTTGTAGAGTTTGGCAAATTTTTTTTTTCTTTAACTACCACCTTTGGTGATTTTTTTTTTCTTTCTTTTTTTATGAACAGCACAGGCAGATCTACTGAAAGGCACTGCTGAGGGGAGCAGTGGGCGAGGCAGGAGAGGTCTGCTGCGCCATGTAGGTCCCCTCCCTGGCCGGCGGCAGGGATCGAACTGGTGCTGCAGTGACTGGTTTGCTTCATGGTGCGTTGCTTAACCCACTGCGCCACCAGGGAGGGTCTCTTTGGTGATTTTTTAAATCTAATTATACATCAGGTCACAACTGAGAAACACTGAGCAGTGGTTTTCAATTTTTTGTGACAGTGTTTTTAAAATGTTTAGAAAGGGGTCTCTCCGGTGGTGCAAGGGGTTAAGCACTGCACTATGAAGCATCTGCATCCACTGCAGCACGAGTTTGATTCCTGGCCAGGGCGCTGACCCACATGGCACAGCAGACCTCTCCTGCCTTCCCGCTGCTCCTCCAGCACTGTATTTCAGTTGATCTGCCTGTTCTGCTCCCCATTCTGTGCTGGTGAATCCTCTCCCCTCCCACACCTTTGGCCTGTATCCTAGTCTTTGCATGCATAAATAAATAAACCTTAAAAAAATGTTAAAAAAATAATAAGATGTTCAGAAACACTCGAGTGTTTTGACATCGATATTTTTGCAAGGCTTAAAGAAGTTTGTTTAGTTAATAGGATGGAGCAATAATAAATATGATCACCAATATGACCACAAATAAATATAATCACAAATACTTTAATCATAAATAAGGTTAGAATAAGTATTTCTGGTGTGATTTGATGAAATAGGCTTTCAAAGATTAGGGGAGGGGAAGAACACATCAAAAAGGAAAAAAAATAAAACAAGTAAAGTTTATCCCTGGGTTTTATCAAATGCATCCCAAAAATATGACCGTTCTAGGAAACATTTAATTCAGTATCACCCCTATATATTGCTTTGGTTGTTCTGAATTAAATGTACACCAACTTGAATGTTATAAATGAAAAGGAAACAAACAGAAAAACTGACATAAAATTGTCTAATTTAATTTCTGTACTTGAGAACAGTCAACATCCAAGAAGAATTCTCAGGAAACAAGACTTGGTTCTCATCTTACTCTAAGGTGTCCCTGATGGTCCTGATGGTCTGTGCAAAAGCAGAAGGGAAAGAACCTCAAAGCAGCCTTGAAATGGGGGTTGGGGATGGGGAGCCACGGTTCCATCATTACCTGGCAAATTCGAAACCACATTCTATTCCAGAATAATAATCCAACTCCTAAACCAGGCAACCTTGAAATGCTAATTCCAGTATGTTTTAGGTAGAAGAGGTATGTTAGGAGATAATCAACTCTTCAAACGCGATTAATTGGCCACTGGCCTCTTCTGGGAGCCTGAAACAAAGCCATCAGGCCAGGAACACATCAAAGACCCGAGTTCAGTTCCCAGTAATCTTCCAGAACTGATACTGACCTCACTCTCTCAACTCTGAAACTGGCTTTTATTTAATTCATTAAAATAAATTCATGATTCCATTTTCTAAATTCCTATTTTTAAGATTTCCCCTCTGCCAAACTGCAGAGAGAGCCTCACTGACATAATCCACACCCATGCACGCTGTTCTCTTGCCCACGCGATGTAGTGTGGCGCTGGATAGAAACGTGTTCCTTGCTGTGCAGGAAAAACAGAGACATCTGTATTGCGTTTCCCCACAGCAAAACCCTCACATGCCTTGCCCTACAATCTGCAAGGTAGCCAAAAGGGACCCTTTGCACTCCCATTTTACAGATTAAAAAAGAAGACTCTAAGAGGTCAATTGACTCACCTGGTAGAGGCCATGTCAGGCTGGAGAAGAACCTGGGCTTCGTGTAAGCGGACTGCTTGTTCTTAGCGCTAGCCTCTTCCGCTCTTCCTCCTTCGCTTCTTTCCTTTCTCCTGGAGTCCCTAACTATTGAATTCCTTGAATTCACCCAGGCAGACATTTGTGGTTCAGCCACTGACTGGCAGATGCATGTCCATACCGTGTCCCCATAATCCAGAAGCAATGCAGGTGTCCCTGGCTGTCCCGAAGTTCACTGTGCTTTACGGAAGACCTCGGTTATTGTCTGATATCACTGAAATAAGTTCGAAGAGGATTTCCGCGTTTACGACATACGTCAGAAATGGAGAAGTCGCCCAGAAGTCCTTTTACGGCAGTCACTCTGGAAGCCGCGCACCCAGGCGGTGGCACCCGCCAAGCTCCTGCCCCGGACCGCCCTGCTGCGGACGCTGTATGTATCACAGGGTTCCAGCTTTCACGACGCTCGTGTGATTGTAGATTTGGTGTGTTTGTGCTTTGGTAGGATTCAGTAGGTGGTGTTGAGTGTTTGGCAATGCTCAAAAACACCTCCCTATAAATTAATCGTGATTGCTTCTTCACGAAGCCACTTATGCTTACAAAAGGCTCTGCTGGAATAGTGGAAAAAACCTGTCTTGCCAAATCTGAGGAGCCAACTTGATATTTTTGTTGTTATTCTTTCTAAAGCTGATCTTACCTACATCTTAGCCTGGAGGGGTATTTTTTGGCTGTTTCATATGGATAGTCTTGTGTATATATATATATATATTGCTTCATAGTCCGCATAATTTGCACCAAACTATGTCTGTTGTAATCACCTGAGGATTCTTTTGTCCCTAGGTAACCTTAAGAACAATGATATAAGGCCACAAAGTTTGAACCCAAAAACAAAACAAAAAAATGGAGCTGAGTTCTTTGCAGGAGAACATGCCCTAGAGGTTAAAGGAAGGAGGAGCTGAGGTTTCACTCCTGGTCTCCAGCAAGCCCACCATTCTTTTCAACACCCCACAATGCAGCTCTTTTTTGTTCTCAGCAATAAATAGGAGTCCTTACCATTGTCCTTAATCACATGACCTTGGGCAAGCTTCCACTGACCTCTCCATGCTTCATTCATGAAGTGAAAACACACACCAATTGGCTCATTGTAAGGTTTGAATGGGACTGTCTGAAGACAGCAGGCTTTTCTGTAACTTCATTAGCAGAGACCAGGGGCCTGTGGAACCGGGAGAAGGAGAGGAAAGGCAGAAAGAGGAAGGAGAAGCAGTGGGAAAATGACAAACATCTACTTGTAAGTGCATTACGGATTTCCAAATTGAGTTCCTCTTAGAAAGAAAAATAGGTCTCTCTCATACTGTGCATGGGTAAAGACATGAGGTTAGACAGGCTTTACAACCACAACAACAAAAAAATGAGGAGGAAAAGTTCTTACAGTCTATACTAGACTACACTAAAATTTTCTATATTTATAAATTTTAATATGTGGATGAGAATCATAAGACAAGTATAGAATGCTGATTTCACCAAATTTATGTGATCGTGAAGATTTTTTTTATGTCACAGAATGTTCTTTAGAACACACTTTGCTCAGTTATGGCTGTAAAAAAATGAAAGAGATAAGACCTCCGGATAAAATAAATCACTCACAACTTCACATAGTAATGGTTTATCAAGAGCTTTAACTGAAATAATCTCAATATGTGATGTTCTGGCCACACTGTCCCCTTGAATTTTTGCTAATCTCATAAGACCTTTAATTAAAACAGCTGATGACCATATAAACAACGGAAGTGTTTTGTCTCTCACCGATTTGTTCATTGTTTTCATTCCTATGTTCCCTCTTCCTCTGGGATCCCAGATCTAGCATTTGTTCTCTTTCTATAGGATTTGACACAAAAGGGGCATTCTGGGAGCCCAGGTAGGTATTAATTGAACTGATGTTGAATATGCACCTTGTTCTTGGCACTTAGAAATGCTGGGGAAAAATAACAACAAATCCCCACTATTTGTGCATAAAGGCAAATTTGAATTGTATTAATACAGAATTTAAATATTAATCTAGATATTAGCTTCACTGTTACTTTTAGACAAGAGGTAACTTCTACCTCTTAAATTGTAGACATCGCTGGCCTCTAGATAAAGCAGGTAAAAATAGTTATCTGATATCTATTTGATACAATATATATGATATAATATGTTTCCATATGATATAATAGTTTCTATCACTATTGTGGCAGTGATAGAAAATGGTACATTTCCTCTTTTTTGCCTCTCATATCATCCCTTTCTTTTGGAGAATCATGTTTTATCCCAACTCTTGGTCCATATGGGGTAGAAAGGATAAATTCCATACCTCTGATGGGAGGGGGAGGTCTGGTGAGAGGAGACATGGCCAGAAAACTTTGTCCTTTGGTTAAAGGGTCAATTGAAGGATGGACATATGAGGTCAACAGATCAACTGATCTTAGCCCTCAGGACCATTGCTGAGGCTCTCAGGAAAGAGGAGTCCTTTGTTCTCTGACTGCTAGCTATGAGAATGATGTAAGTCTGGACATTCTGGCGGCCATGTTAACTACCACACTGGAGTAGCATCCTGAGAATGAGTATAAAACCGAGGAAGGCAGGGTCAAGACAGAGAGACAGGCAGTTCACTGATGGCTTTGAGCTTCTGCCTTCAGAAGCTAGAAACACTCCTGAAATTCTAGTTTTATGTGCCCATAGATGCCTTTTTACCAGGAAATATTTGATTTGCAACTGTCATTAAATGAATTTTCATTGATACACTTTAGAATTCTAAATCTCTACAAGGAAAACAAAATAAAGATAGACAATCATTTTACTATTTTGTCAAAAATGATTAGAAAGGGAAAATGAAATGTTCACCTTCCTTGGAAACTCAATGTATGGAGATTTTTAATGAAATCATTAACTTGGAAGTAGCCTATCATTTTGGAAATTTTCTATTTTGTCTAATTTTTTAAATGTATTGGCATAAGACATTCATTTTTAATTTCTTTTTAAAAAGTCTCTCTTTTGTTATGCTTACACCCACTTTTCCCCAACCACGTGTATTTGTCATTCGCTTATTTTCAATTGGTTTGTAGGTATGTTTATGATGTTACTCTTTACATTGAGTCAATTTGGAGAATATGCATCTTCTCTATTTTTTCTTTTTGCTTCATTTATTTATGCTTTTAAATTCATTATTTACTTCTTCTTTTGTGTTCAACTGCTGGGCTTTTGCTTAAGGCTACAAATTTCTTTATAATGCCATTTTAGGTTTTTAATATGTAAAGTGTTCATGTGTTTCAGTTCTAAATATTCCCTGCGCTCCATAGTGACTACTATTTAATTCATGGGTAATTAGGAAGTTTAATTTGTTTGTTTGCTTTGCTTTCCAATAACATCTGGTAATGTTTAAAGGTTTTTTTTTTCTGGTTATTGTTTTCTAATTGCATTATGGTTATAGAAAGAAGTCAGTATATCACTGCTAAACCTTTGTTTTTCACTGAAATATGCTTTGAGAATAGATATAAGATTAGTTTTGGCAAATGACCATTATATTTTCACAAAAAATAATGGATATTTGCTAATTATTAGGTACAGAGTTTAATATTAAATCAATCTTGTTCGTAATGTTTTAAATTTCTTCTTATTTCTACTCATTCTAATTTTACATTGTTTAATCATTCACTCATTCATTTATTCAACAAATATTTATTGAGTGAGTAATATGGGCTTGGCATTGCTTTAGAACTTCAAGACACAGTGAAAACAACAATACAAACAGAAGTTCCTATCATCATGAAGCTTACTTTTCCTTGGGAAGAAATAAAATATTAAATATCTTGATAATTCAAGAGGGATGGAAGGAGATGGGGAAAAAACATAGAATAAAGAGGTACATAGACTTTCAAATGATGTTGAGCACAATGGGGAAAATAAGGGGGAAAAAGATAAGTAGGGAAGGATTTTAAATAGGATTAATAAGCACAGGCTCCTTAGGAAGCCATACTTGAGGAACTCAAGGAAGCTAGAGTTTGAGGCCAGTGGACATTTGAGGTCAGGAAAGTTAGCAAGTACAAGTGGTCGTAACTGGGAAGTGTGGTTGACATGATCAGTGAACACAGAGTCAGTGAGTGAGACTACAGTGGAATTAGTAAGGAGAGAGAAGGCATGATGAGTTCAGTAAAGGCACTGGACTGAATGGATATGGAGGAGGCCACTTGGAGCCTTTTGGTTCTGTTCAGGACCCTGGTTTTTATACTACATGAGATGGAAACTCACTGGAGGAATACAGAGCAACAAGTAAGCATATTCATAACCAGGTCATCAGCTGTTTCTTGGGGTTTTTGTTGTTGCTGTTGCTTGTTTTTGAGGCAATGCTAATTAATAGGGATAGGGCAGAACCCAAGAAGACAGCTAGAGGGTAATTGAAATGTTGTTACATAACTGTTGTGGGCCAAGATGGTTTCAATGGATGAGGTATGATGAATGTTTTATGGCTATGGCTTGAAGATGGAGCTAGCCAAGATTTGATAACAGGTTATGTTTAAAGTATGAGAAAAAATAAAAAGTCACTCCCAGGAAAGTTAACTTCTTCCTTCCTTCCTTAACACCAAAGAGATTTTGAAAGTTTCATTCGTATTATTTAACTACTCTCCTTTATTGGTATTAGTTTTCCAATATTTGACTTCCATCTCACATCACACCCTCCAAAAGAATCATTTTCTTTATTGTTTTACATGTTGTCCTTGTTATTTAGATTTGCTCACAATATTATCTGTTGCTGTTGTTGTTTCAGCTCACCTAACTTCTTGTATACACTTGATCCTTCTGTATTCAACTTTTATTGAATGTTTATCATTATTTATTGCTTCTCAGATCTAAATTTACCCTTTAATATTTATTCTTTGATAATGAAAGGAATTCCAGTAGCTTTCCTTCTTTACTCTGAGTGTGATTTTCAGCTTTCTCAGTATGAAGGGCATTCCAGTAGGAATTCTCCTGATGCTTCTGGGGTCATTGTAAATCAGGGAAATGGAAAGACATTCATTGTGGGCATTTGCCTAAGCCACACACCCAGAACTCTAGGTCCCTTAGCAATCTCCTACCTAAAATCTGGTCTAGTTATCACCTTTCATCCTTCTCTCAGAAGGGACACTGTGAATTCTGTCTACTCTGGCACCCTATACCTTGTGCTCCCCCTTCTCCTCCTGGAGGATATTTGTCTCCTCTGACTTGGAAACTGTCATTAAGAATCCAGAATGGTGGGGTAAGCCTGTGGACCAAGCTTCTCAAAACACGCTGGCCTCCCGACTCCCATGTTTGCCTTACTCTGACCAGCCTGTCTCCTGCAGTTCTCCCAGTGCTACAACTCCAACCCCTCACCACTCTCGGCATATTCTTGTGTTTCCAAATAGGAGAATTGCTGCCTTTCATTAATTCTGAAATATTCCTACCCATTTTTTCAAATATCACCTCTTCCTTCTTCTTCCTGTGCTCTCCTCCTATCTTCCTCTTAGACATTTGCTAGGGCTCCTCATTTTTATTTGCATCTCTCAAACCTCTCATCTTATCTTTTTACCCCTTTGCAGTGATAATTTCCTTAGATCTACCTTCTACTTTCTCTGATACTGTCTTCCAGTGTATCTAATATGCAATTTGATCTATCCACTGACTTCCTAATAAAAAATAACTCCAGTTTACATTTCCAGAAATTCCACTCGATTCATTTTCAAAGTTTTCTGGCCTTTTTTCATAATTTCTTGTTCTTTACTTTATTAGAGTCCTTTTATCATTTTAAATCCTCTCATTCTATACTTTCTATACAACAGTCCCATTGTGTGAAGTACCAGCTGTTAATACCTGCAGAGTCTCCTGGTGATTTTTTTTCAATTATTTTGTAATTTTACAGATTTCTCTGTGAAATATCAGAGTTTTTTTTTTAATTCAGAAAGTATTTCTCAAAAAAAAAGCTCATAGCTGAGAGTATAACCCTCAGGAGAAAAATTTTGCCTTCTGAAAAATGCCAGGATCATTTTTTATGTTAATTTGACATGCTAGAATTCTCAAACCATGCAAATAGTAAAAGAACAAGCTCATATCCAAGTGTGAACATGTCAGTGATTAAATTTATCAGAAGAAACTTTGTTCCCACTCAGAGTTCAGGCTGGCAGGCACACTTCCTTGGTATCTCCCTGTGCCACTGAGTCATGTGTATGTGTAGTCTGTGCTTTCTCTAAAATTGCAGCCTTTGCAGGGCCAGACTCAGCTCAACGGTCTCAGTGCAAGTTTTTGTCTCACCCATTTTCTCCAATCCCAGGTGCATACCTAGTACCCTAGGCTCTAAGATGGACACCCATTCACTGTAGGACCCCCATACTTCCACACTATCAGCTCCCTTTTCTGTAGTGCCCTCAGTGTCTTCCTTCACTCATTGAAAATCTAAGCCAGGTTATCTGAAAGGATGTTCTCTCTATTTTCACTGGCAAAGGAGGTGTTTCTGTTTGGAGAGCTCAGGTTATATATTCTATCATGTTAGCATATTTAAAAAATATGACTATTCTCTGAAAATATATTTCCCATAGTAATGTAGGTTGTTCTCAGTCTGACACAGTAGTAAAAAAAAAAAAAAAGAAAAAAAGAAAAAAGGAGGAGAAAGTTATATTGCAACTGGCATCTCAGTTGGCAAAGGACAACTGTAATTTTTCTATTGATCATTCTTTATTTCTCCAAGCGCTCCTGTTAAACTAGAAGTCTAAGAGCAAAAAACATGTTTTTATTTGAATCTTCAGTCATATTAATTAGCCAATGTTTTCAAAGTGCATTTTGATATGAAACCATTATTCATTAGCAAACCCATTATGATGGCTCCTTTTACAGATGCTAATTGGCCCACCTGCCATGAAGAAACAATATCACCTTTGCTTTAATGACTGGAAACAACCTACCTAGGCATCCTATTTGTGAATTCATAAGTGAAGATTCCGTAGGCAAAAATATATATATACTCTTACTGTCACAAAAGCAGTGAAATTCCCTGCAATGGAAGTGAACATTTTGGCAATGCTTTGCACTTCCTGAAAATAGAATGTTGCCTGTGTGGGAGCCACAAGAGAAAACCCATTATACTCATTGTTTCCATATTATTGTTTCTATATATATGAGAAATATTTCCATGTTTCTCAGCAGACTTGACCTTATTGAAGAAGTCCATGCTCAGCAGCACCTGTCCAATGAATATTCCATTTCTATAAAGGGGGAAGAATTATTAAATGGTATTTTCAGCATTTAAATGAAAATAGCAGTAACAAACAACTAACAAGGAACAAGAAGATGTCTCTCAGGTTCCCTTCTAAATATGAAAAGAGATATTATAATGTTATACCAGTATTCCTTGGTATTTCTTTCTAAATGTTTTTATCATGCTGTATTTTATTGGGTATCAAATGTTTGATATGGCATTTGAACTGAATTCATTTTTTTTCCCAAGGGCTACAATGATTTCTAATAAATCTTCCATATTGAATGAAAATTATTTGGAAGGCAATGTTAATAGTGCTCTCATCTGAGAAAAATGAGAGGGCTATGAAAATCTAGCATAGAAAATCAGGTACATGGAAACTCTTATAAACCTTAAATATAAATTTTTTTCTAATGCTTGCTTGAAAATAAGATTGTTCTAAGAAAATAGTCTAGAAATAAATTTAATCTGAATGTCTGTATTAAAAAATTCATTTTGAGGTTTTTGTTCTGTAATAGAATAGCTTAGTATATGAGCAATTCCCTAGTTATAAGTAGGTCTGGGGGGGTGGGTGCGGGTGGGTTTAACTCTTTCATGAATCCAAGTGTCCTTGAATTGGCTGAAGTACTCATTTATTAAAATGGCACCCCAGGGTCAGAAATACTAAGGGAACAACGAAAAGCACAAGATTATTGTCAGCATCCAGATCCTATCCCAGTATAATTGATTTGGTTCATATATTGGTGAATCCTGATGAAACTTTTGAAAAGCTAATGATATATAGTGTTGTGAATCTAGGTTCTAAGTGAAAGTCTTATTTCTTCATTTCAAAAATTGATCAGGTTGATTTATGAGTTTTCATGCTGTTTAAGCTTCACTATATCTAAGTTAGGAATTTTAAATAACTGGGCAAAGAAACTCTCTACCATCAAGGATGTTAATTAGATGCATTTTAGGGAACTGCAGGTGTGTCTGTAATTTAACTTGTATGTTTTTCTTTGCATACTTTACTTGGTGTTTGGTTCATGACAGGTGAATATAACATCATTTCTGCTCTCAGTTATCCCAAGTACAGAGGGCAGATGAATAAATCTTCATTTATAAAACGATAATGGTAGAAAAGGAGGAAGGATCTGCTTCTGAAGATTTGATGGCATCCTCCCTAGAATTAAATAGAAATTTAATACCTAAACTGTTTTGATTATCACTCTCAAGTCCTAATTTTCCAATGGCTTGTGTTATAAAGTTGGAGGTAACTCCCTTTGGAAAGTAATAGACCCTAAGGTATGACACCATGATATAGGTACAATGTAGCAACAATAATTACATTGAAATAATAGAGAAAAAAATAAAAGGCTTGATGAACTAATGATGACCAAATAGGTAGTAAACACCCACACACTAGAAATAGTATTCTCTGCTTGATATAACCAACTGAGTATCTACAACAGCAAATGGCAGCACCACGCTAGCGCCATCTTCACAAGCCCTCCTCCCACAGTCCATGGTGGATAACAGGTGCTGAGAGGTATCCAGTGCTATACCGGGACTATTTCAGATTTGGAAGTGCTCATGATTGAGGGAGCTATGAAATAAAGCAAGTGGCAGTTCCAAATACAACGACTGATGACAGAGTGAGAGGTTTATGACAACTAGAGAGAAGAAAAACTTGAAAGTGCCATTTATACAATCAATATGGACACCTTTTACGTGCCAAGTACTGTAAAAGATACTGGGGACATGATGGCAACCAAGGCAGACCCTGTCCATGTCCTCAAGCAGCCCTTGACCTTGTCATGTGCAGGGAGAGAGGGAAAGGGAGAGAGAACAAGACCTTTATCCTTGTTCTGGCCAGGACAGTAGCCATTAACCACATATGGCTACTCTTGAAATTGACCAAGTCCAAATTGAGATGTACTATAAGTGAAAGTTATGCACTGGGTTTCACAGATTTACTTTAAATATATATATATATATATTTACTATATATACTTTAAATATATATATAAAACTCAATTGCATGTACCGAGTTCAACATATTTATAATACATTAAAAATAACTTCATCTGTTTCTTTTCAGGTGTCTCCATGTGTGACTTGCTTTATATTTTTATTGGAAAATGCTCTAGACAAGACTTATCATTCCTGTATTTTTGGTGCCTAAGGTGGTGCTTGTCACATAGTTTATATCACACCCATACGGAAGCAGTGAAAAGAAACAGAAGGGCCATCTGGAACTGTGAAAAGCACAGTTGTTATCAAACATTCCTCTCTAAACACTGATGCTTTTACAACTAGACAGTGATGATCTAACACTAAAACGTGATAAAGATCTCTTCTCAGTTCTGGGGCAGGGCAGGGCAGGGAGGGGACCTCAAATAAAAGAATTTTCTTTGACTAGTATGTTTTGTTGCTCATAAATTTTTCTTAAATTTATGTTACCAGTTGCTGCTTTTGTGTCGCACGTAAATAAGAGCTAGTGTGTTCACCAGAAAAAGTGGAATGAAAGCTCGTGCACCAAACACCAGGAATTTCCCTGGCAAACAGTTTTCTAGATTCGTCTGTAGCTTATTCTCAAACTTCTTCCATTTCTCCACTTTCCACTTGGCTTCTGACCTTTAGTTTCATGTTTGTTTTAGATCTATTTCTGCCCTTTGGACAGAAGTCAATATTTGGTTTTGTTAGCTTTAATGTTCAATGCCACTATGGACATTGGTTTCATCTTCCTTCTCAGACCTTCGGCGAGGGTAATCATATCCCAGTTTTGGTCTCTTAGTTTTCCCAGCTAATTCTGAATGGTCCCCATGGAAGCAAGAGGTTAGACTGAGAAGCATCACAGTGGTGACCTCCAGCCTTTTGTCATGTGAGTCATTCCTGAGGAACCACATACCAGTCTGTCCACCTGCCAACACACATGACATTGCCATACTCCCAACAAGAAGAAGAAAACCTCTGTGCCCAGAAATGGTAGTTAGAAGCTTCGATAATCTGTATGAAACCAAACATTTGTCTGATTACAGATCAAGCAATCAAGAATCTGAAAAGGAAAACATACATTGCACCAAATACATTGTCTAAAGAAAATACCATTTCCCTTGTTTTATTTAATTCACTTTAATTCTGATTCTCTACCCTATCTTATCAAGCTGGCAGCATATTCAACCTCAGGCACTATTGGGGTCTTTCTCTAACCTAAGTTGGCTCCATCATATGGGATCTATAAATTCTTTAAACAAGCAAACAGAGAGCTCTTCTAATTTCTTGTCTGTCTGAGACCATTGATATCTTGGGGTCCAAGTCCAGGGGTCTGTCCAAGCCCTCAGGAGACCCCTAGTTCTGTTGGCTGTTGAATTCTGTGCCAGTCACAGGATTTGGGAGCTCTTTCTAATGCTAAGAATCTTCACAACATAGGTCCACCGTCCTAAGCATCCATCATGGGCTTACCGTCTGATTTCCTGGCTCCTGTTTGGGGAAGTCCCAGTACAAATTAGTGACGAGTTAGAGTACAAGTATAGCTCCTGACTGGTCTGGGGGCACGCAAGTCTCTCCTTTTCGCCATTCATGGGAATTGCTCTCCATTTTCTTGCCCTCAAAAGCCTTCACTCTCTTACCTCTTTCTCTTTTTCAGTACCCATCAGATTTTATAAGGGCCAGAGGTGTTATTGATTTCAGATTGCTTTCATTAAAACTCTGGGTCCTATCTGGTACAGGAGGCAAGATATGGTACAACAGGGGAGAATAGGAAATACAAGGAGAAAAAAAAATGTTTTAGCCAATTACCATAGATTCTGACAGAGAGTTACTTAATTTGTGTTTGGAAATCTGTATTTTTTGGCTCAATAAATACAGACCATATAAATGAATGAATGAAAAATATTCAGTAACATATATATTTTTTTAAAGATTTATTTATTTATGCATGCAAGAGCTGGGGTACAGGCCAGAGTCCAGGGAGGTGAGAGGATTCACCAGAGACAGAGTGGGGAGCAGAACAGACAGATCTACTGAAATACACTGCTGAGGGGAGCAGCGGGCAAGGCAGGAGAGATCTGCTGTGCCATGTGGGTCCCCTCCCTGGCCTGCAGCAGGGATCGAACTCTTGTTGCAGTGGCTGTGGTTTGCTTCATAATGTGTTGCTTAACCCACTGCGCCACCAGGGAGGCCCCAGTAACACTTATATTGACCTCACCTTTCCTGCCAAAATCAAGCTACCTCCATCACCTTCTCAGGCTGTGCACCTGCATTGGACTAGCAGAACTTTCAGGGGGCAGGCACTGGACTAGTGGAATGCAATCCAGGATATTTCAAACTTCTTTTTATCAAGCAAAAGTACACAGGCCTATTTTCCTTCCATTTTCATAGGAGGAACTTTAATGTCAAGACAGTTAAGTCCCCTGCCAATTCTGATGTGCAAAGAGTCTGCAAATTATAGGTAGGGCAACACACCTGCAAAATCAGTTTAATTTTAAAGAAAAATAAATGCAAAGAGAAGACAGAGTGTGGCTGAGACTCTGCTGCTTCCAACATACTCCCCAAGTAATGGAATTCAATCTTTTGCTTCACCCACTAAAAAATTATCTATATCCACGACTATCCACCCCTCATTTGATCCCCTTCAGTATGAGAAATATCTACCCCTCTCTTTCTGGAAGAAAATTTCCTCTAACTATACTTGGGACCTTATACTTGGGTCAGCTTTGACTTTTAATAAACTTAAAAATCTCAATAACTTCCAATATCAAATGTAATTTCTCAGCTATGCCATGTATTATCTGTGGACCCCCTATGTTTATTCTAGTTCTAGCTCTTGCGCGCAAGTCCTCTCACCCCTCGATGCAGGCTGCCAGAGTAGACACATATATATATATATTCATAGTAAAAGGGAAGAACAATATAATTGAGATGTATGTCAATTCCATGCACATTATACTGATAATACATGTCAGGTGGTCCATGCTCAGAGTGTGGGGTGAGAATGTATAATTGTCCTATAGGGAAGGGGAAGAGAATGATTTGAATATAAATGCAGTTTAGGGCCTCCCTGGTGGCACAGGGGATTGAGTGCCCACTGTGAGTCCTCGAAGAGACTGCAGCGAGTTCCATCTCCAGCCAGGGAAGGGACCCACATGGTGCAGCAGACCCCTTCTGCCTCGCCCGCTGCTCCCCTCACCAATGTATTTCAGTCGAGCTGCCTGTTCTGCTCCCCACTCTGTCTCTGGAGAATACTTTCACCCTCGTCCCTCCCCCACCCCTGCCTTTGGCCTGTACCCCAGTTCTGGTATGCATAAATAAAGAAAATATTTTTTAAAAAAATACAGTTTATCAGAATCCCTCTTGCTTTCTCAGGAAGCTTCCTCCATTTCATGATGATTCCCTCTCTTCCTCATTTCATACTGTCTCTATTCATTGTCTTTCCTCCACATGTAAGTAACCTAAGTCCTTTCTATTAAAATAAGTAATAAAGCAGCCTATAAGTCCAAGTTCCTACTGTCTGCTATGCAATCACTGCTTCCACCCATGACTATCATAAAGAAATCAATGAAAGTCTGCTGCTCCTTTTCACTCTTCAACATACTGCATTATGATACTCCCCATTCTACACACAAAGCCTTGAAGAGGTTGCCACCCAGGTAACCAATAACTTCCTAGATGCTAACTCCAGTAACCACACTTTCAGTCTTTGTCTTACTTGATCTCTTAACCAACACAGAGCTCTATTCACCATTATTGAAGTTCTTGCTTCACTTAGTAATTTTGACACATCCTCTCCTGTTTTTTTTTTTTTTTCTAGTCTTCTGGCCATTAATTCTAAGTTTCTTTTGAGAACACCTTCTCCACTTAAAAGTCCTTCTTCACCTTGACCGTTGACACTACTTTTAATATTTCCTTCAAAGTGCCTTTCAGATATCACTTAGTGTGTGAACTCTTTTGTGTCCTCCTAATTTAGCCATCTTTCTAACACAACACTTCTATCCCTTCATTTCCCTATTGTTCTGCAATAACTCCTCCTGTAGTCAGGGGCCATCCATGGAAAAGGAACAACATTCTGCTCTTAATTCTACATGATCCAAGTAAAAGAATTAGGAAGTACCAGGTAGGTAGGTAGGTAGATAGACAGACACATAGACATAGAGACATAGATATGTGTATACATATAGTGTGGATCAAAGTTTTCTTAACTTGTATGTGTGTATAAGTATGTCCAAACATATATATATCTATATAAACTTGTTTTATTTGTTAGATAAAGCTCTGTCATTTGAATAGCTAAATGTTGCAGAAATATTGAAAGACTAGAAACCTTCCCAATTTTCCCCACCCAACTGTATACCTTACATAACTGCCTAAAGGATGGCACTGGTTTCCATAGGGCAAGTATGACAAATACTTCTAGAACACGAAGACAATAAAATACTAGAAAGCCCCATCATATGGAAGTCATTCATTTGATTTTCCTATAAAGAGCAGCACTTAGTAAGGGAGAACATCATCCTCCACGACTTCATATGTCCCCACAGTAACTCTCTGTCCTCCCTCCACACCCTCACAGTTATTTCTCCCTACAAAAGAAGTGCTTTATCTAAAGGAGGCGTTTGGGAGAAGGAATGGAAAAAATCCATCCTGCAAAAGCTATTGGGTCAGCTTAGCTTGGGGGTAAGGGAGTATGGCACTGTCTTGACCCAGCGGTACCTGTGATGGAACGTGTAGGTGTGTCTAATTCTGGAGGACAGCATTAGGAAACAACAGTCCCTAACCTTGCTGTGGGGTGCCCTTAAAATCCAATACTACTATGTTCATGTTCACAGTGACAGACAAAAGAATATAAACCCAGAAAGTGATAATCTCTTCACTCAAAAAACTCCTGGTTCATAGTAGGTAGGGATCCAGCACCTAAATACATAATAAAAATACAGTGTGATAAGTAATGACAGATATCAATACTGGATACTAAGAGAACAAAGACAAAAGACATTTAATTATAAATGAACGACTTAAGGGAAGCTCAAGAAACAAGCTGAGACTTAAACAAGAATTAAAGTTTAGCCATAAAAACAATAAATAACTGAAGTAGCTACCATTTATTGACAATGTATCATCTTCCAGAAAAATGGTTTACATAGATAATCTCATTTAATTTCAACAACATTTGTGAAATAGATTAGGGTTGCTCATATTTGAACAATAATGCAATTAAAATTCAAAAATTAAAATTTTCCAACCTCATATAACTTCTAAGTGATGAGGAGGGATGTGTGCGTTTGGGGGAGTACTTTATTTCTTTTCTTTTCTTTTTTTACTATGGAATTCAGTGTTGATATTTATTATCTTTCAAAACTTTTAAACAGCATTCCACTCACTTCTGGACTCCATAGTTGTATATGAAAAGTTTACTGTCATTCAAAGTTTCTTGCTCCTATAAATTGCCAACAATCCTGTTCTCTTGCCAATTTCATTATGTGTCAGAGTTCTGCTAAACTTAATGTCTCTTACTAAACCCAGGGCCCAATTTAAAAGAGTGGTGTCTGCAAAGATCTTCACTCATAATCAAATACTTCTCATCCAAATATTTTTATTTGAAGGACAGGTTGTCAGAATTTCAACTAGTGTACTTTAATGTGTTTTTTAATTTTTGTTCAAAATTATTTTTTATTACATAATCCTTTGTATTTGTACAATATATGACTTCTCCATGAAATTCCGACCACCATTTCACCCATGCACCACCACCATAGTTCCTTGTATTCTTCCCACACCTGTCCTGATCCTTCTCCTGCCTCCTCCCCTATAGAATTTCTCTAATCTATTTTTTATTTTTTCTTTATTATACTTTTTTTTCTGATCCTTTATTTGGTTCCTCTACATTTCTCCTATGATTGAAACCATTCTATAATTTTCTTTTTATTCATGGCTTATTTCACTGAGCATAATCCTTTCTAGTTCCTTCCATGTTGCTGCAAATGGCATGGGTTTATCCTTTTTGATTGCTGGGTAATATTCCATTGTGTAAATATACCACATCTTCTTGATCCAGTCATCAATTTTGGGCATTTGGGTTTTTTTCATAGATTATCTATTGTAAATTGTGCTGCAATATACATAGGTGTGCAGGTGTCCTTTTGAATTAATGTTTTTATATCCTTTGGGTAGATACCTAGGAGTGGAATTGCTGCATCATATGGAAGCTCCATTTTTAGTAGTCTGAGAAACTCCCACACAGCTTTCCATAGTGATTGGACCAGTCTGCATTCCCACCAGCAGTGTAGTTCCTTTTTCTCCACATCCCTGACAACATTTGTTGTTGCTAGTTTTTTTTTAATATGTGCCATTCTCACTGGTGGAAGGTGCTACTTCATTGTGGTTTTGATTTGCATTTCCCTGATTACAAGTAATGGAGAGCATTTTTTCATATGCCTGTTGGCCATTTGCATTTCTTCTTTGGGAAGTGTCTTTTTAGCTCTTCCACCCATTTTTTGACTGGATTGTTTACTATGTTTTTGTTGAGCCTCGTTAGCTCTCTATAGAGCTTTGTGATTAGTCCCTTATTGTTAGTATTTTGTGTAAAATTTTCTCCCAGTCAGTGCGGTACCTCTTTGTTTTATTTAATTTGATGAGTCCCAGCTGTTTATCGTTTCCTTCACTTTCTTTGCTTTAGGTGTGTCTTTAAAGACATTACTGAGATTTATGTCATGTAGTATTTTGCCTACATTTTCCTCTATATATTTTATGATTTCAGGTTGTATGTCTAATTCTTTAATCCATTTCGAGTTGGTTTTTGTGTATGGTGAGAGGCAGTAGTCTAGCTTTAAATCATGATTCAACAAAATTTTTCAGTGAAGAGTCACAGAGTAAATACGTTGAACTTTGTAGGTCATACAATCTCTGTTGCAATGATTCTCAACTTTACTGTTTCAGCAAGAACAGTCACAGAACATATATAAATCAATGGGTATGACTGTTCTGATAAGACTATTTATGGACACTGAAATTTTTTCAGGGCCATTAACATTCTTCTTCTTTTGATTTTTTTCCCAATGATTTAAAAATGCAAAATCCATCATTAGCCATATAAAAACAGGTCATATTCGTACAGATTTGATCTGAGGGTCACTGATTATCAATCCTTGTTCTAAGTCATTTTTTAAAATTTAAGTAAAGTCTTTTCACCTTTAAGAAAGACATACGTTATTACCTGGTTCTGCTAACCAAAAGAAATCAAAAGAGAGTTTTTACTTTCACAACAAATGATGAAAAGCAAAAATAACATTCAGTGTTTGTTTTGCAGTAGCTGTTCTACGAGCAGTGAACAGCAAGACTGGCATTGCCAAAGTCTTTCTTTGAAATTACTTTCAATAGACTATGTATGCATCATAGCATTCCTGCTTTTACAATAGTGTTATTGTAGGTTTTATGTAGAATTTTATCTAATCTTGGTAGGTTATTTTTGGGGTCTGCTAATGCTCAAAAATTTTCCATATAAATTACTATAATTCCTTCTTCCACTTCATACCATTTTGGTTTCATAAAGATTTCACAGAATGCTCTCCTTCTGAATAGCAGAGGAAATCTATATTATAGATTTATTATAGATTATATTATAGATATATTATAGATTATAACCAAATTCTTCTTTGATTCTTTCTTGTAGCTTTCCCCTCCTTTTTGATATCAAGCTGGAATCTTTGTTGATTTTATTTTGTTCTTACTGAAGTGTGAGTTACTAGATTTTCTTTGTTTCCCAAGGTGGAAAATAAATTCTCATCTTCCCCAACTGCCACTTTACTGAAAGAAAGAACGTTATGGCTTATATGGGTGCCCATCAGAAACCGCTACGGACTATCTGCCTACTGTGACTCTGAAACATTTGGTGGAACTTTATCTCTTCTTCTTTCAGCCCATTTGCTTTTCTTCCTCACTATTCCCTTCACATCCCTCTGAGTTAAGTTCAACCCTTCAGGATTCCAGAAGGGAAGACTGAGGACAAGCACAGCGATGACTTTAGGATATGACTCTTCCATTCCTTAACACATGGAGGCGTTGGGTGAGCCCTAAGGCACCCCTTCCTTTTGTTAAAGATGAGAAGTTAGAGGCTCTCATAGACATTTGTAATGAGGGAAACTTCTTACAGAAAAGATCCAAATAAAGATTGTCAAAGTACGCTCATAAAGATCGTAAAGGGGTAGACCTCACTGGCAGAGAACTTCCACCCTTTCCGGGAGTCTTATACCAGTTCAGCATCTGCTTGCTAACTTGTATTTAGATGCCTCAGCCCTCAAAACATCTATTGCTTAGATCAGACTACCATTTGGCATTTGAAACTATGAGATGGGAATTCTATCTTCAACCCAGGAAGGGGTCATTTTGGGCAGCACTCCTAGTGTACCCTAAAATTTGTTCTCCCCTTCTTTACTTTATGCCATTTGGACTTACAAAAATTTCCTAGGAATGTGTACTTTTGGATCATGGTGGAAACCTGCATACAGTACAGTACTGTTAACTGTAATTACCATGTTGTATATTATATTCCCGGTCTTATTATCTTGCAGCTAGAAGTATGTATCTTTGACTATTATTTTGACATCTTTAAAAATGCTTGCGTGGCATTCTTTATTCATGGACATCTTTGGCTCTTAGAAAAAATACTGCAATGAACTTCCTTGCACGGTCCCTTTGTGTACTGTGTGAGTATATCTGTCAGAAAATTCCCCCAAACAGAATAGCTGGGTCAAAGTGTATGTACAACCTAGATAGTGCTGAAAACCTCTTCCAACTGTTGTTTTAATATACAGTCCACTGATGGAAATGCAAGTTTTATCTACCCACACTATCTTTCAGATTGAGTATTATCAAACCACTTTAATACTTGCCAACATGAAAGATTAAAAACAATGCTTTACTGTTTAAATTTTCATTGTGAGTCTGAGGTTTTTTCCCTCTGAAATTTATCATTTTTTTTAAAGTGGGATATCTTTTGTTTGTGTCCTTCCTATGTTAGACGCTTGCTGTTTCCTCAAGGATGCTGCCACTCTTTGCAGCTTCACATAGGGAACTCTGCTGACATTCAATCCTTTTTTGATTTCTGACATCAGCCATTCAGTTGGCATTCAGATGCCAACTGAGCCCGAGGGATGTGGCTCCAAATGCTTTGTTCTATATAGTTGGAGAGAGGTTTGAGTGGAATGATTCAAACACACCCATCCAGGAAATTTCAATGACAGAACAGATAAGGGGTATCCCTTCTTTTTCTAAGTCATGGCTCTCCAGGGAGCATAGAAATAGGTTATATGACCCTGGGCAGCTGTGAGTCCTCACTTAGAGCCCTAGCAGCACTTACTGAGAAACCTTGACTCTGTATGAGGGCTCTGTGGAATGCCCAATGAGTCCACTGTCACCCGATGTCACCCTGAGTCTCTTTGGGAATGACTGAGAGGGTCCTCCAGCCTGGAGCATCTGTAGCTCACAAGGTTGATTTGGGCTAAACATCCCCCAGAGCTCCTGGCATCCTGCCCCTGCACCCACTACAACTTTGGGATACAGAGGACAGCAGAGCCCAGAAAACCATATTCTACTTTTTCAAGTAAAATGTATCTGTGGGCCGTGATTTTGGTAGGTACAAAACTTCAATCACTTTTTCAAGATCCCATGCAAAAATCTGTGCTGTGACACGAGGGCAGCTGACACCCTCCTGAGGTCTCTTAGACTCTCCTCACATCCCCTAGGAAAAGGCATGGTCAAACCACTCTGCCTTACTCAGGGAAACTCTCCCATGGGTGTTGCAAAATCTTGCTTTTCATCTATGTCAGGGAGTACCTGAACTCAGGAAGTTAGTGCACTTGGCAAAGGCAACAAATTCCTCCTCAGAACAAAGAGTCACAGTTATAAATCTAGTTTGAAGAACACACGGTGCTTGACTTAGGGTTCTCAAGCCAGGTATGTGATCTGACCTCTGAGAGGGACTTGGTATCACACAGCTTCAAGCAATCACCAACCATTAGCCATGAGTTTCCAACTCAGCTATGCCGGCTCCTCATCATGGGCCTGCACAAATCCACACTCACCATTTCGTTCACGTTCCAAAGGGGCAACCTCTTTAAGTGTGCCCGGTCCTGCACTCTCCGGGGCACCCAAGTGTTCACCCAGCACCGTCTACTCGTGTGTATTCAGGAGACAGAAGGGCATGGGAGAGCTCTGAGACTTTGACACTGGGCAAGGAGCAGTTGAATCCCAATTGTGGCATTAGCTAGCTATGACCTTGGGCAAGTTACTTAATAGTTTCTCCACTGTGAGATGAATAATCACAGTTGCCTTGGAGAGTTGTTCCAAGGATTAAATCAGATAATCTATGTAAAGAACTTAGCTCTGCTTGAGTCATGCTATGAGACCCATTATTCTTAGATTTACCTCAATATTCTGGCAGATTCTTTCCTCTCAAGTCCAAATTGTCCAACCCTTGGGAAACAGAAACCATGTTTTGTGGTTTTTAATTTCATAAAGGTGAGTAGCAAAGCTGTTGATGGGCTAGTCAATGTTTGTTTGTGAAGTTATTGGCGTATTTACATAATATTGAGGTCAAACATGAAAGGGAAATGTGATTGGAGTTTGCAAATTGATGGCCTTCATCAAATTGCCACACTCTTGTTTAAAGTAATGATTCTCCAGATACAGATGAAAAACATGCATGTTTGACTCAAAAAACCTGAGTTATAGGGACCCCTGTGATGATGCAAGGGGATAAATCGCAGCACTCTGAAGCTATCTGCAGCCACTGCAGCATGAGTTCAATCCCTGGCCGGGGATATGACCACATGACGCAGCAGACCTCTCCTTACCCGCTACTCCCCTCAGCAGGGTATTTCAGTCAATCTGCCTGTTCTGTTCTTCACTCTGTTTCTGGTGAATCCTCTCACCCCCGCTCCAAACCTCTGGCCTGTACCCCAGTTCTTGTATGCATAAATAAATAATTTTTTTAAAAAACCTGAATTATAGTAACCTTGGTGAAGTCACACAACCTTGCTAAGCTTTTAGGACCTTGTCAGTAAATGATGCTTAAAAATATCTGACCTCTCTACCTTTCCAGAATATTCTGAGGATCAATTGCCATCAGCTATAGGAAAATATTTTCAAATCCCTTCTGGGTTTGAAAGACATGAGGATGGTTGGATAAAATAGATTTATGATTACCTAGGAAAGAAAGAAAGAATGAGGCAGGCTGATTCTCTTGATTCTCCAAGCATTGTTAGAATTTGAAAGCCTTGACTGTGTTACACAATCTGCTCCTCTCCAGAAGACTGAGGGTCAGGTTGTGATTCCCAAGGCTGCTGATAACTAGATGGGCTTGCTCCTTAAACTCGGCCCCTGCACCTGGGATTAAGTTGCTGTGGATAAAGCTAACTTCTAACATGCTGCAAGTCCAGGTATTTACCCAACATGTCCCCTGGGTTGTCTATATTTACAGAGAAAATAAAGTGAAGAGAATTCTGAAACTTGTATAGATTCAAGTAAATCCAAACTCCATCTCTATACAAATCCCATTTTTAGTGCTTTTTGGATAATATTTTTGTTTCTTTTCACTTGTTTTTGCTGCAAGTCTGTGGAAGTGTTTGTCTCTTGCCAACGGCAATTTTGGAAAGAGGTAGAAGTATGTGATAGTTATTCATGTTTTTTTTTTTTTCTTTTGCAAGAACCTAATATAACAACTTCTACTAGAGTGTTGAACCATACTGTAGAAAAAGTGTCTCTCATCTCATTTTTGTCAATGATTTCATTTCTGGTGTAGGTTGAAGGAGCAAACTACCGACTGGGAGGGAGGCCAGCTGACTAGTTACCAAAAAACCACCCTGCGTTTTAGCATTACATTATTGTCTGAACAGGAAAGTATAGTCCTTGGAGCTCAATACCCATGTTATTTGATGGGAGCGCATATCAGCATTCTAAGGATAGACTTATCACATCCATGTTCCAGAGAGACTAATAAATAAATCTAGATCTTCCAATTAAGTTTTTTCCACTGAGAAGTACAAAGTCATCATCCAAAAACTAAACTCAGCTTACCTGAGTCTTTGGTGGGCTATCTCTTATTTTATTTGTAGCCCAAAGGATATTTTGTACAAATTTGAGCCATTTTTTCTAGGTTTATAGAGGAAATAATTGACATATAACATTGTGCAAGTTCCAGGTAGATATGATTTACATTACATATTTATGTATGTGGATATATTATAAAGTATATGGCAATAGGTTAGTTAATGCATTTATCATCTCACAGTTGTTTTTCTTATTATGTTGAGATCTTTGAAGATCTACTCTCTTAGCAACTTTCAAGTAGACAGTGCGATTTTGTTGACAGTCACCATTGTGTATAATACTTTAGGTAAACTTGTTCATATGTTAGATGAACTTGTTCATCTCATATCTAAACTTCTGAGCCTTTTAACTATCTTCACCCATTCCCCAGACTACTCCCTGCCTCTATTAATTATCTATCAACAGTTTCTATGAGTTCAGGTTCTTTTTAGAGCAATCACCTAGTATATGGAAGCATTTATCTTTCTCTTTCACTTATAATGCCCTCAAGTTTGTCAATATTGTCACAAGGCAACATTTCCTTCTTCTTATGGTTGAAAAATATTCCACTGCATGTATATACACATTTTATTTATCCTTTCATTCATCTACACTTTGGTTACTTCCATATCTTGGTTATTACGAATAATGCTGCAATGAACATGGGAATACATATATCTCTTCAAGATACTGATTTCACTTCATTGAGGTATATACCCAGAGGTGGGATTGTTGGTTCATGTGGTTGTTCTAGTTTTCATTCTTTGAGCATCTTTCTTTTTTTTTTATTAATTATATTTGACATCATTTGTAGTCCCCAGGGAGTACCCACCACCATTTCACCCGTGCACCATCACCTCAGTCCCTTGTACTCTTTCTGCCCTCATCCCCATCTTTGTCCTCCCCCTATCCCCTCCCCCCACCATGGTCCCTTTGGTTTATCCTGGCTTTTTGGTCTTGTTGAGGTTTTTTGTTTACTTTTGGTTATAATTGCCCAATTCCTTGAGCTTATTCTTTAT
>JAGFMF010011709.1:13296094-13377865 GCA_019455555.1 Galemys pyrenaicus
GTACCACATCTTCTTGATCCAGTCCTCTACTTTTGGGCTTTTGGGTTGTTTCCAGGTCTTACCAATTACAAATAGTGCTGCAATAAACATAGGAGTACATGTTGAGCATCTTTCTTATTCTGTTTCATAGTGTCTGTACTAATTTACATTATCACCAACAGTACATAAGGATTCCTCTTTCTGCATATGTTTGAAAAGACTTGTTAGTGCTTGTATTTTTGTAACAGCTGAATCAGATTAAAAAAGAAGTCACTTTAAAGGATAGTCTTTGCCTGTCTTGGAAAACTAGAAAATCCTATGCCTAGGGTTTTATAAATGACCAAAAATGCTGGTTGAGGATGAACAGAGCTGCCCCTTCTCAGGAGGGTTGTGCACTTGAGGTTTCCATATCTTTACCACTGGTCATTGCTCAAAACTGAGGCCATCTTTTCATGGTACCTGCATTGTTTTCTTAGAGTAGAGAAATATCTCTTCTAAACTGATGTATCCATCAAAAATTGACAATCAAATAGAAGACTGTAGTACAGAGTATTTCAAGAAAACGGATTCACATCATCATCTCCATCATTATCACATAATCTCCATTATCATTGTCATCATCATCATCATGTCACAGTTGTCTCCTTTCCTCAAGGTAGAATCATAGTAACATAAGCTTTAAATAAATTTTAGAACTCAATGATTATAATGGAATTTTTGTGACAGAATCAAGTTTATTCTGAATAAATTTTATTGGACAAAACAAAGTTTTCCAAAAAAAAAAAAGACAGAGAAGAAGAAAAAGAGAAAAAAAGAAATCTCCAACAATCCCAAAGCAAATTTATCAGTTGCTTGACTTTCTGGAAAGAAAATAAATGGCAATAAAGTGTCTTAGCATTCGTGAAAACATAGGACTCTTTACTCTGACCATAATCTAAAGTTACTTTTTACTTGGGGGCATTGGTATTGGTGACACTGAAAGAAAAAGCCACTGTTTTTTAACCTTTCAGAAAGCCTGTGGGATAGAGTTTAAAGCACAGCAATGTTAGGGCTGCCAAAGACTCACTCTTTGGAATAGAAGTTGATCCTCTTGGGATCTTCCCTTTAAAACTTATTTTAAATGCCCTTACTCAGAAAAGCATGGTTGTAAAATCTGTGTTTCAATCAACTGAAGCCTAAAATCTGACAAAGAAGCCAGAGTGACCCAAAGGAAAGGGGACAGGATGTGGAGTTTGTTAAACTTGTGTCTGAATTCCAGTCTTCCCACCCCAAAATTGACATGACCTTGAGAGGGGTTCTTTATTTCTCTGTGTTCCAAGTCCTTGTTGACGAAACTTGGGTGACGTCTGCTTCACTGAATTGGTATGAGTATTGCAAGGGAAACATTGTAAACAGTTCAGCATATTGGAAGCCCTCTCAAATGTTAGTTCTAATTCCCTCTCGTTTCTTTTATGTATAATATCTACATGTCCTGATTGCTTGCTACTTGCCAGACCATTGTCCGTAACATAACTTCCAGTTTCTCTTGCATGTAAGGTTGTTCCAGTCCTTTCCCCAGTATTTTAATGTACTGGACCAGGGTTATACCTTTCCTGTAAACGACCATGTTTTTACTTTTATATTTTTGACCATGTCTATGTTTAGTACAGTCAAATGTTACAAGACTCCAAAGTCTGTCATAATGACTCAATCTTCCCTGCCATTGCAGTGAAAGCAGCCATAGGCAATACATAGACAAATGGGTATCTGTACTCTAATAAAACCAACTGGAGCAGATTCTATAGTTTACCAACACTTATACTTGACTATGAATCTTCAGCATCACATACACAATTCCTATACACATCCTGGTTAAAATTTGGGATAGCTAGGCAGAAAACAAAATATCCTAAGGCATTCAATTTATTTTAGGAATGACAGAAGCAAGCAAAGAGAAAGTGAGAAAAAAAATAGCGAGAGAACTCACAGTAAATTTCCTTGCTATACACTTTATAGTTCACTAAACAGAGAGATTCTTTTTCCTCTTACGCTATTCCCTTTAACTAAAATTTTTACTACTTACTGGTACTATCGTCTTGAACTTAGAAAGACTAGTTAATATCTACAGAGCACTCTTGTACTCTCCATGAGTGCTGGGTCAGGTGGCTTGCATAC
This sequence comes from Galemys pyrenaicus, assembly GCA_019455555.1. Taxonomy (NCBI): domain Eukaryota; kingdom Metazoa; phylum Chordata; class Mammalia; order Eulipotyphla; family Talpidae; genus Galemys; species Galemys pyrenaicus. The sequence goes on from JAGFMF010011709.1 coordinate 13,298,228, forward strand.
ACTATTTTACTTTATCTATACAATAATCCCATAAAATAAAAATATTTCTTAAACATATATTTTACAAGCAGGCACACTGAGGCTTGAAAACTTAAATATTTTCCCTGGTGACTCAGTCAGTGATTTAGGGAGCTGGAGTTCAAATCTGGGCAGTTTGACTCAAAGTTGCTTATCTTCTTCACTTCAGCTTCTGCATACATTAAAAATAGGGTTATCCTTCCATACCTGCTAGTTTCTTGGAAAGGCTACAAAAGTGAATAGATGAAAGGTGACCTTGCTGAGATGTCTGTCACCCCGCTGATCACCAGGGTTGATCTGGCTGGCTCTGTGGGTGTCCCCTCCCCCCTTCACTGCTCCAGGTGTGTCCCTCCTGAAGGAAGCTCCCTATTTGACATTTTGTTGTTAATTCCTCTGTTTCTCTGTTTGCTGATATTAGGACTAGTCAGATAAAAAACAAGTTGATCCTGGAATAGCTTATTATGTCAGGAATCCCCCTCCCCACACCTCACCCCTACTCAGGTATTTAAAGACAATGCAGAACTCTGAAAAGAACACAAGAGTCAACAGACACTCATCCTGGCCAAATTTGGAATCTCTAAGCAGAAAACAAGATAATGTTAGTCATGGATTATAACACATTAAGAATCTCTGTCTTAGTGAAATTAAAAAGCAGCAATAAAAAGAATAACTATAGGTACAAGAAAGTCTCTCATTTTAGCAGTTCATCTGCCAATAAATGTAGAAGGAATTTGTTAATTTGATACCAGCCTTGACAAAATCTCCCCAGGTAGATCTAATTCCCTGTAAAGTTTGTGTGTAACTGTAGATATTACTTTAAAGCTCCTTAACTCTATAATAGCTATAAACTTCTAAACATAGTGCCTGCCCTGGAGAAATTAATGCTTAATAGAAATAGATGAAAATTAGAAATTCTAGTCCCTTGTGATGATGATTTGGTTTTTTCCCCTTTAGATCTTTTCTGAAAGTATTTCTCCTGCCTGTTTGCTGTCTAGTCACTCTGGTTACTCCTCCCATTTTATTCTAGAACTTGCCATTCTGTTCTGTGTGGTCTTGGAAGAACACTGGCTTTCTCCCACTGCAGTCCCTTGATCCTGAAATGCAAAATATTCACGCCCATGGAGATGGGAAGAGATGGCAGCTGCCTGGGATTATCTCCTTCTCCTTGCTCTGCTTCCCTTCTTCTCTTCAGCAGGCAGATGGCCTCTCTCAGGTGTCAATGACCTTCTTGGCATTGGGCCTAGTGGACACTGCATATAAACAGTGTCTGTGATACCTCAGAGGGCTTGAATTTTCATTTCAGAAGTAGGCCAGACGCCCTTTGTCTTTCAATGTGTCTTCTGCCCCTGGGCTTCCAAATTTTTCAATTGATTGGTGGTATTTTTGTATAGTTTTAGTTTAGTTATGCACAGAAGCAATTCAAACATAAACATATAGTTATGAATTGCTCTGTCTATAATAAATCTTTCCATTTGCTCCCCACATCCAAATGGATTTCCAGACCATGTCAATTCTTCTTTCAACCTTCTTCAAGTCAGGCAACCGTTTTGACTTTTCATTTTCTTGCTGTCATTTCCAAAGAGCCACTGCTGTTCTCACTCTAAAATTTTTTCGATTGCATTAGATTCATTTAAACTGATGCTACCAAAATGTCCTTATCCAGCCCCTGGAGTTCAGTGTCTTTAGGACACCACCTGTTACTTTATCATTCCTTCAACCTCAATGAATCTAAAAGGAATCCAGGCCACCCCTTGATAAGCTGACCACCTACTTCCTGGTCATGTACGCTCATGCCAAGCTTAATGTAACAGTTCAAAAGCATCAGCTTTGCCCAAAAGTAGGATTGCTGGGTCATAAGATATTTCCATTTTCAGTTTTTGAAGGTAGGTAGGTCCAAACATGAAACCATCAACTCAAAAATATCATGTTTCATGGTGGCTTTGGTAGCATTATTTACAGTATGGAGGTCTGGAAAGCAACCTCAGAAATGTTTCCATTTATAGTTAAGTGGAAGGAGCTCAAGGGAGCTTTCTTTTCACCACTTCCCTGTCTTAATTCTTTCCCACTCTCATTTATACTAATCACCCCACTGTTCAATGAAGAAAATCTGGGCATTCCTTTCTTTGTACAAGTTGGTCCCCTACTAGGGAATTATGTGTAGTAAAGCAAGTTTAAAAATAAGACAAATATTGAACATTGTCATGTACCTGGGTAAAGCAAGGAATCACAGAAGATGAACTCAGAAATACAAATTATTATAAAATAATGGATGGGAAGCTTCCAAGGTGAAGAGAGTGGGAGAGATAAAATGAGCCAAAGGGGTATAGGAGGTGATAGGAGGGTGGGAGAAGATTTACATTGTTACAAATGAAGAAAATCCCAAATCATAGTCACTTAAGCAAATCCATGAGTCTGACTCATGTAACTCAGTGGTCCAGGAAAAGGTCTGGCTTCCTTCAGAGGCTGATCCAGATGCTCAGATGAAGGTAAAACTATCCATCATTTGAGCCCTTTTATTTCTGCATGAATGAGTGAGTGAATAAATGGTATGAGCTTTGAAATCAAAGAGAATTTCAGTTAGACTTAGGTTTGACTCCTAACTCAAACACTTATAAAGAAATATACTTCTGTTGAGTTCAACATTCTCATCTGTAATATGGGACAACATTGCCCATATGAAATAGTTGCAGTTTGGAATCAATCACTTTCCTTATATACTTAAGAGGGCCCAATATAGTATAAAGATTAATTAAAACTAGGTATTATTTCATTGATATCTCATCCTCTTAGTTCTCCATTCAGTATATTATTGTAATCTTTGAGATCTTTAAGCCGTCATTTTTATTTTCACATAGTACAGATTATTAGTTCTCTCTGCCTAGACTATTGAACCATCTTTCTAACTTATTTTCCTGGGTTCATTATCCCAAAGACTTGTGATTCTATGGTGCGTAAGAAATCATGCAAAGCACTTCAGTCTTTCCCAACAAACTCATTCCTCATTCTATTAACAGATTAATCCCCCCCCACCCCAGAATCTGTTCTTGTTACATCTCTCCCTTGATTCGAAAAAAATCAATGACTTTGCAGCCCCTTTCAGTTAATTTCCATAGTCAGAGGAGAAAGCTCCAAACTATCTGTAGTGGAGAATCATCACTTGGTCTGGCCTAGCCCTTTTACCTTCCGACTTCTCGCAAATACATCCGTTTCTTTTGGTGAATAGCTTTTCATTCCCATTCCAGCCGTGGCACTATCGTGGGGACTGCCACCACCACAGCATCTACTTGTGGCCATCAGAGTGGATATGTAACCCCGGCTGAAACATCTGAAAATTTTCTTCCTCTGCATTTTTTCTAAGTGAAAAGAACAAAGAGCTCTGTCTATAATAAACTTGCTAACTTGCTGAAATCCAAGAGAAGCATGTGAACCCAGTGGTCGCCAATAGCATGGGTTAGATGTGTACAATCTGAAAAAAATGAGGTGTGTTAGTGTCCGTCCATTCCAGCTGTAATCAAGGTCAGCCTTTCCCTTGTCTGGACAGAGCAGCTGCGTGAAGCATGCATTTCCTGTTTGGCATTTAATGTCAGCTGAGAGTCTACCCTTTTGAGCCAAATGCTTTCTTTTCACCATTTCCCTGTCTTAATTCTTTCCCACTCCCATTTATACTAATCGCCCCACTGTTCAATGAAGAAAATCTGGGCATCCCTTTCTTTGTACAAGTTGGTCCCTGCTAGAAACATTCTCTCCTCTTACCTCATTCTCAGATTCTTCCTTTTCATAAAGCTTAATTTGTCTATCTTGAGCACAAAGTATTGTTCCCTTAGCTCAACATCTAAATTTTAGCGTCTAAATACTGAGCATCATCTGATATTTATCTACTGATTGAGTATGAATCCTTGCTATTCTTTATGTGTCTTCCAAATTAGAATAAAATTCAGGCTCAACTAAGGTGTGGAAGTGAAGGGAATCATTTCCAAACCACCAATCCATTTGGGTAAGAATGCACTGAAGTTTCCTTAATGATACCTATGTCTGACTGGTGATAGTAGAGGAATGCATTAAAATGGAAAAACATCAGCCAAGAGTTTAAATCAGCTCAAGATGTCCAGATGGCTGGGAATTTAGGGGAAAAGATAGAATGTAACGTGAAATGCTAGAGTTTGCGTTTGAGTTGGTGAAAAAAATGAAAGACCGTAAACATTCCATGATCTAGAAGTATTACTAGGTATCAGAGCTCTTGGTGCAACTGTAGAGAGACTTCAGAGCAGTAGAAGAAGGTGAGGTCTAGCCAGAGAATGCAGTAGGTTGGGAAACGTGTTTTTTGGGAACTAGTCCAAGTTTCAGGTAGAGTTAGGGAGTAGAAGAAAGAGATGAGAAATCAATCTAGCATAACAGAAGATCTGTCCATAGCCATGCTGATGCACTAGAAATTCAGCAACAAGAGTTAACAGGGAGGTTGTGTGGGGGAAGTGCAGCAGCAGGAGGAAGAAAATTGGGTAATGAACAAAAAATAAGCTATAAGACAAAAATGAGGCTGAGTATGGAAGTTAGTTTCTCTTGGGTCCAGGAGATATGCAAGAATGATTCTGTATAGGAGGTGAATATGGTGTAAATAGAGAAAAAAGAGTTTCCCTCACATTCAGACCTCCGATTCCACAGGTTTTGAAAGTAATTTAATAATAAGCAACCTCTTTTGGAGTCTGAAGTCTAGCTTCAAAAGATCCTGAGATAGTTATTCTAAATTTCATGTCTATTTCATCCATTTTATTTTGAAGAAGTGTATGGGAGAAACTGATTTCTTGTTCTTCTACCTTCACATCAGGATATCTTGAATGCCTACTCAGGCCAATTTGCTAAGGTTTCTGTATATGCTGAGCTATCTTCCCTGCCATGATTTCAAATAACCATTTTGCACAACATGGCTTTAAAATGAGATCTAAGTTATCATTCTGTAGTTGTAAAATAGGATCAAATATGTAATCACTTAGGAAAATTGACACATCTATATGGTAGATACTAAAAGACTGGTATAAAGCTGATTCCATGCAGAAGTTATGGAAGGAATATAAAGGGATGGAACGCCATAAGAGGTGAAAGATACACATCTTACGTACTTTACATTCTGCATAGGGCTAGATCTGCTCCTGAAAGAGTCTCCACGACAACATTCTAAACAAAGTGAGCAAATAACTCACCTAACTGCAGGCTGATAGGCTGGATGGTGGTCTAGCTCTTCACCAAGGGCCCGCCCAGGTAAATGTCAACTAAATGCAATCAAGGGTGTTGCCAACCCACTTAAAATTGATGACGTACCTGTTAGCCAACTCGGGCACACCAGAGAAGAAAGAACCTGCTCAGCCTCTTGTTCATGCGTCTTCCCCCAGTCTCACTGCTTCATTAAAAATAAGAGTCACAAGCCAGCATTAGGATTTGGAAGCTGGTAGCTGTTTAATTCTTTCATACTCAGCTCTATTGCTGTCTCCCTTTCTCTATTCACCATTGGTGTACTGTCTATCTTCCTGTATAATTATTTTTCTGTCCTTGGGCAGTCCTGCTTCTAGCACCTTCCTGAGCTCTAAGACTAAGTAGTTGATAAGTATAAAGTCCATACCTGTTTGTAAAGGTAGGCTTCACCTTTGGAGCTTTGGATTTCAAATGCCCCTCCTGCTCTTCTCCCATTCTTTTCTCTAATTTCCTGCCAGATATCAAGGCGCTCTCTCTAACCAACTCTTCACTATTCACCTTGGATATACTCTCATCCTATATGGTAAGCAAGTCCCCTTGTAGAGGCTCAACCTATCCTCTAGGAGTCAGTGTTGAGAGCTCCATGATCATATTTTCCAAACTAAATATTGGAGCATGTATTCTAACCAACAGATGTATACTCTGTCGACATTAGGAGGTAATATTTCAAATCAAGACTGTCCCTGACTATCTAAAATATGTGATAGCCGAAGCTCATAGAGACAAGGAGTATGGTCTGTGTTGCAATCTTCCAGGGCCCTACCTGGCAATATCTGGTCCAGCCTCTCGCTCATCTCCTGACTTTCCTCTCTCCTCCCTGGGCAGGCCCAGCTACCCTGACCTCCTTTGGTCCCTTGAACCAGCACACTAGGGACTGCCCCAGGTATTTTGCACTGGTGCTTTCTTCTCCCAGGGACCCTCTTTGACGGATCTTCGCAAAATTCCCCTCTTTTTATCAGCTCAAAAGTCACCTTCTCACAAAGGCTTTACTTGCCAGCCACCCCCAGTTACTCGCAACCTTATTATTCAGATTTAATTTCTTCCTAGCATTTACTTCCGCACCCGACGCTTCTTAGGTGTTTGCAGTCTGTCTCCACCCACTTCACAGGACACCTCTACCACCTCTACCACCCACTTCACAGGACACGTCATTGCTAGTCTGCTCTCATATCCAGCACCAGGAACAGTGCCTGGGACATGGGGGGTGTGCGCACATTTTGGGGGTGGGAGGAATGGAAGAACACTGATCCTTCCGCCACGTGCCGATGCTCACTCACGTGGCCTTGGCTCTGTGTTCCTACCCGTGGCGGGCCCTGCTCCGGTCTGAGTGCACTCAAGCATCTGGAGGGCAGTGTAACTCTCGACAGGAAGGGGCAGCCACAGGAGGATTTCCGTTTGGCTGGGTGGGAAATGGAAGTCAAGTGGAAGTCAAAAGTTTAGCAGAGAAGGAGGAAACCGAAGAGGGTGAGAGCTCAGCAAAAGGAAACTAGTTTAAAAAGATTTCAGTATGATTTCTGGAACACTGACCTTAGACAGGTTTTCACAATACCCCAGCTGCCGCAAACCCAGGGTGTGGTCTTTGGTCCATCGTGGAGCTGCTCTGAGCTTCAAATGCCAGTTTTAAAACCAGGGGGTTACAAGACCCTCTAGTCCTTTCCTGGGCGTTTTCTTTGAAAGGGGAGCTGGAGGAGAACATGGGCTGCCTGACTGTAGGTAACCCGGGGCTCCCAGGCAGGTGTTCCAAATCTTAACAAGAATGAGAAATGCCTTTACCTTGAAGAGGCGGCCTTCCTAATGAGAGGCAAGAAGATTCTGAGCTCCTGAGGAATAAGCTGAGCTTCTAGGCCACAGCAGTCACCTGTTCCATCATATTAATATGTCAGTTAAAAGGGGGCAGGAAGTTTTCTAAGCTTGGAAAGGAGAGGCCAGAGGCAAGGCCTGGCTCTACCTCTACATGGGCCTGGACCTTTTTGCTCGCAGCTACTGTCCTGTGGAAAGGCGGCCTCAGTGCAACATGAGCATAGCCAAGGGCCTGGAAAATAGGCTCTGAGTATTTTCCAGATGGTTCACAGTCTAAACTCTTTATAGCTGGAAATGGGAGTGGTGATGATAGTACATATCCCTAAGAATTGCTGGGAGGATTAAATTCATATATGTAAAGTGCTTCAGATAGCAGCCATTTTACAGGTTTCCCCCTCTATATGAAATCAGAGCATTTCCGTGAAACAATCCATAAGCTGAATGGCATAAACCAAAAGAACAATTACCATTAATTTATATGGAAAATTTTTGAGTGGTCCTAGTCCCCTCAATAACCTGCCAAACCATACCAAATAATGTGAAGACCTACAATAATATATAGAGTAAAAGCAAGAATAACATGATACATCACAGCCTGTAGGAAGCAGGGAAGGAGATTAGTGGGGTCCTGACCCCAGCTGCGTCTTGATTCGTGTGTCACCACTCCAGATGTGTGCATTACCTCTTAAACAGCTGCTGCAAAGTAAATGTTGAATGTTGTTTTCACTTTTCCCCATTGTTGTAAAAAGTGAAAATCCCCTCTGGATTACTTTCTACAAGTGGTCAGTGCACCTAAGTATTAATTAATATAGGTGTTTCATAAAAGCAAGTGACCTAAAACTTTCAGAATGTGGGGGTTACCAGTAATTCCATAGCTAATCCCCTGCTTAACATGCAGGGCTTGGGTTCACTAATATGCAGTGTTTGTCTTTATCTTTATCTAATGACAATTTCAAGGAGCTCCTTCTCCACTTAGGTCCTTTACACAGGAAATATGGACTTAATGCTTAGCACAGAGATCCTGAAAATCTCCATCCCTAAGTCTGCAAGTTCCCATGGCAAATCTATAAAATAATTCTAGTTATGCCTGGGCCTCCCACATTGCTTGACCCAGATGCATGATACAGGTGATGTGAAGGAGAATTTCAGTGCAGTAGTGCAGGGGTGAATCTGCTTGGGTTTATATATCATCACATTCGTATTCTAGTGCCTGTCTCCACCTTGGTGTGTTGGGTTAGAATACAGACCCTCTCTTGGGCCCCAGTTTCTCTGAAAAGTAATGTGTGTGAAAGTCCTGAGCCTCTAAAGCACAGGGCAGTTCCAGTTGGTGTCCCTCCCACCAGTGGTTTCCTGTGCCAGTTCCCTGTCAGGTCCTGGGCTCCTGATGTGGGTAACTTTATGTGAAAGAATAACAGGCTTTTGGAAAACTGGTGATTTAAACATCTAGGGAAGGAGGGGGGCTGCAAGCAAAAGCATGAATCCAAGCCTCCCTCCCCCATTACCAACCTAAAATGATTTCCCCTCCAAAAAAAAAAAAAAAAAAAAGAAGAAAGAAAAAAGTTCAAGTGTTTTCTTTCTATTTTGTGACCCTGTCTGGAGCACTGACCCTTTTGGAATGTGTCTGGCCTTTTAAGCCTTCTCAATGAAAAGTTCATGTCACTGAATATGTCTTGATTCTGGAAGATCAAGTGAGCATTCAATGATGACACACCTGTGGGAATGAGTTCAGTTAGATTTCTTGCCTCTTGACACCTTGCTGAGTTGGATTTACCTGTAAGGAGTTGCAGATTTGTGTGTTTTGTTTTTGCTTTGGGGAAAGGGCAGGGAGGGAGGTGGAAAGGAGCATGAAACCCTTGGGGAGTTCCATGAGATCTGCTTAGAATGGGGAAGATATTGAGAAGGTCAAAGACAAGGACTTGGCAGGTTCTGCTGTGGCATAGTTTATGTTGGCCTTTCTGGATTGGCCTCATAAGGTAACCACAACATAATATTGTTTCCCTGGGAAAGCGCAGCTCGAGCTCCAAATCAACTCCTAAAGGAGTGTGAGATCTAATGCAATGCAAGGGACTTCTTAAATGTTGCAGTTTCTATATTGGATCTTGGGAAGAAAGTGAAAGTTGCAGGAAGCAGAAGCACTGAGCATAAAATGTGTTAGAGCTAGAAGAACATTTGTCCCTGAGGTCTAGGGCAGGCAGCGACCTGCTGCAAACCCCAGGCAGCAGAGCCACCTCTCAGAGACTGGTCAGAAGAATGGCCAGCACTTAAAAAGAGGAAGTTTGGGGCCCTGGGGTTATGCTGACATTGAATCGTGGGTTCTTGGGACCGCCTGCCCTCTTGACTTAGATAACTCAGGGTCTCCGTCTGAATCTACCTGCGAGTCCTCTTGGCAAGGAGAGACAGGTAAGAAGTCAGTGGGGGAACCTGAGCCATAGCTTGAGGAAGCCAGAGTGGGGAGAGACCTGGCTCTAGATCCAATGGGGTTAAGACCGAGGGACAATTCAACCCCGGGTGCGAAACGGAAGGAGGCTCTGGAGCGTCGAAAGAGGGGGCCGAGGCAGGGCACGCGGAGCGGGCAGAGGTGCGCAGTGGGCGCCCGGGGAGAAGGGCGCGTGGAGGAGAAGGGCCGGCGGGTGGGGAGCAGGCGCCGGGGAAGCAGTGCCTGCGGCGACGCCTCTCGGAGCCAGGCGGGGAGGGTCGGGGCCGGCGAGAGGCGGTCACACGCCGAGCCTGCGGCGGCTGGAACAGGTGAGCGGCCCCCGGCGGCCGTCCCCGCCCTTCCCGGCGAGCGTGCCTCCTCCCACCGGCTCCCGCGCTGAGCTGCGCCGCGGCTCCCCTGGGTTCGGGGTTTTGCAACTGGCAGCTGGTGGTTGTGTTTTTTTCCTCCCCTGTTTCTATCTCTCCTTCTTCTTTTAGGTTGCTCCACCCCGCCCAGGATCAGGCGAGGGGGAAGCAGCTCGGCTGCGGCTGCAACTCGCGCGGAGTGCGTCTGCAACTCCCGGAGAGGAGTCCCGCGCCCGTCCTCCGCCCTGCGGAGCGCGCTCTCCTCGCTGCCCCGGGACCCGCGACCTCCCCCCGCAGCCCTTCCCCACTTTTCCCCCCTTTTGCAATCACATGGCATTTTAAGAATGCCGGAAAGATGGCGGTAGCGGCGGCGGCGGCGGCGGCGGCGGCGGGGCCGGCCGGCGGGGGAGGCGGCCGGGCGCAGCGGAGCGGGCTGCTGGAAGTTTTGGTGCGGGATCGCTGGCACAAAGTTCTGGTGAACTTGAGCGAGGACGCCCTGGTTCTGAGCTGCGAGGAGGGCGCTGCGGCGTACAACGGCATCGGGACTGCCACCAATGGCTCGTTCTGCAGGGGCGCCGGCGCCGGGCACCCGGGCACCGGCGGCGCGCAGCCCCCGGACTCGCCCGCCGGGGTCCGCACCGCCTTCACCGACCTGCCTGAGCAGGTGCCCGAGTCCATCTCGAACCAGAAGCGCGGCGTGAAGGTGCTGAAGCAGGAGCTGGGCGGGCTGGGCATCAGCATCAAGGGGGGCAAGGAAAACAAGATGCCCATCCTCATCAGCAAGATCTTCAAGGGGCTGGCGGCCGACCAGACCCAAGCCCTCTATGTGGGCGACGCCATCCTGTCGGTGAACGGGGCAGACCTGCGGGACGCCACCCACGACGAGGCGGTGCAGGCGCTGAAGCGCGCCGGCAAGGAAGTGCTACTGGAAGGTAAGGGGTTAAGGCCGCGCGGGGTGCTTCCGGAGCGCGCACACCCTTGCACCCTCCCGCCGCACCCAGCGAACGCACCTACGCGCTGTCTCACCCCACGGGGCTGAGGCGGGGAGGTGGCGTGGACTTTTGACAACTTTTACCCACCTAGGGGCAACTTGTTCCCCCGCCCTGGCGTCGGTACTGGCCTTGACCCCACGGGGCTTCACTCGGGCTGGGGCATCTGGGTGTCTTGGGTTCCTGCTGTGTGCCACGAGACGATTGCATGCTTCGTGCACACGGTCTCACGTTTATCTGCGGATAATCCAAGAGTTGCGTAGGGCTGGGAAGTGAAACTGGAAATGATATTTATCTCCACGTTACGAAGTCAGCTCGCTTTGGTGCAATTTTCACCTTCCAAGCCCAGGCAACCCAGGAATCCTAAAAAAACCGAGGAGGTGACAAAGTTTGAATGTTAAAACTCCCAGCGTCCCTGACTCCACTTCTTTCCCACAGGAAGCAGGGTTATGCCGGGAGGTTGTTCCATGGCTGGGAACTGCCTCGGGTTTTAGGCATAAGTTCGCCTCTGCTGCCAGCAGAAGTTTGGCCAGTGGGTCTGGATTCCAGGTTGCCCTGGGTGGAGCACTGGGGAAGTGATTGTTTTGCTTGAGTTTATTGGGGCCTGCCCCCCTACTGCTGTGGAAACAACTTCGTATTTGTGAACAGTTTTCCCTACATATGAGCCATCTTAGAAACTGCTGTCCAGGGAGCTGGTGTCCTCAAGCCCCAAAATTATGGAAGGTGAACGGAGTGGGTAACAGCGTGGTGGGGTTGTGTGCCCTTCATGGGTGGTGTGTGTGTGGCAGGGGGTGAGGGTTGGTGTCTGCGGCCAGCAGCAGTGAGCAGATAAGGTGTTTATTCCCCTTGCTACTGCAGCAGTGTTTCTTACCTGCTCTCTGCCCCACTGAACTCAGCTCACTGCATACACCTTTATTACACTTAATATCGTGTTTTGTTTATTCATTTATCTGACTTCTCCCTAAATATAGATTGAGTTATCTGGTCCTTGTATTTAGTTATGGTTGTTCTTTCAAGAGCTTTGGTGTTCCCGGACATGCTGAGAGAATGAATCAAGGAACCCCAGAGCCTTTGAAACAGTGATTCAACTGACTCTTGCAAGCTGGTGGAGTCCTGAATGAAGGATTCTCACTCATGGTGGTGCCAGTGTGTGGAACTGAGAAAGCTCAAAATTGGAAAGCTGACTTTGTTAGCTGGGACAGCTGATGCAACCCCATGGCTCACCTCCCGGCCCACACTTATTTGTCTAGAGGATTTGTGATGTCTTCATATTTAACTGCTGCACTGGATCCAGAAAGTGGAAGGCTGTTTGCTCTGGCTTGATGATTAACATAAGTAAACAGTAAAAAGTTTTCTTGACTTGAGTGTGTGTTGGTTTGTGACAAGGGGCAGGTTGTGATCTGGTGCAAGTGTAGCTTGGACTCTAATCTGCTGGACACCTGCTTATAATATTTCCTGTAAAATAGCGGCAAAGACAAAAGGTGGGTCCTTGTAGTTCAGACACTGCCCTTCATTATGGCTTTTCTTCTTTCCACCTTGGCTTCAATGTAATGAAAGATGACTTAGCAAAGACATAGCTATTAAAAAATAATAATAAACTCTCACCCAGAAAGAGGAAGAAAATGTGGCTCCCGAAAGTTAAAAATAAACATGGACAAAGAAAAAAACATCAAGCAATTATGTGAGTCTTAGTGAGTTTTAGAAAAACCGCTGACACATGTTCTTACAGATGTTGTTATGTCTTGCAGGTAGGACCTTCCAGATGTGGGCGGCAATATTATTCCTAGTTTGAGCTTTCAGAACCTTTAAAAGAAGCTAGTAGAGCTTTCAGTCAAAACTGTGTCTCTTAATCCTAAATGCAGAGGGTGTAATTATATACCACCAAATCAAGTAACGCACACTCTCTCCCTTTTCGTAGTTTGGGCCAGTATAGATATTCCCAGCTGAAATGACATGTCAGAACTACTTATTCTGAAATGCAGCCTTGATTCCAGAAACTCTATGCAGGAGAGGTTTTTTATTTGTAACCTGATGAGATGAGAGGGTTAAGAGAGATGTTTTAGAGATTGTCTATGCATTTTTTAAAAGTTACATTCTCTTCTTCCCCAGTCGCCCCCTTTGTTAGAATTAAGAGGGAACTGATAGGAGTCCTTTCATCGCTGCCAATCTATACCCCATTTCATGACATGCGCCCCCTAGTGGAGCTTCACCACCCCTCAACAGCCCGCCAGTGCTTGCCTCTGCCAGAGTTGTCTAACTTGCCTCCAACTTGGTGTCTTTCGAAATTGGGAGTGAAGAAATCAGCTGGACATGCTTAATTGACAGGGCTGCTGTAAGGAAGAGCCCGCTCAAAATGAATTTTGTAAAAAAGCAACTAGCAAATGCCTGCTGTGATTATTTTTATAGCTAAAATGAAATGTGTATGAAATTAACCCTCCGAAGGGATCATTCTTTACACTTTCTTTACTAGAATTTTAATTTCTTATTTTTACTCTATTTTACTTACTTTAGTACTATGAAACTGTAGTGTTAGGATACCATTTCTCTGGGTAAAAAGAATCAGCAATAACTAAGCATCGTAATAACTATTTCTTTAGCACTTAATATATGCCAGGGTTTACTTTCCTCTGTCGTGTTACAAGCTTCTAGTAACTCCATGAAGCTAGTTCTATTGCTCATTTTATGATGAGGACACTAACATTTACAGAGAGGTCAGCTATTTCAAGTAACATCGCTACCAGGCTTGCAGGTCGTTCGGACTTCGAAGCTCATACTGGTGACTTCCAGCTGAAACTGACACTCAGAGCATTACAAAACTGTGCACTTGAGTCGGCCCAAGTTTCCTCAGTTACTGGGCTAGAGCTGTTCTTCCTCACCCTGCAAATATGCTCAAGTGACTGGGACAGCCTTGAGCAGGAGACAACAGTTGTACACCAGCTATTTGAATTGGATGGGCAGGAAAGAGGATTGAAACCTTAAACCCTAGTGCACCAAGTGTGTGCTGTAAGAGGGAGTGCTGTCTTTTCCCCTGACTTCACAGAGTTGAATAGGGTCAGCAAGGAGATTAAATTGTGACTCAGACTTAAATAATGAAGCAACTGTGCTGTTAGGGGAGTATTTAACTGAAGAGTTATCAGAGTTTACATCAGAAATCTTTCTACGCTAACTCATGGCACATTGAGTTGAACCCCATAACTCCAGGGAGCACCACTGACATAGGCTACCATGCAGATGGCATCTTCTGGAGCTGGGCCGGGCACACCTGCATAGATTTCCTTAGCATCTCTGGATTGGGAGATGGGAGGTTGCTCTTACATTAGTAGTAAAATTGTAATTTGAAATATTTCAGTTTTTTATAACTGAAAATCTATAAGAAAATTAGCTTCCCTGTAACTTTGTCAAGTTTGATCGAGGAGTAGGTGTTCTGGAAAAATTCATACTGAGGTGTGAAGGTCTAGGGTGGACAGAATCACTGGATCTAAAAGGTCTCCTAAGGAACTGGGCCAGAAAAAGTGGTCCACTGGACATTAATCCTGTCCCAGCAAAGTTTATCCCGCAGGACCACTCCCAAGGAGTTTGGCTGTTGAGGTCACCTCAAATGTCACTTTCAACAGGGCTGGAAGTGGGGATGATGAGACAGAAAAATGGGCAGTGATAAAGGACCAGTGATTTTAGTGGCGTAAGAATTTTGAACTTTAAGGAATTGTATTTTTTTAGGTTGCATAGATCTGTAAAAAAAATAAATAAATAAAATAACCAAGAGACCTGCACTCAAAAGTCTTGAAACTTGAAACTGACATTTCAACTATCAGTTGCGCTTTTTACAAGACACTTTCTGTGGCCCTTGACTTTCTTCTTGGCGAGCTAGCAAGCCACTCATGGACCCATCACCCAGTCGGTGTCACCTTCAGCTCTGTAAACCCAGCTCAGGCACACTTTAGGACACATTTTCCAACACCCCTTTTATTATCATAGATTGAATTTTATAAATAATATAACCCAACTCTCAATTTAGAAGTAATAAAATGCCCTATTACTATCACGGTTCTATTGTGAACACGAGTACTGTGGAGAAATGAAGTAAAGTGTCTTAAAAGGCTTAATAGCTAACACAGGGCGGAGTGACTCCCGAGGTCATAATGAAAGTGGCGGACACGAGGGACCCCTGGGTGAAACCACCACCCACGCACAGCTCAGTGAAGGTGGACAGGGGTGTGTGACATGCCTGGGGGACCGTGAGGACCTGCCTCAGATGCTGAGAGATAGCGGAGACCCACTGGCTTCCCGTCACTGAACCTGAGGTACATGGAGCCCCTACTCCCCTTGACCTCTAAATTGCTATTAAACCCTGTACTGGCCCTTTATTGAGAGCCTGTATTCTATAGGAATCCTAATTCTCTTTACCTCTCTATGATGACTAACCTTTTGCAAAGTCTTTGAACGTATGTCAAAATAGCGGCTACTTATATAATGCTTGCATTGTACCCAATGCTTTTCTCAGCACTTACATGACCAAATCCTTGGTTTTGCACGAGAGCCCACGCTATGAGCAGGTCTGTTTCCAGGAATCTGAGGCACAGATCTCTGTTCTTGCCAAAGAAATAGCGATAAGTTCTGAGGCTGAGCGTCAAGCCTGGGCCGTAGAGCTTTTGAGCCTCATAAACAGCCTATGAGATAAGCGGTTAAGGACCCTGGTCCTGACTTGGGCGACTAGGAAAGTGGAGCCCCAAAGGTGGAATGACTGGTTCTCATTGAGCTTCTCTCTGGTAGATTTGTTTTCTATTGCTGCTGTATCACATTACCAGAAGTCTTAGTAAATTAAAACACATATTTTTATCTTAGTGTTTTTAAGTCTGAAATCTTATGCAGATGTCATTGAGCTAAAATTAAGGTGTCCATAGAGCTTTATTACTTTGTGGAGGCCCTAAGAGAAAATCTGTTCTCTTCACTTTTTCAGAAGCTTCTAGAGAAGACTCGTGAGTTGGCTTATGTCTCTTTTCCATTTTAGGGCCTGTCATAGCAGCCTGAGTCCTTCTGTTATCAGGCTACTCCAACCTCTGTTCTGCCTCCTTATATTTTTGAGGCTATTGCTCACTTCCAGATAATCCAGGATAATTTCCCCATTTTAAAGTAAACCGAGTAGCAATATTAATTCATTTGCAACCCAATTTCCCTCTGACACATGAGGGAATGTATTTACGGGGACTGGAGATGAGGACACAGACACCTTGTGTGTGTGTGTGTGTGTGTGTGTTGGGGGCTGGGACAGGGTGCTGTTTTGCTTCCTGCCACATCTGACCTGCTGAAGTTGTAATGGTGCAGAGTTCCCAGGTAGTACTTAAGAATGTACTTGCCCACAATAAATAATCACTTCCTGCCTCCTTGCAAAGAATACCTTCATTCATTCATTTATTCACCCACATAACAACAGCAAAAAAATCACTGAGTGTCTTCCATGCATCCCATGTCATGAGGGCATCGCCCTTGAGAAACAGATAAACACGTGCAGGCATCTCCAGGATGGAGTAAAAAGTCCTGCAGGGAGGCCTGTGGGATGCTGTCATCACCCATGGTAAGGGCATCTGACTCATTCCTGGCTAGGTGGGGGAAGGCAAGCCGCACAAGGCAGCCCTCCCCCCACCAAAAGCTTGGGCATGCACTCTACTCAGTGTGATTCAGTGTTCAGTGGGCAGAATGTGGCCTCAGACCTTGCTGAGGAGGAGAGTGAAGAGAGACTAGAGAACTACGCAGAGAAAGTCTGTGCGCCTTGTTACAGAGTTGGATTTCACTCCAAGCGTTAAGTGTTTTAAGCAAGGAAATGTCATGCTCAGTTTTGAATTTCAAGTTTACCCTCTGCGGCTACGCCTCTAGCACGAGGTTGGCCAGGCTCTAGTGAGATGATGCCGACCGCTCCCTGTGCCCACCAACCGCCCTGGCATTCAGCTCCTTGACCCTGAATTATACTTAGGAGCGCTTGACCCTGCAAGGCATGGCTCTATAAAATGATTTCACTCACATGATGCTTTTGTTAGCGGGTCAGCCCTTGGGCAGATTGTGGGGTCCCCCTCTTGACAGAGGAAGGGCAAGTGCAGAGTTTAACTGATTTGTCTGAGGTGCCCTTGTAAGTGTCGGTGCTGGACATCAGGTTTTCTCCCCCAACCCAGCTTTTCTTCTGCCATCTACACAAACACACGCCGGCTCGCAGTGGACAAAGAGCCGTCTGCGGGGTGTAAGGCAAGGGTGATCTCTGATATCAGGGAGCGTACAGTAATTGGCAGTACAAAATAGTGGGGTGTGTACCCCGGCATAGACAGTGTGCTGCTGTCACACATTAGGTTGTAAAAAGATGTGAGAAAGGATATATATATATATATATCCATATAATATATATATATGGCAGCTGAGAGGGAGGAGAGGAGAGGGAAGGATGAAGGTAGAAACGAAGGGTAGGAAAGAAAGCAAGGAAGGGAAGGAGGGAGGGAAAGGGAAAGAATCTGGGGACTCAGTGACCCTTTTTTTGGACTCTCATCTTCTATCACTCTTGCTGCTGCACTGCGTGATCAACATTTGCATGCAGTGATGAAAACTATTCCCTGCTTTGCAGAGAAGAGAAATAAAGAGCTGACTTTATAGACCTAGGAGGCTCTCACTTAACATAGACCCGTCTTGAAAGACATTGGACAAAAGAGGAGCCAGACATGATTTTAAAAGTTATAGGAAAATGTAATTATCCTTTTAATGTTATATTTATAGCCATCTTTCCTCTGTCCCCCTGCAGCTCAGGAACCTAACAGTCTGCATATGTAAGAATACTTTCTACCTGAGGAGATGAAAACTGTCTGCTTAGATATTTTAATTGTTTCTTTTTTAAGCGTATGTATCGCCTGAGAATTCAGACCACATTGCTTAAGAGAAGTTGATGGGAAAGGTCCTTCAACTCCTAGTTTTGCCATGGCGGGTAATCTCTTCATGCTCAGCGGTGCATTTTAGCAGTCACCCCATGGAGTATGTATTAAAAATAACTCATTGCACACAGCTCCGCATTTGGGTAAGGCATCTAGCTAAAGCCACCAGTGGTCTGTTTGGTGAAGGGAAATTATTCTCTGGCAGCTAGTGGCCTACTAAGAATTCCCTTTCAAATGATGCATTTCAAGCAGCCAATGTTAAAGAAGAGGCAGAATTTCCCCGGCATTTAATACCAAGTGTTTTATATACCAAACCTCATTACCCACTTCACTGGCTTTGATCTATAATAATGCTTGCCTTGAGCTCTGGCCTGCAGAGTGAGACTTAAGAGAAAATATGTAATATGAACCATGAAGTCAGTGACCATGCAGATGAGCCCCTTCCCAAAGTGGAAAAATGCATGATTCAGAGTGATTATAATGGAAATGAAAATGATGACCCATACTTTAACTCAGTGCTTTTTCAAACCTCTGCTCTTCCCTGTGGTTTGAAAAATCATTCTTAGCATGTTGATAAATGTGCAAATATCTATCTACAGTTTGACAGGTTGCTGAATATTACTACAGCGTGGCATATCCAGTGGAGTCCACTGCTCTCTAAAGTGCCCTTGTTTCTACTTGGTGCCGTTATTTTCTCAAAGCATTTCAGTGCAGTGGATTTTGAAGTGTGGGCCTGGGGTTTTCTCTGTCTAGGCTGAGATTCCACGTTCTCCTGTGATCCTGTGCAAGTTACTTATCCACGCTTTCACTTGTTAATCAGTAGGCCCAATGAAAGGAAAGGTGCAAAGCAGTGATGTGCAGTAACGTGGTAGTTCATTGCTGAGAACGTTGTAAGCGCTCAGTAATTCCTAAGTACATAACACGTCACATCTACGCTCAGCTAAGTATTACTTACAGAGAGTGGGTTAAATAGAGGGTTTGACCATGTGTGTATAATTGTTTGGGGGGACAAGGAACAGCTGGGAATTTGCCATGATAGAGAACTGAATGGTGTAACTGAAGGACTTGGAGAGTTGGTTTGCCTCGTAGGGGTGAATTATGATCCCACAAGGGTGTGGTTCACTGATGATTCTTAGCAACATAAGATGTTTTCGCCAACCAGTACACGGTGTGGGCTGTTGTGGTTTTTGGTGGGCAAATGTGAATGATGTCTTTAAATGCTGATTATGCAGGAACGTGCAAAAAAGTGTTTTGTAAAGGAAATGCCAACAAGTAAGTATTTAACCTGCACAGCAAAATTCAAAATTTTTTGAATTTTTTCTAATAAACATAGGAATGTGAAAGTCTTATTTGTCAAATGAAGCTCTAGCCTTTCTTTTATTGAAAATGCAAACTATTTACTTAACTGTTACAAAGCCAGTGGTATACATTAGACTTTTAATCTATTATTTAGTAATATGTTTCATGGACACCAAGAGGGCATCCAAGGGGAGATGTATCATGGTTTTTCTACCCTTAAAGAAGAAAAAAAACTAAGATGGGGAGTCTCAAAGGATTCCTGCTTGAAGGCTAGGTACCTTAGGGTTACCCCTTTAATGCAAGTATAAATGAAAAGTGATACTACTATGTAGAAAGCAGGACAACAAAAGCAGTCTAAAAGTTGGTACTAGTAGGAGGAAGAAAAAACATATCCCCTAAGAATTTGGATTGCAAGTTGGTTCTAGTAAATATTTCATTCTGAATTTATAATGTCAGCTGAGTTTAAGAAAACTCCTAAGCAAATCATTCGATCAAAAGAGGTCTAATAATGAGAGCGTCCCAATGAATGACAGAGACAGTTGTAAACACACTGTATAAGAACTTGGCTTCCATTCTGAACTCTAGTAATTTTAGTGCACTTTCCCCAAATCAGAGATGATCAAATAGGAAAAAGTTTGAATTGATAATACTTGGTGTATAACAGCTAAGCCACTAGTTCTTAAAATAATTTTTCTTTTAGTGTGTGTAAGAAGGACTGTGTTGGTACATTAAAGCAAAATGCTATACAGGAATGAGATGAAATTTCTTTTCTAACATAGATCAGCCAGAGGTATGACAAGAGTAGAGTAATAAATTATATTTCTGTAAGTTACAAATAAATTTTAATCACACAAAAAGTGGCTTAGGAGTAAATGCTTTAACAGAGTTTATGGACCGTCTGAAGGTTGCCAGCACATTGAAAGTGGAAAGGAATATTTTACTGGAGAGGTGACTTGTACAGAAGTATTACTAAACTAAGTGAAACTGAAAATATAGGTAATTACTTGGCTACTTGGGGCCCTGAATTTCAAAAACTTTCATCTGAAACATCCTTTCATCTGCAATGAAAATCAAGGTTAATGATTTTTCTTTTTTTGCTTTCAATATCCTTATATTGTCCTCAGTTCTTTACTTCGTTTTTGGAATGTGTTTAAATCAAAGGAATGTATGCTTATAACCTACCTTTGCCTATCCTTTCCTGTAGCTTCTCCATTTCCCAAGAAAACTGAAATATAAATTCTCGTATGAAAATGTTTCTTTTTACATTAAAAATATATTCTGAAAGCAGTATAGGCATATTATTTAGAATATTAAAATATGTATTATGAATCATATATAATTATATATCACAGTATGTATTCAAATATTTCAAACAATATCTATATACTGGTATTTTTGATATGTTAATTTTCACTATTGTTGATTAAATCAGTCTATGTGCATAAACTCATTATTATGTCAATATTGTTCCATTTTCCACTCAACTATTATTCTACTATCAGGCTTCTTGCAGTTACTAACCTCTTCTCTCTTTTTTTTCCATTTGCTTAGCTTTCTTAAATCTTTCTCAATTTTTTTTTCAATGCAGCATAGAGCTTATCAAATTTATAGCAATAATTTTTTGAAATGTTCATATACATCAATCATCCACCATTCTGGTTGCTTTTCTACTGGAGCCCCACCTCTCTGACAACTTCTGTCTGGCTCACTACGTGTCATCTTCCTTGGAGTCCTTAGCTTCCTCCTGTGTATGTTTTCCTAAATCCACTATCCTTTACTTTTGCTTTACTCCTTGTTTTGCTGGAGCTTATTCTGCAGTAGCTCCCTGAGAAGGAACATTTGGGAGGTGAATGTGCGAAAAATTATCTTTAATCCATTCTCTCACTGCATTTAGACTTTAGGTTTGATGGGTTAAGGTCAAGTCATTTTCCCTCAGCAGTTTTCAGAGTTGCTGGCAGAAATCTTATGTTCATTCTCTTTCTTTTTTGTGACCTGTTTGTCCTTTCTAGAAACTATTAATAACTTATTTTTTAAAACTAATATTCTCCATTGTATATAATGATTACCTGTGGTGTTGTTAACAATTTTCCAAGTATTTGATGTATTAACATGTTAAAAATTGTGGTTTCCAAACCTTGTGCCAAGGTGCCCTAGCATGCCCCAGGAAACTCATGGAATATTTTTAAATTTCAAGGAAAAGAGCAATATCTGTTGGGAACCAGGCAAACCATTTACTGGGGTTTCAACATTTCGTCGCTATATTCCTTTAGTGATGTCAGTATGTTTGCAAAACTGGGTTTTCCGCAGAGACTGTGATTAAAACAAAAATGGAGGGGGAAAAACAAAACGTTAAATGCCATGTGAAAATTAGTATGGAACAGGAAATGTGGCAGCATCCAAGAAGATTCCAGGTTTGAGAAGTTGTTTAGTGCTGAATAGGTGCTGAGATTTTAGGACAATAAAATGTGCCATGTTGTTAAGACTTAGTTACTTAATAAACTGAATTGACAGGTGTTTCTTTGTACCCAGGAGTGTCTTGAACAAAATGAAACATTAAGAGTGCTATTTACAAAGTAGGTTGGGGATCTGTGGCCGGAAGGCTCTTAACATTTCCCTTCTCATTTTTTTTTAAAGATTTATTTATTTCTGCATAAAAGAGCTGGGGTCTAGGCCAGAGACGTGAGCTGGGGGTGCTCACCAGAGACAGAGTTGGGAACAGAACAGGTGGATCGACTGAAATATACTGCTGAGGGGAGCAGCGGGTGAGACAGGAGAGGTCTGCTGCACCCTGTGGTTCAGCTCCCTGGCCGGGGATCGAACTTGTGCTGCAGTGGCTGCGGATAGCTTCTTAGTGCTGAGACTTAACCCCTTGAGCCACCCGGAAGTCCCCTTCAAATATATTTTCTTATATTACTTCTGTGACAATTCCTTGCCATTTTCTTCTTTGCTTTCTGTGTGGAGATCCTTTTAGTTGAATGTTGGACCTTCTATACTGACATGCTTGTGTGACACACTGTTGTTCTCCTTTTTCTCCCATCATCCTTTTTAAAAGTTTTATTGTTTTCCCTGGAGATATACTACGTTTTTATCCACGACTACTAAACTGATTTTTTTTATTTCTGCCACCTCTCCAAGTTCCCAGAACATTTTCTTTTGCTTACAGTTCCCTTTTTTTGAAACAGCACACTCTTGTGCTTTTGTGGATGCAATATCTTTACTGATTTCCCTGAACATATTAATAATATTTTTTTTGCACATTTTTTTTGCACTAATAATCTCAGGTGTCTCCTACTTCCTTTTTGTTTGCCTCATTTTTAAATGTATTATGTACATCTGTAGCCTCATCCCTTTTGAGATATGTGTTCCTCCAGAGGCAGGGCCTGAAATGAGGGTCTCTACGGAAGTTTATTCCCAGGAAGTACCAGTGGTGGAGTAGGAACATGGTGCTGATGGTCATGGTATCCCCCCCCCCCGCCCCCCTGTGGGAGTAGAGAGGAAACTTGGCTAACATCCTCACGGAGTCTCCACCCCTCATTTCATGAATGGCTATTTCTGGGGGCATTTGTTCTCTGCCACGTCTGGCTGGTATCTCTGTGAGAGTCAGGAGAACACCCCTGTCAAAAAGAAACACACTGGCAGAGAACTGCAGGTATTCACCGTCAGCCACCCCCAGCGTGGAGAGTTGACTGCAGAGGAGACATAATGTTCTATCTCCGGCTTCATCAGAATCATCTCTTCTAATTTAAAAGTGCTCAGAGGAAATCTTGGTGGAGGATGATTGCACACAGGTCCGGTCACATTTCTTTCCCATGTATTTTGTAAAGGCCAGCTCAGATGCAATCATGTAAATGTCCTCAGGAAGGCTTGCAAAGGAAAGCTTTGGCCACCCATACCCGATTTTTAATTCCTTTGAATGTGCGGTTAGCAGAGAGCTTTACAGATGCAGTTACTGATCACACAGCCCCTCAGTAGGCTGTGTATGAGCTGTATAAATAGAATCAAGGGGGAGTACTGTGTTTCCCAACCTCAGGGCTAGTGACATTCGAGCCAGATAAGTCTTTGTTGTGGGCATCTGTCTTTTGTGCTATGGCACGTTTAGCAACATCTCGTTTCTACTCGCTAGATGCTGGTAGCATGCTCTCCCCTAGCTCCAATAACCAAAAATGTTGCTGGGCATGCCCAAGCATCCCCGGAGGGCAAAGTAGCCCAAGCTGGTGTACACCCAAACTTGGCCATGCACCGGCAATTCCTGGAAGCTTAGAAAGCCCTCATGACTGAATGCCTTCCCAAGAGATGCTTTAATTAGTCCGGGATTTGTTCTGGGTATTAGTGAGGAGCTTGTAAAGCTCCCCAGGTTGAGCCTGATGTACAATCAGGAGTGAGAATCAGTGGCTGAAGATAGCTGGTCACTACCTGTAAAGTCGTGCAACAGACAGAGTCCAGAACAGTCCATTGTGTGGGCCCCGTGCCTGGCAGGCACCACGGTAGCCACGAGAACTACTTGTCCTCTAAGAGGAGTGGCATTTTTGCCTTGCCCGGCCTCTCTGGGGCTCGGGATTGATTGCCCTGCATTGGTGCACGGGAGTGGCCGGGACACTGACAGCACACACACCTCCCTTTTGATAATACTACTCCTGGTGTGGCAGTAAGGGGCTACTGAGTCACAGAGTCATCACCAAACGCTTGCAGCAAAGTGGACAGACTAGCTTTTTTTGCCACAGCCTCACTTGTCTCGAACTCAACTTGCTCCCTGTACCTGTTGTACAAGGGTAACAACAGTGCTTTCTTTATAGGGCTGATGGAAGACTGAAAGGGTTAATACGGAACTGCTCGGTGCCCTACCTGGCACCAAGAGTTCAAAGTATGCTGCTTATTGCTGTGATTGCTGTTTCTCTCTACTGGACTGTGTGATCCTCACAGAAGGTATCTGGGTCTTATCCATCGAAAACTTCAGTGAACTGAACAGTACTGACCCATTGGCATGTGTCTAGCGGTCATTAGCCACAGCCCTTACAGGATGTGGACAAGAGTAAGAAAGGAGCTTTGGTTGGCAGGTGCACTGACTGTGAACTAATGCATGTGGTGCTGGGTCAGTAGGTCCTTAGGGATGTCCGCAGGACACTGGTTCTTCCACATCAGTCCCTGGTGAAAAGAGGGCCTCGCAGGACTCAGACGGCTGGTCCGTCCTTACTTTTAAGACATGCAAAACAGAATTTTGAATTGCATTTGCTGGTTTCCCAATATTTTAAACACTAGCATTTTTATCTGGGTACATCTTATTTTAGATTATAACTCCTGTCACAGAATTATTTCTCATTTCACTGAAAACTGTGCTCTCTGTGAATTTGGCTTTGTCTCAGTTATTATGAAATGACAGGGAATCTGATGCTGATGGGTCTGCTTGTCACTCTGTTGGTCAAGGGAAAAGAATAGATAAGTTCTTTTATATATTCTCAATATATCTATAGAGATATTGGAATGTATAACTATTCCAAATGCTCAATTTGTATCGTCTGTGAAAATGACCATAAGGCCTGGAAGAATGTTCTGAAAGAAGAAACTTTTTTAAGGAAGGAAACTCAGGCCATGATTTCAAAAGTCCATTCTTGGCTACTTCGTTTCTTTAAAGATGTGGTCATATTTATGGTGTTGTCAGCATGTCACGTAAAACACGCACACAAATTATACTTGGGGGGAATAGAGAGTTTTCCTGAGACAGCAGGAAAGACAGAGCATAAATAGGCCATTCACATAGCAGAACCTGACGGCTTTGCCTTATGAGCATTCCCGATAGTAAACCCTACACATAGGACAGAAGATTCTAGAAGCTGGGGACAATGAGAAATGCCTTTGCAGAGCTAGAACCTTAACTGGACATAGGATATATGCCATATTTGCCACTGCCTGCTTCTCCACTGTGTAAAAGCAGCAAGCTTGCTATCCAGAGCAGTGCGACCTCAGTCTCTCCACCAGGATGGAACAGGCAGGCTCTGAGGACAGATTTCATGCCCTGGGAAACTGCAACTTCACAAGTTCTTCTCCGTTTTCTTACGCAGACCTGGCTCTCCTCCCCAGGCTTTCTCACATCATACAGCTTTGCCCATTATAGGTTGAGTGTATCTCCAGATTTCTGTCTTGATGTTCTAACCCCCAGCCCAACAAAATGTGACATTTAGAAATTACATCATAAACGTCATTATTTAATATGAGGTTGTACTGGAGTAGCATGAACCAAAAGGATTCGCATCCTTACTCAACGGGTAGTTTGGACCAAGATGCACAGTCACAGAGTACACTACGTGAACATGAAGGCAGAAGTGGGGGTGCTGCTTCTGTGAGCCAAGAGACTCCGGAGATGGCCAGCAAAACCCCAGAGCGGGAAGGATGCCTGTAGCCCTGCTGGCTCCTTCTGTGCAGGCTTCCTGCATCCTCAGCCGCAGAGAATCAGAACCTGGTGTGGAGGTATTTTTGTTACAGCAGCCCCTGCACACCAATACACCTGATGGGAGGCTTTCGAATAACCCTCATTAAAATTTGCCCAGAAGTGTAAGGAGCAAGCGAATAGTTAATTGAATTCTAGCACCTTTTTTGTTTCCATTGTTGAATGGTGACACCATCTGCCTTTGCTAAGTACTCAAACCACTCCTCCCCTGGAAGTGTTGAGTGCAGGGGGGCTGGGCGATGGCAGAGGTTGTTGCGGGTAGATCCATGTTGGTGACGGTTAGGGGCCAGCTCTCTGTTAGCTACAGACAGCTCTGCTGTACCTGCTCTCACTTGGGCTGTTAGCCTTGCCGTGAGTACTGCTGTCTTGGAAGCCATTTCTCTACTTTCTGCTCTCCCTACCACTGAACTTGCTACTGCCTGCCAATCCCCCACCCCAAAATCCTTACCTGTAGGATTCTGAGTAAAATACAGTTATTTGATACAAATACATTTTCTTAAGTATATCCCAAATTTGTACAGAGCATTGCTTATGCTAAAAAAATGTTCTTTGTCTGAAGGTGAAATTTCACTGGACAGTCTAACACTTTTATCTGCTAAAACTGACAACCCTTATTACATGACTTTCAAAATTACAGCCTGACAGCCAGCCAGTGATAGAACCTCTTGTCACTCGAGAGAGTAATTCGAAGTGGATCATTTAAAAGGGTTTTGTAAAGGTAAAAATAAATCAAGAAGTTGTTCCAAACCAATGGCCGTGGCTCTTCTAAGAAGACGAGAACAGCAGCTGGGGGTGAGAGTCCCTCTCTGAAACCTTTGCTTCAGATCCCCAACTTTAGCTGAGCTTGAGTTTGAAATAACACTTAAGAAACAGGAGCAAGGAAGGAGGGGAGGGCAAAGACGGGGATGAGGGCAGAAGGAGCACAAGGGACTGAGGTGATGGTGCACGGGTGGAATGGTGGTGGGTACTCCCTGGGGAATACAAACGATGTCAAATATAATTAATTAATTAAATAATAATAAAATTTTTTAAAAAGAAACAGGAGCAAAGACTAAGACAACAGTGAATCTATAATCACACCAGCTGATTAATTAATAAAAATGGATGCTGCCAATGTAATGTGAAATAGTTATCATCTGAAAACTGAAGATTTAGTATCTTGATGCTGTATCTGTAAAACTAATTAACAGCCTGACTATGAATAGCTGCCCTGCTTTATTTTATCCTGATTTCCTCTTAGCAAAGCATAGTACATATTTTTTTTCCCCTTTTCTTCCTTTTCTCTTTTCACTCACTAGATTGCTGATATATTACAAGGAATGCAAACTAATGGAAGAGGCGCATAGGGTGAGGTATGGGAGAAAGGCACGGTGTTTCTATGTCCTGTCCAGACGTGCTGTTCTCCCCAAAATCTGTACGTTCACCAATCCAGAAGCTCCCATAATATTTATTTTGTATGCTCTAACAATGTATATACATATCTGTATATACACACATCTATGTATACACACATATATATACGTCTACACACATTTGTATGCTCATACATATGTTACATCACATATACTATTAAATATACTGTGTATGCATACACATTACACGCATACATATACTATATATTCTTACTGGTTTCTTCTCTCTCTTCCTCTATTGGAAAGAACTGTATTCCCATGACCTAAGAAATTCCTTCTAACTTAGTGGGTGCTCAGTAAACATCAGTTCCATGCATGAATAGCTTTCTTTTTTCTAAACTGCATATTTTTTTAATTCAGTGGTTTACAGCAATCTATTGATTCAGAGGACAAGCTCGTATCTCCCTAAAGGTCTGTTATCATGCACATCCACCACCAAAGTACCCATGATCCTCCACCGTAGTCCACTGAGCCTCCTGCCCTCTTTGAGGGCTATTCTCCCTCCATATCCTCACCCCTCTCAATAATAGCCTCAACTGCACAGTCAGATTTGTAGGGTTAGTTTCTGTTCAGCTTTATATAGCTTTCTTTAAGTAACCCAAGGCCTAATAGAAAACCCTAGCATTAGGGCCTCCCTGGTGGCGCAGCAGGTTGAGCGCTGCACCGTGAAGCATCTGCGGAACAGCAGTGTGAGTTCAATCTCCGACCAGGGAAGGGACCCACATGGCGCAACAGACCTCTCCTGTCTCACCCCCTGCTCCCCTCAGCAGTGTATTTCCGTCGAGCTGCCTGTTCTGCTCCCCACTCTGTGTCTGGTGAATTCTCTCACCATCAACGACTCTGGCCTATACCCAGCTCTTAAATGCATAAATAAATAAATCTTTACAAAAAGGAAAACCCTAGCATTAGTCAATATGAATGAAAAGTTTACCCTTTGAGCTTTCTGGGTAAGGTCTGAAAATTTCACTGTTGTGAATTAAGTTAGGCTGGTGAGGGAAGAGAGCAGTGATAATAGAGGTTTATACAGGAAAAAGATCCTTTTTTCAAGAAATTCAACATTTCATCCTGAGTTATTCATGGCCTTCTGGACATGGAAGGATCTGAAGGCCCTCTCCAAGTCTCTCCAGTTTCTTGCTAAGCAGGAGAGAAGGTAATTTTCTTTATACCAGTTTCACCAGTGGTTTGTGCCTTCCTCCAGCTTGACTGATGCAAGATGGAGCCATGTGGGGAAAAAGATTATCTTCATGGCTTCCTCCTACCCTTGTCATCGCTAAAACAGGTGGAGGGTTTCTTTCCTTTTTCACCACATTTAAAAAAATGTATCACCCTTCGCCCACCTTAAAAATAAGGTGAGGAATCGTTATTGAGAAAACACCATGAGCTACTCATCCTTAGAAAAGTTCTTTCATGTGCTTCAAATAACAGATACATGAAGATGAAAGAAACTCCAATAATTTTTTTGTTCTTTGGCAGCAGCGTTAAAATTCAGATAAAATCTTTGATTGCTAACGTGTTCTAGAAACTTGTAAACAGGCTTTTTTAAATCACCTCAGAAGATTTGCACTTGACTAGTCACAGCAACGTAGGTTTGAAGCTCAGAGGCTGGTTTGCAGTTGCACAGCTCATGGCCTTTGACCACCCAAATCTTCCTGATTCCAGGTATTAGAACCCAGGACATGCAAGAAAACAAGGTTTTGAACTGGGGTTGGTCCTTCACGTGAGCCTTGAGGGGTTGTGTCCTGATAGCGTCTACCTTTGGCATCAGCGTTTCTCCATGGGCAGCCTCTGTCCCTCTCTGAGATCCCCACTTGCCTTATCTGTTTAGCTGCATGACTAGAAGTGGTTGCTGCAATTGCTGTGGAAAAATCCACCAGGAGGTTATCATCTTTAATGCTTCAGAAACTTCCTTTTGAAGGCGATAACAGTATTTCTTAATCACTGTGCCGTTGGGCAAGCACAGGTGTGTTGCATACCGTTAAATCACTCTGTCCTTAGGACATAATGTTGTTCTTTGAAAGTATTTGGCTCTCCACCTCTTATTCCTCCCACCCCCTCTTTAGGCCAATGAAGGCACATTTCCCAGACTTGCTCTCCACACCCAGCAAGGTAGTCTTTCAGAAATCCTGAGTTTTTTGTTTTTTTTTTTAACTCATTCCTTCCCAGCTGCATCTCTAAACCCATGGTACGTCTTATTCAGACCCTGTCTGCACATGCAGGGTCACGCACATGCACATCCATTGCTTGTGAACTTGGAATTGTAGCAAATGGCAGAGCTAGACTCATATTAACGAAGTTCTAATCCTCGGGGTGCTTCTACTCCATGAGCAGAGACCCACAGGGAGCCACATTCTTCTCTTTTCCTCTTGGTCTGGTAAGAGAGCAGAACAACCTTGACCGAGTAGAGAGTTCAACCCTAGCAATCAAGAAGGTGGGTTGGGATGGGATCTCAGTTAATCTGGTTACATTCAAAGTAGGAGTAGTGAAGGACAAATGGTAGAGAAGCAGAGAATTTTTGGGTGGAAATCAGTGAAGCAGTGTTTTGTAGAACCAGCTACCTTTTCATTTTAGCTTCAGGATAAGCCAAGTCTTTGTTCTGCCGTGGGAATCTGCTACAATTGTAATCTCAGCCTACTTTTCTAACTTTTCATGTGCGCACACAGCATTAGCTAAATTATTCTCGTCTAAGTCTTGCCTCCTGGAAGCGCTGTACTATATCAGACCTGCTACAGTGCTCAGCTAGCAGTGGACAAATACAAAATAGTTGCAGAATTAATGATGAATGAACAAAGGAAGAAAGGAAGGAATAGCAATGTAAATTTTTCTTCTTCCATGCCATTTTAAACACCATTTTCCACAGCACTCTATGCCAAGAACATTCTAATCCTAAACTCCTACGTGGGAGGGACTGTACGCAGTGTGATGCAAGTCAGGTGTCTCTTTTGTCCAGGAAGTCAGGCCATGTGGCCAGGTGCTCGCTCAGCACAGGTTCCTAGTGCACCCTCTGCCAGGGCGTATGGGGATGGCCTGGCATTCCTCTGAGTAGATTAAGGAGCTGCGTTCATGAGAGCAGAGGGGTCAAGAGTCTTGAAGGGCCAGAAGGGGAAAAGGAGTTTGCTGAGTTTTCTTCTTGCCCTTGACGTTCATCAGAGGTTAAGGGAGAGGAAAGAGTTACAGAATTGGAAAGAGAGACAAAGGAAGTGGTATTTTTCAGGGGAAAGCCAGGCTTCCGCCAGGGCAAGTAGGAGGAGGAGGGAGTGTTTGAGAAAAGATTAAAGATAAGGAGGAAGTGGTTTTTGTTTTTTTTTTTTTTTTTCATAAGAAAGTGTAATTCGTTTTCTTTTGTGCTTTACCTATGGGTATTGATAATACCCATATGTCATTTTTATCTATTTTTTCTCTTTAGGGTTAGATATGCTTATATATATATATACATTTATACACATATAACACCAAGTCTACATGTGAAACATTGCTTTTTTTTAAATAATGTATTCCGTTTCCAAACGGCAGTTTTATGAATTAAGGAAGCAAGCCATTTTTAGGCTGGGTTTCCCCATGACTCAGTAAAAAGTGAGTGAGTGAAAACTGATAGACTAAGACTGATAAATGGTTGTATTGGAAAACTCTCAGTTTTATATAACTATCCTCATGAGGAATATTTGCTACCATCTATTTCTTTACTGCCAGAACATAGATTCAGAATTAATGCGGGATAGTTGTCCCAAGCTAAATAGGCACATTAGCAAAAGGCTTTTAGGTTAGTATATAAGTGTATGTTGTAGAAGAACTATTGCCTAGATAGACCTAATAAGAGGAAATAATTCCCTTTTTAAGTTTCCTCTGCAGAGATGTGTCCTTGCTATTCAAGAAGAGTTGACTAGAAATCAAAGGGAAAAGCGTTATCGTTGCTTTTTCTTCTGAGTGAAAAGCAAAAGGTAAATATCATGGTCAAATGAAAAAGTAAATTGGATTTAAAATTTTTATGTTTCCCCAGTTTAAGGTGCTCAGACTTCATTCAGCTATGTAGTTAAAATTGACAAGACCCCTTAAAATGTGACATCGCCTCCCTGGTGGCGTGGGAGTTAAGTCTCACTGCTATCACCACTACAGCCTGAACTGCATCCCACAGATGGCACAGCAGACCTCTCCTATCTTGCCCCCTGCTTCCTTCAGCAGTGTATCTCAATAAATTCACCTGATCTCTCCTATCTCGGCCCCTGCTTCCTTCAGCAGTGTACCTCAATAAATCTACCTACTCTGATCCCCACTCTGTCTCCAGTGAATCCTCTCACTCTCTGTACCTCTTTCCTACACCCCAGTTCTTCTATGCATAAATAAATAAGTCTTTAAAAAACAGTGACATGACCACGTGAGGGTTGAATTTTTTACTATGGATGTTGGGCCAGTGCTTTTGCATTACTGGATGGGACTTTGTTGGATGACTTTTATTATGTTTATAACATAACACTATAGCTCTATATAAAAATATGTACATATTATTTGGATTTAGATCACTATTATTATTTCCTTTGTTCCCCAAACATCCTAGAGCATGTGTTCCTTCAGAGGAAATCACGTTAAGGTTAACATGTTTCATTTTATATAGTAAAGGACTTAAAAAAGTAGATAACTATAAGGTGAATTCCTCCCCAACAAATCTTGTTTTCCAATTGATTTTACTGTTTAATGAGATGTATTCGCAGGAAAAGAAAATCTTCAAAAAATTGTGTAAAGGTTCGGGGGAAGGTTTCAAGGACCGAGTCACTTCTGGGTGTTATGTGTTGAATTGCTCCCCTACTCCCTGCATTTCATATGTTAGCATCCTAATCCCCCCCACCAAGAAGGGACCTCATTTGTATTAGTTGAGATGAGGTCTTGGCGAATAAGGTGAGCCCCAATCCAGAGTCACTGAATTTCTTAAAGCAGGGGAAGCAGGTCTAGAAGGAGGAGCTGTGTAAGAGGCATAGGGGCAAGACTTCTGCAAGCTGTGGAGAAAAGCCCAGAAGAAAGTCTCCCTCATAGGTATCAAAGAACCAGCCCTGCTGACTGGCACCTTGATTTTGGACATTCCTAAACTGGGACACCGTAAATTTCTGTTGCTTCGGCCACCTGTACTTGGGTAGTCTGCTGTAGCAGGTCTAGCAAACATACACACACACACACACGTGACTGTGTCATCACAACAGCAATGTGCTCATCCAAGAAGTCATGGTTCCTCCCTTCCTAGAAGCTGACTTTGTGTTTTGAAAATTCTAGTTCTATACTCCAGCTGCTGGTACTTTCCTTCTCTTAATCAGACTCTTAAAATGTCTAATGTGTGAGCTCTGATATAGTCATTTTCCAGGAGGGCTTATAGTAGAGTCTAAAGATTTTTGAATCAGGGTGTATCCACTCCCTGTTATGTGCAGCTTGGAAGTATATAAAATATAGGCTGGGTCAGGGGTCAGATTCTTGCTTTGTCTCTGCTTGGTGACCTTGGGTAGCTCACTTACCTGAATTTCAGTCTTTTTATTTGTAAAATAGAAGTCAGTTTCTTATCTTTTGTGACCTGGCGAACATAAATTCAAAAATCAATATAACATAAGACGAAGCAAACAGGCATGTAATAGCATTTCATTGGGTTTTTTTTTTTCCATTTTCATGTTATCCAAATAAAAATACAGTTGGTTAAAAACAAAATTGCAAAGTATGGAAAGCCTCATAATGAAAAGCAGTCCTTCACCTCAGTTACCCCACCCTCCTCTACTTCAACCCCCAGTCCACTTCTCAAAGGAAACCACTTTTTAACAGTTTCCATATTTAGCTCTTTTCGTGGTTACCACCCTAACTTTCATCATATGCTTATGCTACATTTCCTTGACATCAACTTCAGACATTATCTCCTTACTCCCTACCACTTACTAGTTTGAAAGTGAAGAATCACTGACTCAGCAGACATTGCTGATTGCCTGCAGGTCAGCAGGCCTCTTTCGGAGTCTCACTCTCTGTGGATCTAATTTGAGAAAAGAGCTCTTTGCTTCAGTCATAGGGAAACCAGGGATTAGATGATTTCCACGGGGCATAACACAAGATGGGAAGGAATTTGGCTTAATTACTCAAGTTCAAGTTAGGCTCGAGTTGTTACGTATTTTCTCTTCTGGTTTTCTGTCTGTGCATATTTATCTTAAATGAAATACAGTAAAGCAAAAACTGAACTTGAATAGTGTATGTTACTTTTTAAAAAAGGATTTATCTATGCACACAAAGAACTGGGGTACAGGTCAGAGGTGCAGGGGGTGAGAGGATTCACCAGAGATAGAATAGGGAGCAGAACAGGCAGACTGACTGAAATACACTGCTGAGGGGAGCAGCGGGTGAGACAGGAGAGTTCTGCTGTGCCACATGGGTCCCCTCCCTGGCCGGGGATCAAACTCGTGCTGCCGTGGTTGCAGATAGCTTCATAGTGCAGCGATTTAATCCCTTACACCACCAGGGAGGCCCCAGTATATGTTACTTTTATATATCGACCCTGGAGAGTTCATAACTTAGAAGAAAAATTAAGAGGTGGTTAGTAAGAAAGATTCTTTATTCTTCCACTTAAAAAATAACCAAAATATTATGAAAGAGTCCATAGATTTCATCAGTGGCACTAGATTGGTTTTGTAGATTTTTCTTTTCCAGAAAACTGTAATTATTAATCTGGGGAAATATACCAGAGGGAGAGCAGAGCCGAAAAAACTGTTACTGTTTCTTGGAAACACAGCATTTCTGCAATTCCGATTTTTCTGGAAATGCTGTTCAGGAAATCATTAGACTTATAATTTAGCAAACTTCTTTATCTTCCATGATGCCAGCAAACATATTTTACAAAGGTTTGCGTGTTGACCATTGCTCACATAACCTGACGCACGTCTGCTGGTCTGCCGCTCATTTCTGACTCTCCCCACAAAATGGGGACAGGAAATGGTGACACTCATTGACTTTCAGATTTAACTATCATCTATACTGTGCCCAGAGAGACATAAAGCACAACTTATGAGGAGATATTAATGATACATCTGCAGATGGGCAAATAATTTTGATGATGGGGTGAAAAGAAATATATAAAGGGCTGTGTTTTCAGCGCTTTCTGCTACATACCCTCTTGGCATGTGGACCTTATAATAGTGCCTTTTCTTATTTTCCTACAAGTTCTGTTACAGCCCTTTTTTCATGAGACCGTTCTGCCCTGTGTGTCTCGAATGCTGAATGAATAAATGGTTGAGCAACCTAGCAGGAGGTGACCCTCCTTAACATCTGCCAAGAGTGCTGTGCACCCTCTCAAATGGGTGAAATCCTATTCAACACTTTTTGTGAAGTTTTTCATAACAATCCCAATCAATTTCTCTCAGCTTGTGATTCTGGGAGAGCTTCTTCATGCCCCACTCAGAGCAGCTGATCTATGTCAGTTATTTATGTGTATTTCAAGTGTCCACGGAGAACAATAATGCAGCGAAGACTTCGCACCTAACACAAAGCCTGACACACATGGGAAGTCAGGCTGCCTTTGAATTCCCACCACTATTCATTTCTTTGACTTCTCCTACAGTTCCACGATAACTTCCTAAGTATTTTCCCCACCTCTGCTCTGTCTCTCACTTTAAAATCGACTCTTCACAGTCCTGCTACATTAATCCTTTCTTCCTGCAATTGAGAAATTTGCTCAGATGCTAGAACCCTGATGAATTGGAAGTCAGGGCTCTATTTAAAGGTTGCCCCTTCTTAAAAGCTTTGACAGTTTTCTCTTTATGGATGCCTTTTATTGGCTTATAGTTTTAGGTCCTATAGATTGCAAAACAGAGTATGATGTTGCAGGGTAAGGGAGAGCTTCCAGTACATTCTAACTGCCTAACCATCTCTCCGTATTTGTGCTTGGAGAGTAAATATAGAGTCAGGAAGAAATGTTCCTGAGAATCTATCCAAGCCTAAAGTGAACTTGATAATTCTGTATTTTCCCTGCTCGCAGGAGCCGTGGAAACTCTCCTCCGTGTGTCACATAAATGCAACACTTGTGACTTGCGTGGGTTATGGTCAGGGCCACGGAAAGCCTAAATGTGGTCGAGGCAAGTGACCCAACACTGTTAACAAAACTGGAGGTTGCAAAAACCACTCAACACGGTTTAGACTGGAGAAAGAGAGAGAGTTCAGAGAAACACCATCCGACCACAGGATTTCTGCTGCTGCTGCAGATGCCACTGTTAATTGGATTGCTTATGACTTTGGTTACCCTCAATAGGGCTTTGGGGGATACTGTTGCCTTGATATTGTCTAAATCTGTCCCTGCCACCAGTGACTAGACAACCAAGGACGTTTTTACAGGCAGCCTATTACCTGAGAGGAGCATCTAGTTCCTGTGTTAAAAGTAGACACTTCTCCTGGGACTATACCTTCTGTTTAAAGTCTGAACCACTTGGGTAGGAAAAATGTGGTCCTAATAATGTCGGCAGTCACCTGTGGCTTGCAAAGTAGTTCATGCTTATTAACTCATTAATCCTGCCCGTAAACTGCAAGTTCGTGATGCCAGTTCAAGCTGTCTTCCTTCTGCAGGCTATGAATTTGAAGCACAGATATGCACAAGCCAGTTGGGTTCATCCATGGCAAATCCTGGGAAGGGAATTGACCATTTTGTGGTGTCCAAGACAATATTTACCAACTGATTTTTGTCCCCAAGAGTTGTTCTCCACTCTCCAGCCACCAACCAGGCATCCTCATTGGGTAAATCTAGCAGGAGATGCTGGTTGAATAACAAGCATGGTTTTATGCTTACTTGGGTATACTGTCACATCAAGCCCATGATGCCCAGTCTTGGGAGTTTCCCAAATTTGATGTGCTTGTTTGTCAAGTCTTTTGAGTCTCCTGTTCATCCATGGGGGAAAAGTTTGCTCAACCAACAGTTTTTCCTTGCCTTTCTCAAACATTTATGAATAAAACCTGGCCTGGTGCTCTTTCAAAGGACCTAGTCACTGGTTCCTAGAAAAATATGTCCTTCTTCATTCTTACTGGAAATGAATCAAGTTGAAGAAGATTGGGATCGGACATGACTGCTGTAAACTGCATCCTACTTCTAGGTAACAGTCTCCTTTCTGGCCCTTCGATCAATACATTAAGGTTGGTTTCTGAGGAGCCGCTCCGTTGGTGGACCTGGCTGGAATGGACATGCTTTTCAGCTACCATGTTGTCTTAGCCACACTTCCTAACAAAGTCTGCAGAGGCCAAGGACATGCTGACTGTTTATTCATCCATGTACACATTTATTCATCGAGGGAGTGCTTCTACATTACCTGACATGGATGACAATGTGCCAGAATCCTCGGGTCCCAGAAATGAACCGACTGAGGAGGCGAAGAGTAGGTGGACCATTGAATCCTGGACCTCATAGTCATAAAAGGCCTCCTCCCTCCTTCCCTCCCTCCCTCCCTCCCTCCCTTCCTTCCTCCTTTTCTTCCTCCTCTCCTCTGTTCTCTCTGCCCCCGCCTTCTCTTTAATTGAGTGCATCCTGACTTGTACTCACTGCCAGTGTCTCCTTGCGATGCTCCCCAGTGTCCCTACGAACAATAGAGGTGGCCACATCAAAAGCAGAAAGTGTGGTTTTCATCGGAACAATATGAGCACACTGAGCTTTGATGTCAACTGGGCTGCCCAGGGCCAGA
The DNA here is from genome assembly GCA_019455555.1 of Galemys pyrenaicus. Lineage (NCBI taxonomy): Eukaryota > Metazoa > Chordata > Mammalia > Eulipotyphla > Talpidae > Galemys > Galemys pyrenaicus. The sequence goes on from JAGFMF010011709.1 coordinate 13,334,786, forward strand.
GCAAGGCCTCACCACAGCGAGAAGGCCACGTGTTCCCCCTAGAGCTGTGAGCTCAGGGTGCAGTTAGCCCGTGGCAGAGCTGGTATCCTGTAGATGAAAGGCCTGCAACCCATTTTTTTTCCTGGTAAATTGCAAGGACAGGAGGAAGAGGGGAAGGAAAAAAGCCCATACAAGCAACCTCCTTCTCCCACGCCCCCCAAAATGCACAGAAGACAAACTAAGAGTGACTAATTTACCTGCCACTTCCTGTTCTTGTTATTTCTTTTTCTTTGAGTTTTAAACAAATGCAAGATGACAAAAGTTCTCACTGGAGTTCCAGAATTATCTTGAGCTGCCTCATGGATAGCAGCTCTTAATGTGACAGGGGCTTTTCATACTCAGCATGCCTGTTCTGACCAGACCTTTTCCCCCTAGAAACCTGCTGTTCTTCAGTTTCCATAATCCGCCACAACTCCCAACCTAGAAGCCCTGGGCTCACCCCACACTCCTTTCTCTCACCCACTGTCCCCTGTCAGTTCCACCACCTCAGTGTCTATGAATCCAATTACTGCTGCCCTTCCGCTCCATATTTCACCTGACTACCTGGGAGATCTGTCTAAAATGCAAATGTGATTATGCCATTTTCCTTCTTAAAAGACTCCAACGAGGCTCAGAGTGTGGCATCCCTGCCCATCCGGGGCACACCCGTGGGATTCTGTAGGCCCAAGTCAGTGATGACCCCCTCTTCAGCCATGCTGACCTGTGCTTGCCACACCGCCTCGTAATTATCTGTTGATATGGTTCTGTCCCTGTTGATTCGAGAACTTCTAAAGGGACCAGATGAGCCTATTCCTGCTTGTGACCTCAGCCAACCACGACACATGGGATGAGCTTCAGAAGTTGTTTCTGCAAGTGGATCGAGCGCAGAGCACTTCTTTGGTGGGTTAGTTCTGTATTATGGTTACAGGGCACTGCCCCATGTGCGTCACTCCTAAGGCACATTCAAAACAGGCTCCGTTCACGTCTTTCCTTTGGATCTCAGTTCCTATTGCTTTGTTAATTTTTAAAGATGGTGATATTAACATCATCATCATCATCATTATTATTTTGCACGTACCCCCTCTGTGGGGCTGTAGATGGGTAACAATGGAGACTGATCTCTCTGCTCTGTGGCTGATGTTGGTACCACCACAGCAGCACAGTTGTGGGTACTTTTTTTTTTTTTTAAGATTTTACTTATTTGTGTATATAAGAACTGGGGTACAGGCCAGAGGCACAGGGTGTGAGAGGATTCACCAGAGACAGAGTGGGAAGAACAGGCAGATGACTAAAATACACTGCTGAGGGGAGCAGCAGGTGAGGCAGGAGAGGTCTGCTGTGCCATGTGGGCCCCCTCCCTGGCTGGGGATCGAACTGGTGCTGCAGTGTCTGCAGAAGCCCCTCAGTGCAACACTCAACCCCTTGTGCCTCTAGGGAGGCCCACTTGTGGGTACTTTTAATAAAAGGTGTTGCCAGCATGCCTCTTGTGGCAGCATCTTTTTTTCATCCTCTTCCCCTTTCTTTTCTTCCCATTCAGGCTGTCCAGCCTTGATTGAATGTTGTTGATAACTGGTTGGGACTAGAGAACTTCCGTTCCTGCTCTGGACCCAGAGTTTCAACGTAAAATGTATTCTCTCCTCATTCCTCTCTGTGGCAGGTACACAGATATTGGGCATTCCCCACCCTTCTCATTCCAGCCATCGGGATGCCGGAAGACACTTATCTGCCTCTTTGTGCTAATTTATATTAAAAGACAGGTGTCCCCAGCTTCCTAGCTGATAGGCATCCATCCCCAAAGACTCTGGACAGATAGGAGAGAGATAAGACACCTATGTAACATTGTTGCCCAAAGTGCTCCTGAGAGCAGCCTGTTTTCTTAGGTTTCTATAAATAGGCTTCGATTCTGTTAGTAAGATGTTCAGAGAACTTGATGTAAATTAAAACTCTATGTCTGAAGTTAACATTTCAAAGAAAAGAAAAGATGGTTTAACTTTGTTTTAAGCATGTTTTTCCATTGTTTGCAAGTCAGCCCCTCAGGTTGAAAATGTTCTTGACTGGGAAAAAGTCAAACCAATTAAGGGTTTCTTCAGTCCATACTTATTGATAATTAGAAAGAAATGTAGAAAGTAGGCATAATCCATCTGCATTTACATAGTCTTAATGGCATTTGCCTTCTTGCAAAGGCATTTCATCACATGTGGTCTAATGGAATAGAAATTCCTAATAATTTTCTCCAAAATCTGTCCTTTGCTTTTGTACCAATAAACAAAATTTTCAGGTACATTTCCCTGAAGAACAATTGTTTCTCCATTCTTCAGATCACAGGAATCACAGAAACTAAAAGAGAACACCGCCCTTCAGTTCCATAAATTCTGATCTTCTTTTATCTCATTCTCCAGATTCTAAGCTTCTAATTTTTGTCTGGGTCCCTGGACCTTTCTCTTTTCCCAAAACCTTGTTCACCTCCCAGTGGGACAGAACAGTTTCCTTTCTTGGGGATAGGAGGCTGCTGGTTCCAGCCACGAAGCAATGGCATGCTGCTGTCAATCTGCCCGCCCTCCCTGCATAGTGATTCTCTCCTTGTTCCAGTGAGCAAACCATCTGGAAATACAGCTTCCAAAGTGAACCTTAAGATTTTTCCTTAAGATTCTAAGACCACTGCTCCCCACTTATGCCCGTCTTTCCCATTCTCTGTCTAAGTTTAAATATAGTTAACAGGGCCTCCCTGGTGGCGCAAAAGGTTAAGTGCCAGCACTATGAAGCCATCCACACACAGCCACTGCAGCACGAGTTTGATCCCTGGCCAGGGAGGTGACCCACATGGCACAGCAGACCTCTCCTGACTTGCCCACCTCTCCCCTCAGCAGTGTGTTTCGGTTGATCTGCCTGTTCTGTTCCCCACTCTGTCTCTGGGGACTCCTCTCACCCCACCCCTACCCCCACATCTCTGGCTTGTATCCCAGTTCTTGTATGCATAAATAAATAAATCTTAAAAATTAAAAGTAAAAAAGTAAATATAGGTAACTATGCATACCAGGAAGAAACTGCTTAATGAAATAATGCATGGTCCATTTAAATTAGTGGTTTCCATGGCAAAGAGTTTTTTCAGAGGTATATCTTGCATACAGCATTCATATCATATTTTTCATTTTATTAGTGAAAGGTAAATTGTTTTCAGGTCAGATTTTCAAGAGGCATTTAAAGTTAGGCAAAAAGATGTCCTCCTCCTGTTGGTCAGGGCTCATCCATGAAGGCAGCTATGGATGGTGGGAGTAGTAGGGGGAGTTACAGAAAGTATCCACACTGATCTCACTGTCCATGGTGTGAATCATGAATTCTTGTCTGTGTCAATCTTTTCACTGGGATCAGTGTTTTGGGGGATGAAAAGCCACCTGGAAAAAATAGGATTCATAGGAAAAGGCATCACAAGAGTCATTACTACATAGTCAGATGTTGAAATAGACCGAAGCGATAGGAAGAGGTGAATTTCACAACAGATAAAGAAAACTGGAATGTTTGGAAATGTTGCACATAAAATGTAGTGGCCCACTGATCATGGGAAGAACAGCCACGTATAATAGAGAAAGCACTGGGTGACTTCAATGGCCTGGCCGGCAGGTTAAGAAATTGTGGAATATTCACTCAATGGAATACTGCTCAGCCATTAGCAAAGGTGAACTCTCACCTTTTGCGACAACATGGGTGAAACAGGAGGTGATGATACTAGAGGCCTAAGTCAGACAGTCAAAGATAATTACTGATGGGTGGTTTCTCTCACAAGTGGACTACAAAGAGCCAAAGCAAACAATGTCATGCAAATGAGCTAGGACACACGGCCAGCTTATTTCACTGCACTATTAGCACTCCTGTTCCGTATTTGACCCAGCTCTTCTCCAGAAATCGGTTTGAAAAGGATAGCTATAAGGCACTGTTGCCCAATAGGGGATCAGTATTCTGATGCCCAATAGGGGGTCAGAATATCAACTGGGCTATTGAGGAAACTGTACAAAAGCCCCAAATGGAAAGGGGACATGGCCTCTCTTTTCCTCCAAAATGAAAGCAAGGTGGGGGCTGGACGGGCTGGGGTCGAAACGAGCGGACCTACTGAAGCATTTGTCTTGTATATTCTGGCTGCACCTGCCCAGGCTGCAAATGGGTGTAGGTCAGAGACCCAGGGAGATGCAGGGTCCTTCTGAGACCCCTGCTGGTGACCTCTCTAGCTGTCAGCCCCTCTCTCTCATTCTGGAAGCCACCAAGATGGCCCATTCGGGCTTTTCCTTTCTTGAGACGTAGAGCAAAATTCTCTACCCCTTGTAGAAAATTGATGACAGTGAGATCTTGGGCATTCTTCCTTCCCCATCACACTCACAAAGCTTGGGCATGGGCATTCATGGATATCCTTTACAGTGAAAGAAAAAATAATAAATTTACCAACTCCTTTCCAGAGTGCTAAGAGGCTAAGAGGCCTCTTACTCTCTCTGTCAGCACCTCTAATGGAAAAAATGCTGCCAACCTTACCCCTCTCCGCCAGCTCACCCTGTGCCTTAAAACTCTCCCCTACTTGTCTGTCTTCATGCAGACAGAGACCCTCTCACACAGTCTTACAAATGTAAAGCCATCTTACACGGCCGTGTGCATTTGTGTGTGTGCGTTGCCTGCCCTTCACACTCTAACGACACCAGGGATAAAGAATGCTGTTGGCATAAGAAGGTGCTACAAATATAGCCAGTGTTAACCGCACCTGTGATGTGGCTCGGTCCACCCCAGCAGTACTCACGAAATGCCTTCTGCCTGTAGACTGCCCTGTGACGATATACTGAGGATGGTGAGATAAATAATTCTATCACTTATTTATCCTTTCTGAGACTCATGTTCATCACCTGCAAAAAAATGGAAAAACTCCAGTGGTGTGAGGATTGAGGGAATGTATGTTAAATACAGGCCTAGCCTGGTAAGCCTTCCCTTGCCATCAGGTCCTTTAATTTTTTGAAAAAGAAAGGAAAGAAAGAGGCTGCTGGGCTTCCCTCATTCCTGGCTCTTGGGTACCGGCCCATGGCCACAGGCTAGTGATGGTCTGTTGGATCTGAGCAGCCGAGTACTCTGCTTTCCTTGGGAGACTGTGTGTGATCGTGCACAGGTGGTCTCAGGTCCTGGTTCATGGTTCTGGTGTCGCTTGTCTTTTCTGTGGCCCATTTTACAAAAAGGAATAACTGCCTTTCTTTCCAGCAGAGCACTTGGAACATCAAAAGGATTGTCTGGCTCTTGGACAGATGAACAAACCCATGAAATTCAGTCGGAGTTAAGTAATCCAGGTCCCAGAAAGTGGCCTATGACTGGCTGGGTTAGGATCCTTTTCCCTCAGTGCTTCCTGCAGGATTTTGGTGGGAAGCAGGCAAGGAGCATCTCTCTTTTCATTCATCAGGGTCATTTACAATTTATCAAGAATGAAATAGGGTATTTAATGCTGGAAAATGCAAAAAGATAAACTTGGGATACTAAGATACTCATAATAATACCACTGTTTCCAAGCCACCACAAAGCCTAATGAAAAGCCTACTTATAGAAGAGAATTTATTAAAGAATTTGTAAGGGATTTATGTGTCTTATCATATAAAGACCTAAACACTCTCATCTGTTATTCTCATTTCACAGATGAGAAGGCTGAAGCACAGAGATGCTAGGTCATTCGCCCAGTGTTACACAGTAATGTGTCCCAAGTTTGAACCGAGATGATCTAGTTTAGAACTTGTGTTTAAACAACTATATCACTAGATCCTCCTGTTGCTTCTTTCATTATTGTTGCTAGCATTTTCAAGGTCTACAGAGTTTATCAGCAGACCAAGTCATGCATCTAACATGTAGCTGTTTGTATTACTGACATATATGAGCATGGTGTGTGTGTGAAGAATTTATATTCACTGTATCCAGTTACTGAGGACATTCCTGTGGAAGGAATTACAGAAGCAATTCATCCCAGCTTCCCACCCAATGCAGGAATCCCTAGAGAATCTATTCAGCTTTGCTTGAACTTTAAGGTCAGGTGAATAAAAATACAACGGCCAGCACAAGAACTGATGCTAATAATTCCTGTAACTATGGAAACAAACTAGAATACAAAGGACAAAAAAGGTTCTTAAAAGAGAAAAAAAATATATAAGGTAATGATTGTGTTTGGGAACCTAAATAAATCAATAAAGGCTGAATAATGAAGTAGAGTGAGTATTGAGGGAAGTAGAGGACTTACATTGCTGGAAATCTGTAAAACATCATTACTGCACCTTGTTTACTTGTTTTCATTAGATAAATAAGTGTTTTTGTGTATGTTTGTGAAAAGAACTCCATGATGACCATTCATGTAATTAAAATAGGATGCCTGTCTTCTACCTGAGTTTAGCTATATAAATCATTACCTATACAGAAAAAAAAAACAGTGGGGAAAAATCAAGGAAACAGGATATCAGTAAGTCCAAACGTGTATGCATTGTAATAAATACATAGATTTATATTCTTCTATGAAAACATGGACTACTTTACTAAGAGAGTATAACTTAATGTTCTCTCTAAAAAAAGGAAAAAAGCAGCATGTGAGGTGATGGTTGTGTTACTTAACTTGATAGGTGGACTCCTTTTTCAACAATTCCTGTGTATATCAAATCATCACTAAAATATATTATTTTACCAAATTTGTCATTTATACCTTAATAAAGCTGGAGGAAAACAGAAATATAACATCTCAAGACAGATTAAAAATCAGTATGCAGTGATTTGTAATCATTATCCAATAAATGAAAATATTCTAGTTGATTTTCATTTTGTACAGTATTGGTGACTGTCTTCTCTAATTACCTTAAAGACAGACTTTATTTCTTATTTACTGTAGTCTGCTAGTAGGTATCATAGACAGTTACCTCTCAAACGTGTGTTAAATGATTTGATTATAAAATGTAATTAATGGATTATAATATTAAGAAAATAATATGATATAATGAGTGTTTTATTTGAGAATGGGTAGTTTCTTGTTGATAAATGTTATAGTTAATGATGAAGACAAGTAAATTAGAAATTTCATGTGCCAGAGAGCAATGTGATTAAAATATATGGAGCAAAAACTGTTGTAAATACAGAGATAAATTGGTGGTAAGAATATGGGCTTTGTAACCAGTCATACCGGGATTTGAATCATGGTCTTTTTAGCCTGGGTCAATTATTTATCCTTTCTGAGACTTATTTTCATCATCTGCAAAAAAAAATGGAAGAACTTCAGTGGTGTGAGGTTGAGGGAATGTTTGTTAAATACAGGTCTAGCATGGTAAGCCTTCCCTCGCCATCGGGTCCTTTACTTTTTGAAAAGGAAAGGAAAGAAAGAAGGAGGAAGGGTTGAGGGGAAGCTATAGGAGGGTGATAGGATTCCCTGTTCTCTGTAGTTAAATAGCATCTCATCGATAAATATCCTGAGAGTAAGCACCATGTCCTTGTCATTTGCCCAGTCCTTCAATGCCAGTATAATGCCTTGTTAAAGTAGATGCTCAGATGTTTGATGGATACTAAATAATTTCTTAAAGGATTGTGTACTTGAATATTATTTGCCTTCTTAGAAACAGTAGCTCAAAAATTAGGGGTTATTTTCAGTTTAGACTTAAGTGGTTCAGACAATACTCTTTAATATTATCAAGGATTCGAGCTCCTTTTTTTCTGATGTTTCACTAACTTAGCAAGGTCACAGAATGGCTGCTGTAGCTCCAGCCATCATATCTACAATCCAAGTCAAAAGAAAGGGGGTTGGCAATAGTAAAAGACACTTCCACTTGAGAAAACATCTTTTTTATAAAGCTCTTGTTTTGCACATGTTCTGCTTATGTCAGATCCAATCCCACTTTCAAAAGGAAATGTACTTCTGCAGGGAAACGTATGGCTTTTCTATTAGCTGGGTCCTTGGCCACCCCAAATAAGAGAGGGGCTCTAATGTTAGCAGAGAAGGGAGTAATTGTACTAGGCAAGCAACACTCGTCAAAAGGATTGATGTGTGTTTCTTGGATGGGGAAGACATGCATCAAATATGAAACCCTACACTTACATATGTATTGGCTTACCTCCAACTGGATTTAGTCCAACTGGGCAGGGTATGCAGCAAGGTTCAGAAGTGACCATGATGCTTTATTTTGGGTTTTACTTCATATATTCTCTGAGTTTGAGTTTAGAGGTTACAGGGCAATTAAGGGTGACTAAGAATTGTTGAATGGTATCTATTAATGTATTTGAATTTATAATACATTTGACTTTTCCACTGTATATTGATTTTTAATCCATTTGGAAATATTGCATGTGTGTAAATATGTACATGTAAACAGATACAAAAGAAGTATATGGGAGAAGCAATTTTTCCCAACTATCTTGTTTCCCAGTCATTGAGCCCCTTTCCAAAACAGATCAACATTCCTATACTATTATGAGTTCATATAGATTCCTGTATTTATAGACACATATGAGTATGCATTCTAATTTAATTTTTAATCCAGTGAGACCATTGTAGACACACTACTTTGCAAATTATTTCACTCATTTATTTATTTTTATTCAAGTAACTGGTTTGCAGCACTCTGTGTGGCTCAGAGGCACAGGATCACGCCTCTCCAGGTAAATGTCTTTCCAAGTCTTTCTTAAGGAACAGCCTCTTTTTTTTTTTTAACAACTGCCTCAGAAAACACTGCATAGATATACCACAATTTTTTCTCTTGATAAGCTTGTAATAATAATAAATTATATTAATAAGTTACAGTATTATTTATTTAACAACAGTTTTTTGATAAACATTAAGTCGTTTCCAATATTTTGTTCTTGTAAACAATACTGTAATGAACAGTCTTGGAATGTGCAAGGGGCCTCCCTGGTGGCCTAGGGTTTAAGTCTCAGCGCTATCATCGCTTGGCCCGAGTTCAATCCCCAGCCAGGGAACTGACCCACATATGGTGTAACAGACCTCTCCTGTCTTGTCTCCTGCTCCCCTCAACAGTGTATTTTATTTAGTAGATCTGCCTGTTCTGTTCCCCACTCTGTCTCTGGTGAATCCTCTTACCCCATGCACCTCTGGTCTATATCCCAATTCTTCTATGAAAAAATAAATAAAACTAAATTGAAAAAAGGGTATGCCATTTGCCTATGTGCAAAAATACTTCAAAAATCATAATTTATCCTTAGCCAACAGGAGTGATTTGTGACTTAGATAATATGGGCAAATTTCCCTGCAAAGCTATTGTTTTCACTAGTAATGTGTTGAGAATATATTTCTCCTTATACCCTTGGCTAGTACATTGTCTTACCTAACTTACCTAACTCAGTGAAAAAAAATAGCGTCTTGTAGCTTTGATTTGAATTTCAATTATTTTGAGAGTTATTGAGTATCATATTGTGTATTTAAAAGTCTTTTAATATCTTGTTTATATTTTTTGCCCATTATTTTTGTTGGTTGGATTAACTCTTGTAGATGTTCTTCATATGTAAGAAAATTAACCTCACAAATTTATCCCCCCGCTTCTATTTTTACTTTCTCTGTGGTTATTTTTGCATAGTGAAATGTTTTTAAAATTTGCAGTAGCCACGTATATTAATCATTTTTGAACTGGCATCCAGGTTTAATGCCATAAGTACCTTAAAATTATTTCCTCTGATATTTCATGGTTCCGTTAAGTTTACATTTTGATCATCTGTAATTTTTTCTGTGGAAGGTGCATTGTTTTAAAATGATGTACAACTTTTAAGCACTAAAAACAAATGGTAATCGTCACATAAGACTTTTGGTGTCTAAAACAAATATGAAGAGAACAGGCTCCAGATACCAGCCAGGTAGTTGTGAGAAGGATCCTGTCATTTCTCCTTCTCCAGGGGTGGAACGAAGGTCAACTACACGTTACAGGAGACTGATTTCAGCTCCTCCAGGAAGAAAAGACACTTCACAAAGAGAGAACCCAACAATGGGTTGGCTCTTTATTGCAGCTTTTTTTCATGCCTTAGTCAGCGAGTCATTTTTCTGAGTATTCTAGGAAATCTGTTTCCTTTTTTCTGCCACCCTCTGATTTCTAAGAAGAGCTTTGCATTTTACAATGAGCCTCATTACCAAGCAGTTCTTGGGAATAAAGCTCCTTATAGCGATGGGATAGGTCGGACTCATAACATCTAGTTACTAAAAGAAATGTCGTGGGCACATGCACACTGTATAGCAGAACAAGAGCTAGTTCTCTGTAGTGAGAGATGGGCCTTCAGAGTCAAAGGAACTTAATCAGCCCAGCTGTGAGCGTGGCAACTGCGCATTGAGCCTCAGTTTCTTCATCAGGGAAATGGGAATACTGGCACTATCCACTGCAAGAAACTATTGCCAGGCACTCTTGAAAGCTTAAGCGCTTAATAAGTATGTTATGTATAATAATAATATTATTAATATAATTATTATACTGCTAAGTATAACCTTCTTTGCCTGATATTTTCTTCCTATCAGCAAGCATTAATTGAGTGCCCACAGAATACTAAATACTGTATTGTATTCTGAGGCATAAACTAGAAGATTGACTGAGGTACCTGTTTCCCAAAGACCACAGCCTTAGACTGGAGAGAGGTATGGGGAACCAAAATTTAATAAGATCCTGTCTTAATTAGCAAGGTCAACATAACTATTCATTATTATCCAACCTACAGAAAGAATGAAAGTCACATATGGCAAAGAAACTTATCTTGGCAACAAATCTATGGGTGAATAGGCTAGATTGGAAAGTCAAGTGAAAGCTTTCACCCTCCCTCCCTCCAAACCCAAACAATCTCCTTCTTTCATGCTGGTACTAAGGATGACAGTGTTAGGATCGGGTCCTAATGTACAGCCATTCACCCAGCCCCTCTTCTCGTCCTGATTAGAGGATAAAGGAAATGGGTTTCTGGCTGGTCTCACCCGGGTAAACATTTTACCTGCTTTGCAGTTCCACCTCCCCAGTTAAATGTAATTGCTGGACCTGCAGTTGGTTGAAAACAGCGGGGCTCTTGTCAGTGAGCAGATCTGTGGTGACAGGGAGGACATGTATAAAATGCTGGTATAGCTTATGCCCCATGCCAGCTGGTGCTATTAGTGCTCTTTTATGTGATGCTTTTATGTGAAATTCACTATAATCAATGCATAAAGTAAAGCCAGGGCATAATCAAATTCAGTTCTCTGGAATTCATAGTACTGGTGGCTTCTAAACATGGATATTGTCCCACTGAAAGTAGAAAATGTCTGAGAAGTTGGGGAAAAAAAGAAAATTGTTCTGGGAAACAGCAGAGATGTGGTGTGCTTTTTTTTTTTTGGCAAAATAATCATTTCAGCTCTTTATAGCAGTATTTTATTAAGAACCAGCAACCCATAAGCCAAAGGATGAATCCTCATATAATGGAAGGATGCTAATCCCATTCACGAGGGTGCCATCCTCATGACCTAATCACCTCCCAAAGGTCCTGTCCTACTAATTCCATCACACTTGGGGTCAGTATTTTAATATAAGTTGGGGGGAGGGGGACTCAGACCATTGTAACATGTTTAGCTGGAATCAAACCTTTGCACCTCCACATTGCATTATTTAGAAAGGAAGAGATTAAATAAACCTGACATTGCCTTCTGTGTAATAGTTAGCAGCAACGCATCTTTAACTTAAAACAACTTAGAGTCAGAAGCCCTCCTGTCAAGAATAACATTTTTAATGTCAGTGACTCTCTGTTCTAAACTAAATTCGAACTTCTAGTTGTTGGAAGAGCTCTCACAGAGTAAAATCTGTCAGACTGCATTCAAGGTCCCAATTCTTACTTTATCTAGTAAACCTTTTGCCTAACTCTTACTGAGATTTTTATTCCAGTTAACGGTTTACTTATTAGGAAAAAAAGAATTCAAAACAGACCATCAATGTAATCTCTTAAAGTAGTAAAAAATGACCAGGGAGAATTTCCTAAACATTTATAAACAGGTAATCGATTGTTTCTTAGATTGAATGTTTCTGGGTTGATCTTACCTCTGTTGGTGATGTTTATACATCTCCCTGTCCTCTGATGCCTACTTTGTATTTCATGTAGAAAAGAAGAAACCACAATCTGTGGAGCTCATGTAAATTCTGTAATATATCCTATTATTATTGGCATAGAGAACAGGAATGTTAGAACTTTAGAATAGGAAGGACATCTCGTAAACTCTTCCAGTCTTTAATGTTATGAACAAGAACTACAAGACATCAAAAACACTTTAAGTGGGTTGATTCTAAGAAGGATCTGTGCTGGACTTATGTCCAGCTGATTGAGTAGGCGTAGCCAACAAAGAGCTATACATACAGTCTGAATTTTCTTTTTCAGCAAAGGTAACTTCCTCGATTTTCAAAGCTTTTAGGAAAGTGAGGTGACCATATGAATTTCTTGGGGTCTTTTACGGGAGCCGTATTGTTAAGATCTGTCTAGTTCATAATTTGGTTAGAGTTTAGAGTCTTTCTGGCTAAGTCTCCAAACTGCAACCCTGATTAAACACTATACTGTGGTTTGGCATGGAAACAAAAATTTTATTTTCTTGCTTTCTTCTTATATTCTTTATCAGAGTGATTGCGAAATCCCCTGGGGAAGTCTTATAAGTGGACTATCAATAGTTTACATTGTATGTTAATGGAACTGGAGAAATAATGAAGCAAATGAGTCTTGCAAAAGCAACTGAGACAAAGAATGCATGTTCTTGCCTATCTTACAGCCCTCTCAGAGATTTAGATTAAATTCTCTCCGACTCAACCAAAGATCACTTTAATGACACTTGTGTTTGTTATCACGCAACCCTTCTTGAATATGTCCAGAGAAGGGGAATTTGTGCCCTCACCTCTACCCATGTCCATGCGGATTGACTAGTAACTGCAAGGTGACAGAATCCAATTCAAACTAGTTGTTGCAAAACTTTCTTTGACCAAATTGGGAAGGATAGCTTTCAGGGGTGAATATAAACCAAATTTGATTACTGGAAATCAACCATTTTCTCTGCTCTTCCTTTGGTCCCCTCTCTCCATCTATCATCTCTGATTGTCTCTGTTCTTCATTCTTTCGCTCTGGAAAACATGGCTACCGTCTAGCCCATATTCACGCCTCACTGCACCACGAGAAAGGATTTAGCATTTATTCTTTCTGTTTCCCATACTCCTTTGAAGGGAAGCATAGGAGAGACCTAATTAGTTTAACATTCATCCAGCATCTGTAGCTATGTGATCCCATGACTGAAAAGGAAGGATACCTCCATGTTAAATTTGGAATACAGGAAGCTTTATCCATAGATAAAGGAAAATTGTTAGGTTGATGAAGTTTGAGATGGACATTACAGTCACCTTGGATGATGGGAATGATCTTATTATTTAAAACTGAATGCTAGCACTTCCTAATTCTGCCTTTCTTGAAACATAAAAAATGAATCTTCTTTTTCTTTGTGACCATTCTGATGTTTAAATATCAGGTCTCATAGCCAATATCCTTGCCTAGGTCTCCTATTTCTGCCTTACCTTTTATTCTCCCTTTCAACTTTAAGAGGACCCTCTTTTCCGACTTATTCTTTTTCCATAGTGTCCTTAATCACTCTGCCTTTCCACCTCACCCTTCCCAGAGTCCTCCTTCCTCATTGCTTAGTTGGCCTTGGCAGCTGCATACTATTATCCAGTATCATGCAGGAATGCAGTCCTTTCAATAGAAAACAGGTTTGGGAACCTGATAGATCTGTTTTGATTCCATTTATCCCACTGAGTAACAGTGTGACCTTGAGAAATGTTTGATTTCTTCTTTTGTTGACTTGTACAGATTAAGGACTAATATTCAGCATATATTCTCTGGCCTAAGACAAGTACTATGAATGGCACTCAGGGAACCCTAACTATGGTTATTGTCATCATTTTTGTAATCTCAATTCCTGACGTCCTACAGGAAAGAGACATGTGATTGGAGTTTATGCTCTATCCTGTGGCCATGGGAATAAAAGATGAGTTTCCTTGCAGATGTGGCCCAACTGCACAGGCAGGCAGAAATTGGACTTTGGGACTTCAATTTGTTTTTCCCTACAGGCCTTAGGTTTTATTCTCAGTGCTTAGGCCACTAGGAATGTAGCAGGTGATTTTCTCTTGTTTTCTAACTCATGTCTTCAAACAATTATCTTGAGGGAAATGAAAGCCCCATTACACCAAGCTAGGGAATTGGACAGAATACCCACTCTATCCAAGGTCACCTTTAAAGAGACCGTAACTGTGGAGATGGGGTTTTACAGAGAACACCTGCTCAGTTTACTCAATTCAATTGAATAAGTGCGGTTTCTCTATCGTTGCCCTGGCTAACTGTCTTGCACTTGCTTTTGACTCTAGCCACTTTTCCATCTTTAACTTTCCTTACTCTCTTATACTCACCTCCTACCCATGCAGGTAAGGTCAGTGACTATTTCCAACACCTGCCCTGTAAATCAACATCTCTGAAATTTTCGTAAATTTTTTTTATTATTTATTTATTTTTTTAAAGATTTATTCATTTATGCATGCAAGAGCTGGGGTACAGGCCAGAGGTGCGGGGAGGTGAGAGAATCCACCAGACAGAGTAGGGAGCAGAACAGGCAGATGGACTGAAACACACTGCTGAGGGAGCAGTGGGTGAGGCAGGAGAGGTCTGCCGTGCCATGTGGTTCCCCTCCCCAGCTGGCAGCAGGGATCAAACTCGTGCTGCAGTGGCTGCGGTTTGCTTCACAGTGCGTTGCTTAACCCACTGCGCCACCAGGGAGGGCCAATTTTCTTAAATTTTTGCTCAATTGGTGTCCTGTGCCAAAATTAATCCATCTTTACTACATCATTTATTTATTCATCCACATCCACCCATCCATTGAACAAATTAATATTTTTTCTATTCTATTATTATTATTATTATTCCATCAAGGTAGTAGGGATGCTGATGTGAATAAGAACAAGTCCTCAGCCTCACTAGTCATGTTAGTGAAAAAATACAGAAATCAAATACATAAAAAGACATGTAAATATCAAGTAAATTGAGTTTATGTTGAAAAGTAAAACAAAGTAAGGAAATTGAAAATAATGTTGGGGTGGGAGCACGGGGAATGACTATGTTGGGTACACTCATTATGGATCCTAAAATCTTAGTGATGTGGAGGAGGAATGAGGAATGGAAAGTCATCTGATCCAGAATTTCACCAAGTTTGGGGATCTCTTTGACAGTGTAGGGTAAAGGTTGATCACGTCTTTCCACCCTCCCACCACTGGTGTGATGATGGACACCTGCAGTGCTGCGAGCATTCCAGGGTGGGCATGTGCAAGTGGGCGCACCTGAGTTGGACACCGGCTTAAATGGGCAGCGTCATGAGGACTCCAGAACCAACAGGACCGACAGTGCTGACGAGCAGCAGCAGTAGAAAGCAGCCGAGAGGGTGAGATGCGCCAGGGGCTGGGAGGCCTGCCAGCCTCCCGGCCCCCCGGCACCCCTGCCTGCCATGTACCTGGCCACCTCTACTAATAAAAGCATGAAAAGCCATGGAGGGCTCCAAAACTCTTCTTGCTTGACCCGTCTGCTAAGAACCATCCCAAACCCTGCCCAATGTGCCGCCCTTCCTGCTGCTACAACTGGCGTAGTCGGCAGGATGGTTCAATGCAGACGGGTTGCAGAGCCCTAAGAAGACCACAGGAGGGACTGAGAGGTGGCAGGCCACAAATATGTAACGTTGGCAGAGAAATGGCAGTACAGGAGGTTGCTGAAGGTCCAGGAGCTGCAGGAAAAGCTGAAGACACTGTGGGAAGAGCCAGAGACGCCACAGGAGCGTAGGTGGTGGTGTGGTGCAGTGGAGTGTGAGGGATAGCGTGACGGCGGCGAAGACTAAGAAACTGCTTGAACCGGTGATGAACCTCCTACCGGGTCTGCGATGGTTGCGAGACAGACAGCTTCTCTGAAAGATAGCTACACAGGACACCATTACCCTTGAGAGTGTGAGTCTTTGGTTTGGTTTAACCTGGATTTGCATTCCATCTCAATCTCTAGTTTCTACTTGCTGCCATCTCAGAGATGTGATTTTAATATTATCAATATAGATATAATATGTATATATTCAACCTTTATTTAAAATTATATAACATACACATATTGATTAATCCCAGTATTTCTGGAATTTTCCCATTAACCAAGTTGGCCTGATCTGAGATTAAACTGTACTCTTCACCTAATGTACTCTTCGCCTAATGAACCAATTAGACTTCTGTTTGACTTGGTTTTTGTCAATTATCTATTGAAAATTTTTCTTTTGTTCACACTGTATATGTCATTTTTCATAAGACAAATGCGTAAGGCGGTGTTTTGGGAGGTTTATAGGCAAGAAGAAAAAGCAAACCCAAAACCATCACCAACATCTTGGTTAGAATGCCAAGATTCCTTAAAATAGTTGAAATGATGTGCTGAGCTATGTGCTAAGTTACACCATGTGTGGTTAACTGATTGAAACTAGGACAAGGTGAATGAACGAGAATGGGTTGGAAAAGCTGCCTGAGCATAATGGCTAACGTTATTGGGCACCTATTTTATGCAGACACTAGACAACCCTGACAAGATCTTTCTGGTTCAGTCTCCATGCTACCATTACCCCCATGTTAATGAAAAAGAAACGGAAGCTCACTGAGGTTAAGTAGGTTGTGCAAGATGATATAACTAAATGATGGAGTTTTTTCTTTAATAAAGTAGTTCCTCAGCCCACGGGGGAAGAATTCTTTAATCATAAGCCAAGTGTATAAGGGGAAAGAAAAATTGAGCATCAAACTGTAGAACAGATGTTTTCTTCCAGTGCCAATAACAATATTGTCACCACAGCATGGAGAGCCACGACTGTGGAGGCAGACTTCTTCACATCAAATCTGACTCTTGAGATCCAATTGGTATGAGTATCTGTATTTTAAAAAAGCAGAAATAAACACATATAAGGAGTGACCGAAGGGACTTAATAAAGCCCTCCTGTCCCAAATGATTCCATATCCCCAGATGTCACGTCTGAAATGCCTTCATCCGTGACTAATATCGTTGCTTAGCTTTTCTGGGCGTTATCATAATGGGCAGTACATGCAGAACCTGTCAGATTTCATCAACATTCAGAGTTTATCTTTTCACTTCCCCTCCACACCATTTCCTACCCTGAGGTGACTTAGTGTCCTCCTCTGACCTTTTGCTTGCACACTGAGTCTTATGTCATTGTCCTCTCTCTCAGAACTTCCCCAGCCTGTGATTCTGACCATCGCTTATTTGTTCTCTACAGCTGGCAGTGGGTGGTAACAGGTTTGTTGTTGGGTGGAATCCCCACAGATAATATGATTCCTTTCTCATAAATCAATGCCATAATATTTAAACAGCAGGCTGATTCTGTGAGTTTTCAACATCTGAATTGTCATCTACAAGGGGGAGGGGGCGTTGCTAAGGAAAGGGGACAGGGTTCTTTTAAACTCACCAGGAGCCTTTCCACATACTTAAATCACAATTCCCTTGGCTTATGCAGAAAGCTGGCTCTGCTTATGAAATGGAAGCCAGCCCTTTATTTTCCACCTGACACTTCATGACAGATGGAAATGTCCCTTCCGCTTCTCATTCTTATCTCTCAGCATCCTTCTTCTCCGAACAAATGAGCATCCGTGACCCTTAGTGAGTCAATTCCATTTAAACAGAAGGCCAGATACATCCCAGTGTATTCAATTATTTTCTAATCAATTCCCTTTTCTGCCATATCTTTCTTCCAAGGGTCAGAGAGCACTTTACAAACTGTATTGGCAACATTATCACAAGCCAGAGCGTAGTGACCTGCATCTGAGCACAGTGATTTAGCAGAGAGTGAATATGAGAAAACAAATTGATTTTGATGAATGGATGATAAGCACTTGTGTGTTGCCTACATAAGGTGACACCTAAGAAGTGAGCCCGACAAATAAGTCACTAGCAAAAGAATTTCAGGCATGCAGTTGGGGGTGAGGTCAATTAGGAGCCTAGAAAATCTATATAGTCACAAACTCAAAGACAATTGCTTCTACCTGCCCCTACACCCTCTTTCTTCTCGCACAATATTAGGTCTCCCTCTATATTTTCTCAAAATATCTTCTGCTTCTCCACCATAGAACAAACAACAGTTCGATTGCTTGCATAATTATCTGTGCAGCTCTTCTCAACATCATACAGTTACAAGCTCCAAGAAAGCAGAGGTGGCTGCGTTTTCTCATCCATCACATCACCTGCTTGAGGAATGACTGGCTGTATCAGTAACGGGACTTTATTCAAATTCATTCAAACCATGTATATTGAAGGCTAAATATGTGTCTAGTTTTGTTTTAGGGGTTAGGGATATAGCAGTCTCTGACTGTGGAGAATATGCTGATGAATGCCTAATTGAAAAAAATCAAATGAACTTTCTTAATATTAATGATGAAAATAATCAAGTATATACCTGATTTAATTGAAAAACTGAAAGTGAAAATTATGTTGATGTCCTGTGATTGCTAAAAATTTATAAAGTGAACATACATCAGAAAAGATGTGATCCTAAACCCAAAATCATGTAGTGTTGTAAACCAATGTTACCTTAATAAAAAAAATACAGTTACAAAAATATATGTGATCTGCTATGTCTAAAATTTAAAAATAAGATTTCTAACATGAAAACTCTAAAACTTGGAAAGCTCCATGTAATGACTTTG
Source organism: Galemys pyrenaicus (assembly GCA_019455555.1). NCBI lineage: Eukaryota > Metazoa > Chordata > Mammalia > Eulipotyphla > Talpidae > Galemys > Galemys pyrenaicus. Next base: position 13,353,526 of record JAGFMF010011709.1, read on the forward strand.
CTACAAAGACTTGGACAGCCTGTTGACCCAAAGAAGAAACAGAAACTAGACTCATGAGGAGCTGGCCACTTGACAGACAGGGGTTCCAAGACCAGCACTAATTTCCATACTAATATTTCAGGCCAACCCAAGCATTGCAACTGCCCAGTCTCACTTAGGCTTTCAGTGGAAATGTAAAGACGGAGAGATATGTGGTCCCTAGCTTCCCCTAAGTCTGTTTTAGTTTTCTCCTTTGCAAACCTGTATCAACATAGTTTCACAAGACTTTCATAATAACCAAAAACCTCAACAGGCACCCACAAGACAGTATCCTTTCAGAGCATCCAGACAAACACAATTGCTACCAGAGAAGTAGCTAAATTGTATTTGGTAGGTAAGGTACATAGAGGGAGGGACAGTAATGGTTTATGTGGGATGTGTTGATCCAGCTCCTAGACATAGAAAAATCAATGCATTTACGAAGCCTTTTTAAAAAATAAAATTTGACTTCTTAATAAGCAGCCTGCTTATTAAGCACATAGTGAAAGGAGTAATTTAAGACTTAGCCCCAGTCACAAAGTTCTGCAAATATATACAGAAGAGAGAATGTTTTTTTCTTTTACTTCCTTCTGCAGTGAGTGGTCTGTTGGGGGTTTGCAATAACAGTTAATTTAAAAGGTTGGGAAAGACATGAGTTTAGAATACCTAGTAAGAAATACGCCCTGACCGAGACCACCAAATTAATCCCTGGTAGACTATGCTCTAATATTTTGCCGGGCTATCCAAAGTTTGAAATATCAGGCAAACTACAGGAGGATTATATAATAACCAGTGTTAAAATGAATAATATTTTTATTGATTATACTTAATCAAAAAGCTAGATTTTATTTTCCCCTTTTTTTCACAAACAGAATTACTAAGACTAGTAAAGTTCTACAAGGTTGGTAGTACTGTTTTTACAATAAGAAATTGAGGCTCAAATGGGTGCAGATGACTTAGTCAAAAGTCAAAGTTAAAAGTCAAAATGTCAAAGTCCCCAGCTGTCATGTTCCATGACTGGGGTCTGAAATGTTGGACTCTAAAGCCGGGGATCTTCTCACTGCCCCCTTGTAATGAACCCAGAAGGCTGTCCTCACAATGAAGCAAGCATTTGACATGTGTGTCAAATCAAGTCTTGCTTGTTGGGCACTGTAGTATTAACATACTTTTGAAAGAAATTCTCATCTATTTTTTTTTCTCTGGAATTCTGTGCCTTCAAGTTACACAGTAAATCCAGGAATGAACATGTTGCCCTGTATCTGGGCAGCTAGCTGCACAGTGGAGCTGTGGCCCCCAGACACAGAACTGTGGCTGTGCTGGATGGCACGTGACTGTGCCACCCCCTTCCTCTCTGGTCTTTACAATTCCGGCATGTGCCAGATGCTTGAGAAAACAGAGCCTTTGTATTACATTTCCAGACTACAATTCCCAGACCACGGAAGGATGAGGACTGAGTTTTTTGTATTCCGTCATCTCTATTTTTGTTGATAGATGTATTTTTAGAGCAAGTTAAAAAAGGAGGGGAAAAAATCCCACCTCCAAACAAACAGCTCCCTGATCTAATACAGAAAATACAGGCATCTTCATGCTGAGTATTATAGACAGGATATCAACTGTTGCTACAACAGAGCTTGTTTGAACAGGGTTAGAGTCTAATTTGTCTGAGAGAGCTCCTAATCGCAGAGTGGAAAGAGGAGCAAAAGGTTGAGTTAGAGGAGCCAGCAGTTATTCTTAAGCAGTTATCAAACAGTTAAAACACCAGCAAACAAATCTATCAAGGTCTCTTCAAACAGGAAATGCTCAATAAAGTGTAAAATATATTTCCTATGGTAGAAAGATAGAAGGAAAAGGGAAAACAGTCAATTTTTAATCTTTCCAAAGAGACAACCGTTTAAAAATTGGTACATTTTTCTGAATTGTTTTGTTTGTATATGTGCATGTTTAACAAAAATAGTATCATATTATGTATTTCTCATTTTTTGTATTTTAACCTACTTTTTCTACTTGAAAATATACCATAGCTAAATTTTTCTCACTAAAACAATTTTTCTACATGATTAGTTTCATTTCTTAAGATTGTTCTTTGAATGGACATACTGCAGGTATATGTTGTTTTCTACTACTTACAAGCTACCCTGTTGGCATCCTTATAGCTGAATCTTTGTTCAGTGCTTTCTCAGTTTCTTAGGCTGGATTAATAAAGGTGGCATTAATGGCTTAAAAGTTCTACACAAATTCAAGATTTAGCTGCGCTTAGAAAAATCTACTGTGCGAATATAGGCAATACCATTTCTTTAATCTTCACTGAGTATTTTTGATACTGAAGGTACTTATTTTTGATAAGAAGAAATCAACACTTTATTTATTTATATTTTTAAGATTTGCAGAGTTTTGGAATTTATTTTCTGTAGATAAGTGAATATAGTCTGAAGAATAACTTAATTTTTTATCAGGGTAACTTTTATATTTTTTAATTTTTTAAAATTTATTTAATTATGTTTGACATCATTTGTATTCCCCAGGGAGTACCCACCACCATTCCACCCGTGCACCAGCACCTCAGTCCCTTGTGCTCTTTCTACCCTCATCCCCGTCTTTGCCCTTCCCTCCTCCTCCCCCACCATGGTTCCTTTGATTTATCTTTGACTTTTTGGTCTTGCTGAGTTTTTTGTTTGCTTTTGGTTATAATTGCCCATTTCCTTGAGCTTCTTCTTCTTCTTCTTTTGTTGTTGTTGTAGTTGTTGCTCTTTCATATTCCTCCTAATAGTAAAGCCATCTGATATTTTTCTCTTGCCTTCTGATTTGTTTCACTGAGTATAATTCCTTCTACCTCCATCCATGTTTCTTTAAATGACCCTAGTTTGTCATTTTTGATTGCTGAATAATATTCCATTGTGTATATGTACCACATCTTCTTGATCCAGTCATCTACTTTTGGGCATTTGGGTTGTTTCCAGGTCTTACCAATTACAAATAGTGCTGCAATAAACATAGGTGTACAGGTGCTCTTTTGGGTCAGTGTTTTTGTGTCCTTTAAGTAGATTCCTAGGAGTGGGATTGCTGGATCATATGGTAGTTCCATTTCAGTAGACTTAGGAACCTTCATACGACCTTCCATAATGGTTGGATTAGCTTATTCCCACCAGCAGTGTACTAGGGTCCCTTTTTCTCCACATCTTCACCAGCATTTGTTGTTGTTGGTTTTTTTGATGTGTGCCATTGTGGTCTTTATTGTAGTTGTTGCTCTTTCATATTCCTCCTAATAGTGAAGCCATCCTGATTATGAGGGATGCTGAACATTTTCTCATGTGCCTGTTGGCCACGTGTATGTCCTCTTTGGAGAAGTGTCTTTTAAGTTATTCTGCCCATTTTTTGATTGGGTTTTTTACTTTATTTTTCTTGAGTCTTATGAGTTCTTTGTATATCTTTGTGATCAGACCCTTGTCCATTGTGTGGCGTGCAAAGATTTTTTCCCATTCAGTGGGGTTACTTTGCTGTACAGAAGCTTTTTATCTTGATGTAGTCCCATCTGTTTATCCTTTCTCTCATTTTTATTGCTTTGGAGACTGCCACCTCGAACACGCTATTGAGGTTTAAGTCTTGCAGTGTTTTACCTATGTTTTCCTCTATATATTTATAATTTCAGGTCTTACATTTAGGTCTTTTATCCATTTTGAGTTGGAAATTAACACTTTAAAAGCCAACTGCTTATATATTTTGGTATCCTAACAAATGGCAAAATTAATCTTAAGACAACAACTTTTATTTAAGAAAATAGCTGCTTGATTTTTATTTTTTAAAGCTAAATAGGGTCTGGCAAATATTTCCCATGAAGGACGGATACTATGTGGGTTAGGCTTTGTGGGTCATCATGTCTCTGTCAAAATCCCTTAGCTCTGTAGTAACCCAAAGAAGCCATAGCAAACAGGTGCGCCTGTCTTCCAACAAAACTTCATTTCTGATGTAGGTGTATTTCCTGAATTGGGCTGTGGTTTATGGGTCCTTGGGCTAGACCCTAGGGCCCAGTCTTCAAGGACAAGATTGAGACAAGACTGCAATCATTTGCTACATATGAAGTAACTGGTACTTAGTAGGAAGAAGTGAAGATTTGATGGATCCGAGAGAGGACTCTGGGGCAGGAGGAAAAGCTAGTGTCATGGCCGCTGGAACGTTTAAGGAGAAGACTGACAGAGAACTCCCAGTGGTGGGGTAGCTGCATTAGTTTGGCTGAGAAGCTCATGTCTAACATGAATTTGAAACTGTTTCCTGTTTTACTCCTCACTGGATCCCTCCTTCTCCATCTTCCTCAAACCTTCAGTAAGATTTGGTTGCATTTGTTACATGCTGGTTAGTACAGTCTGGAGGAAGAAGGCGCTAGGAACTGTTCCATGGGTATAATAGGCAGAAAGAAGAGGGTATCAACTAGGGGTGCCCTGGGGAATAGCGTGTTTGAGAACTAAATTAAAGAAGGAATACATGCACCCATCACTGGAGAATGTCAGAATGTCATTCAACTGTTCCTCTGGAATTATTAGAAGTCCTGGGGAAAACCTGGTTGTCTCTCAGTCCATGGAATGGGGCTGTATCAGGTGGAGTCCTGAGGAAGCAGGTGGAATGCTTGAGTGTAGGGGCTTGGACAGGGTTAAGGGACCCAATGAAAACGAGGGGAGGTCCAGGGACTAACACCAGCGGGGAGCCATCAGCACCCTTTAGCATGGGGAGGTAGAGAAAAGAGTCAGTTGTGTTTGTCACAGGGGCCTGAGAGAATTGGAGTCCAGAGCCAGGGCCCTGATGCTGCATACAGCCCAGATCAGAGCAGACACCTGGGTAGGCGAGCTACTAAAAGTATGCTCCGACCTCTCTCTTCCCATCTTTGTTCTCTCTGTGCTTCCAGTGACCCAACCAGACAATAGAATCCAGTTTCCTAGACTCAAGGACAGACTGACTTGGGGACAAGGAGTTGAAATGGAGACCAATCGGCCATTTTACTTGGATAATAAAGATATCATCAGAAAGTTGGAGGACTTATGATATCTGGGTTCTAAAAATCTGCTCAATTACTTAAAAATTGTATTATTTAAATCCTGTGTCCTTTTTTTTAAGCAACAATACTTGATGCTAAGACAATGGCAGAGAGGGGCCAGCAGAGACCCAGATTTATCTTCACTGCTTGATTTGTTTTGGTTTCGGGAAACCAGAATGTGCTTCAAATTGATCCATGTGTGGCATCTATTCAAAATTTCTTTCATCCTGGAAAAACACTACTGACACTAAAGATTGATGATAAAATATTGAAATAGAAGGAAAATATTGTGCCCCTTGAGTCCTCTGTGATTCTAACAATGTTATATTGACTGGTAGAATATCGAGTTCATGCCACATCAGTTACTTTCAGAATAACGGAAAAGTCTAGTTTTGCATTCCGAGGGAGTCACACTTTAGATCCATCACCCCCAGAGGAGTCAGCCTCCAGGGCTGACAGAGGTCAAGACAAATGACAGTTTGTAATCATCCTCACGCGTGGCTCAAGGAATCTGTACATCTTAACTCTTGCAGGGGCTGCACTTTTCAGCATTGATCTTCCCTTAAATGGATCTGTCAGATTTTAGAGGAAAGTGGGAGATAAGAGTTAATTTTCAGTGTAATAGATGTAGATGTGACTTCTTCCAAGGACTGGCTTAATCCACTTCTCTTCCTAATGAAACTGGAAATAAATGGAGGTAGAGACATGTTAAATTCTTATAGGAGAGGTTCCCTGACCAAAACAAAACAAAAACCACCCGGCATCCCATTTTCTTATTTGGGCCCCTAGGGTAGCACCTGTGCTGCCGTCCAAGACACACAAGCTTAGGAACAGATATACGTTTGTGGAGTGCAGGGGAAATTTCCCCACCCCATCTGGGTTCTTCTAAGTCTAGATGGGTGAACAAATGAACATCAGGCAGATTAGTAGGTGAAAAGGCCAAAATTTAATAATATCTGGAGAATTTACAAGGTTATAAATTTTAAAGACTAATGGAACAGACCAGAAATATTTATCCTGCATTTTAAGACCTGAGACATCAGGGGAGGTGAGGGTTGTGAGGGAAAGGAACTTTATGTGGCAGACAAGAAGGCAGACAAGACGTGACCGAATCCTTATTCTGACTAAAAGATGAAATCCTCAGGGAGAGAGACTATGTTAAATCTAGAACTGGATGAGATCTCCCTGAACTACATTCTTCTCAGTCACAAAAAGTGGGGGCTTCTCCAATTAGAAAGAGGGCAGCAATTTAGGATGTAAGGATCTCTTCTTCAGCTAAGGAACAGTGAAGGACAGAACCTTCTCCTCAAGAGATTTCATGCTTTTAGCTCAAAATACCTGCATAGCAGATTAGGACATCTTGAGGAGACCAGTTCTGAGAATCTTGGGGTGATCTGGTTTGGATATCTTCAGGCTATTTCAGCACCACCTGCCAACATTGTAATGATGACACCTGCCCCCCCCCCCCATGCACCTCAGTGACTTGCCTGTTTGCTGTTAAGTTAATGTTTTATTTATAGATTGACTAGAGGGTCTGACTTTATTAGAAAACGGGGAATCACGACTGGTACCTTTGCTGCAAAGCAAACTCCATTAGATTTTCAGCTTCCTGCACAAAGGCACAGCCCTTGGACCCAGACCTTTGCATGAGCTGTCTCCTAACTTCTGCTAATAGGGTCTGGTTACTCCTGCTTGCATTAGATATCAGTTAGCAGGAGCGATGCTGGCCAGATAGCAGGAACATCGATCCAGAAGCCAAAGAAAGGGATCAGTCCCATTTTTTGCAATTACCTCTGCATTACATGCAATTTCCATGCTCTCAGTGATGGTGAGACAGAGTGAGGCACTGTCCTTTTAAAACCTGTGACCTTTGAAAATTAAGATTTTATTGAGATTGCTCTTCCATACATGACCCCTACTAATCAGAGGCTCCCTTGCTGTACCAGTGAGCTAAAGACCCAGAAAGAAGACTGCGGTATAGTCAGTGACTTAGAACCCAGAGGTGCCAAGGTACGAGATCCACTCCATGCCTGTAATACAGGCGCACCTCACTTTATGGTGCTCCATGTTAGAGCACGTTGAAGATACTGCATTTTTAACAAATTGAGTTTCTGTGGCAATCCTGTGCTAGCAAGTCTCTGGGTGCCATTTTTCCAACAGCCTGTGTTCATATAGTGTCTCTATGTCACGTTTAATTGAGGTATAAACATTGTTTTTAAGACATAATACTATTCTGTACCTGTAGGCTAGTATAAACGTAAGTTTTCATGTGTACTGGAAAACTAAAAGATCTGTGTCACTTGCTTTGTTGTGTTACTCACTTTATTGTGGTGATCTGAAACCCAAACCCACAATATCTGCAAGCTTTGCCTGTACTCATGAGAAGAAAACAAATCTGTTAAATTGTCATATCAAGGGGTGACTGGGAGCCCAGTTGGTAACTAGGAACATTTCAGACTTTACCTGTCTTCCAAGAACAGCTAGAGATTTGGTAATTGTTCTAAAGAAAGAATGGTTCTATTGTCCCACATCTGCTTGTAGAGTTTTGACCTTTCTTTCAGGATTTCTGTTGTTCTAAGGATTTGAACTCGCAGAAGAATTACTTTTCAAGTTTGTGTACACTGTACCAGAGGGGGCATGAAGAAGTTTCTCAGCAGTAATTTTTGCCCTTCGGGATTTTTGCCTTCATATTTTAGAATAAGTGCTGGCCCCCCACCATCTGCATTAATGCCCAAAATGTATGTGTACCTCGTATCCCCAGTACCCCTATTAGTGGAGATTGATTCCTGTCTAAATCTGTTCAGGCTGTTGTAACAGAAAAGCATTCACGGGGTGGGAATGGGAGGCTTATAAATAACAAAAGACAGTTCTCAAGGCTAGAAAGCAAAAGAGCAAAGCATGGGTGTGTTCCTTGCCTGCTGGGGACCCATTTCCTGGGTCATTGCTGACTGGCCATGTTTTCATGGGACCTCACCAGGCAGAAGGGGCCAGAAGCTCCCGGGCCTTTTCAGAAACCAAAAATGAGGACACAAGGACAGACTGGGGACACCTGGTGGGGAGGGGAGGGGGAGGGTTGAGGGAAGATGGGAACACGAGGGACTGAGGTGANGGTGCACTGGTGAGATGGTGATGGGGAATACATGGGGATTACAATTAATGGCAAGTATATGTAAATTTTAAAATATTTTAATAAAAAGAAAAAAAAAAAAAAGAAGAGCTCGGACCCCATTTGTGAGGTTGGAAGATCTCCAGTGGCCTCACCTCCTGACAGACAGCTTCACCTTTGGGCTTAGGATTTCAACATGTGGAATTTGGAAGTTCACACATGTAAAGCCCATAGCAATTATAAAAATAAAAGCAATCAGAGTTTTTAATCATTTCACTCAAACCAGATTAATTCCAACATTTTTTGATCATAACGCATAACAGATCAAGTGTTGGTGGGGAACAATGAGAATGAAACTGATTACTTCTACGCTACATTCTTGCCCATTGGGTGGGATATCTGGGGTGCAGCCTCCTCCTTTCTCCCTCCAGACCTCACTGTGCCTGTGAACGCTGCTTTCACAGCCTTGCTCTGCAGTTACTGTATTTTCCCTACATACGTTGTTTAACATTTGCTTTCTGAGAGATGCAGCCCCCACCCCGTGCAACTCCCTGAAGGCCTAAGAGAGCCTCCTTGACTGACCCTCCTCACTCTACATTTCTTTTGGGTGTCTTGTTTTTGTACACTTGGAAACCTGGATTCCTTCTTCCCAATCGTTCCTAGAGCCACGAATTTCAGTGGGTCATGGGGGGAGGTTACTGGGTACTGGTGGTGGGCAGGGGGTGAAAACACATTTCTGGACATAACCCTATAACCACCCCCCCCACGAAGATACAACAGTTAGCCCACTTTACACCAATAAATATAATGTGAAAAAAAAAACTTCACAATCAATTCAGTTTGGACATAGAGCTGATCCCCAGGCATTGGTACTGTTTACTGCCCTGTACCCCCACCCCCCAAAATGTGAGTTGATCTGGTCTTCTCCCCGCTTTGTCAAGAGTTACAAGAGCATTCTGGCTTAGTTTTGAAAAATTCATGCTGTGTTTGGGGCTGTCTCTGACTTCTGTGTGGGATTCCTGCCGCTCTACCTGTGATCTCTTTCTGATTTCTTTCTTTCTGACATAGGAACTAATCAGATGAAGAGGATATCTGACTGTGGCAATGGACACAGTGCAATTCTTAGAGAAAATATGAACTATATTTCTTTGGTAACCTTGAGAACTTACGTAAACTATGAGATCAGTGACTTTGTTTCTATAAGGGCCAAACTGTATTGCAGGCTTTGTGGGTCATATGCCATCTTTAGCCCATACCCCTCCATCTTGGCAGGTAGTAGAACTACAAACACAGGCTGAGAGGATTGGCTAAGAGTCTGTAGTTTGAAAGCTTTTGAGACAGAAAAAATTGAAATGGGGAAGATGTTTAGATTCATATTTTTAAAAATGGAGTGCATAAAATATACTTCTAGCCTGAGCACTAATGCGTACAACATGAATCAAAATTAGCTACAGATATTTAGCACAAAGAAATAAAATCAATGTGTATTTGCTACCGCATGATAGACTTGGACATAGATCTGGAATAAGTTTATGCAAAGGTAATGCCTTATGGAAAAGGAAAAGGACTCTAAGAAGTGAGGAGGGTGCACCAAACACCAACGAGGTGCCTCTTCATGTGCAAACTCACGGCCCAACTCTAGGCTGTGAGGAAAAGCTGATGTGATGTTCTTGTGCCTAGTGATTAAGAGCAGAAAGCTGTGGGTTCAAATCCTTGCTCCACTCCTATCAAGCTGGGTAGAATCAGCCTTAAACTCTCTGGGCCTCTGTTTCTGCATCTGTAAAATGACAATAATGATGGTAACTATAGTGGTGTGGTGTGGCTTAAGTGAGTAAATAGTTTTAAATTGTGTAAGATATGTTTGAGACATGATTTATAAATGCTCTGGAACTATTACTTAGTATTATTGTGACAATTATTATGATTTGATTGCAAAATCCAATAAAGGAATGATGACTTCTTTTTTTGTTGTATTAAACATTTATTTATGCACACAAGAGCTGGGGTACAGGCCAGAGTCGCAGGAGGTGAGAGGATTCACCAGAGACAGAGCGGGGAGCAGAACAGGCAGATCGACCAAAATACACTGCCAAGAGGAGCACTCCTGAGGCGAGGCAGGAGAGGTCAGCTGCGCCATGTGTGTCCCCTCCCTGGCTGGGGATCGAACTCGCGCGGCTGTACCATGCTCAACCAGCTGCGCCACCAGGGAGGCCCAATGATGACTTCTTAAGAGCTCTCTCTATAGATGATGTAGAGATGATGGAGGAACCTGAATTTGAACACGTTATTTTCTGAAAAGTATAAAACAGGTCTTGTTGTAAGTTACTGAGGTGACAGCTACATGACCCATGAAGTAGAACAATGATCAGAGCAGCAGCCATTAGGACTTCATCCTCTCTTTCACCATATTTATAAGTAGTCACCCCAGCCCCATCCTCCCCCTCCTTGGTCTCCTCTTGTCATCGACATTAAAGATTCCAGTATCTTGCCTGTGGCAAACACAGACGCTAGACAGGAAGCAGCAACTGTGCCTGCTTGGATTTTCTGTTGAGTTTCTTGTAGGGCCCTTGACCGATCTCCTTTGGGTCTGGCTTGGTTACTCGAGGACACAGGTTCACGCGTGACAGTATCGTTTCCACTCATGCCAGCCCCAGCTCTTCCATTAACTTTGCAGTTTTGAATAAATCACTTGGTATTTAATGATCCTCCACATCCTCCTGAATAAAACCAGAGCCATAGCCACAATTCTCCATTTGGCAGAAGGCAAACATGTAATGAAGGCCGAGAATGCGCTCTATGAGTGCAAGTACTTTGTAATATTTGCAAGTGCTCTGTAAATATTTAATACTTAGTACTTGAGGTGGGTGTCAGGCGAGTTCAGAATCCAACATTAATCGTCTTGTTATGACAGCTCTTTAGATGTGTTTCATTCCCCAGTCTAAACACTGGAGACCCTGCACAGTTTTGAGCCTTTTCTAGTTTTCCTTTTTCTACTACGCTGAAATAGGCTTCTTCCTCCGCTAAAGGTAACTCTTGAGGAGCCCCGATGTGCTGCTCCCCACCTTCAGCTCCTAAATGCATTGGAGGGTAAATGGAAACCGTCAGGTTTTTCTGTCTTCCTGCCATTACCATCAAGGTAGGCCCTGTGGTCCCATATGCACGCCTGATGGCGGCATCTGGAGTAGGGTGTGGGCAGGCATAAGTGGGCACATCTGGGCTGAGAGACTGGGCATATAAGGGCGGCATCGTGGGGGCACCAGCAGCAGTGGCGGCAGCAGCAGGAGCTGGAGCAGAGAAGCAGAGGCACGAGAACACCAGGGAGCCCACAGAGAGTGGAGATTTGCCTGGGGCTAGGAGGCCCGCCAACCTCCTGGCCCACCCCCCACCTGCTGTGTACCCGGTTGCCTCACTACAAATGATGCAGAAAGATCAATAAAACCCTGAACAAGCCTCACCAAAGGCTCCAGGACTCCTCCTTTACCCGTCTGCCTGCCCGGATCATAGAAAATATGTCCTGTGCCTTTCTGGCACTGTATGCAGGTACAGAAAAACTTGGGCTTCACTTTTTTTGACAAAAGTAGCCCTTTATGTTAGGTGAAGCACTGTGTACCTTTGTCCCAGAACAGCCCAGAACAGAAGTGCTCTCTTCTCATTAGCTTAGTTTATTTCCTTGGATAGGCTAAAGTAATTTCCCTTCAACTTCACAGCTCCTGGCTCCTGTAACTAATGAGACCCTGCATCTGCTACTGTCAGCAGGGTTCACTGATGGAGAATGGGAGGATAGGAAGGGAACAGGTAACTTAGGGAGGGGGAGGGATCACTGTAAAACACTAATACAGGGAGTACTTTCTCTACATGAATACAGTTTAGGGTCTTAAAATGACAAGAACTTTTGAGTAAACATCTGCTGGACACTGTTTCCTGAGGGAGATTTGCCTCCCGCAAGGGTAGCTTTTGCTTCTATTGTTTGTTGCTGTGCCCAATTGACACCCACCTCAGCTGCCAGTCAGAACAGTCCTTATAAACCATGGTTGGCTTTGCAGTTTTAGTTTAGTCCTAAGCTTCAGAAATGGTTGATGAGTGGAGTCTTCTAGTAAGACTAGAATGGACCATAAATTGGGGATCTGTGAAGATGACATGTGGGGATTCTTGAGGCAGGCATGTGGTTGGTGAAACAACAAAGTGAAAACCTTTTCTTTGTGCTATAACAAAATAGGCCCTTAATGGTGATACACTGAAGCAATTACCTGAGTGTAGCTTGTGATTTGCAGAAGATTTTGATAATATACATAATCTCCTTAGTTTTAAATTGCTATTTTCGAAGCTTTTGGTTGATAGTATTCAGTGAAGCTTTAGAGGCTAGAGCTGAATGATTGGGGTTTTAATTGATTGGGATAAATGATTGGGAGCTGTAGGAAGGAACATTTCTGTTACATATAAGAAGGAAGGAAGGATGCATGGTAGGGGAGGAACAAAGAAATTAGTCCCTTAGCCTCTTTAAGACTGGATTTCCTTTTTTGAAAAACAAAAATAATCTTTGTTCTAGTTGTCTCGTAAGTTCTTGGATCATCAGCAGTAAACTACATGAAAGTCCTACTCTATCCAAAAAGGGCTTTAGAAATTCTCGTGGATGTTATTGCTTATATTATGGCTCAATAAAGTTGGTCCATCCAGAGCTGTTTCATTCACTGGCCTACCGCACTGCAAAGTTTCCACGTGGGTGGAGATGAGGGGATAAAGGAGGGGGTGACAGTAACCCTAGAGCACTCATCAACACATCAACTGGATTGACAGAGCCACTTACATGTTATCTTCTAGGGGGCCCTAGAAGGGATAAAAATGGGGTTATACTTATGAAAAATGGAAGGGAATTAAGGAAAAATTCTGAATTTTGGAATAACAAGAAGGAAATGGTAACTTGCACCATAAGAGAGATGGAGAGTATACTTCATGAAGGCAGATTTTGATGGCTGGCTCTGAAACTTCCCTTTGCCTTTAAAGTCACCCAGATATTCTGCTCCCCTAAGCCACTTCAGAACTCTGGTGTCCCCCAAACCTGGATAATACTTAGGTCTATCTGAAGTGTTTTTCATTTTCATTTCTCCAATCAAATATTGCTACTTTAAAAAGGAGATAATAGGGGCCTCCCTGGTTGCATAGTGGGTTAAGCAACATACTATACAGACCGCAGCCACTGCAGCACGAGTTCGATCCCTGCTGCCGGTCAGGGAGGGGATCCACATGGCGCAGCAGACCTCTCCTGCTGTGCCCGCTGTTCCCCTCAGCAGTGTACTTCTGTTGATCTGCCTGTTCTGCTCCCCGCTCTCTGTGGTGAATCCTCTCACCCCCCCACACCTCTGGCCTGTACCCCAGCTCTTGTATGCATAAATAAATAAATCTTTAAAAAAAAGGAGATAATATCAGATGACACAATTGCCTTTCCTTCCCTTCTTAAAAAACACCAACAGAAGAGGCCTATACTGTATGAATCATGAGATTTGCTTAAACTGAAAACAAAACTATAATTAAAATGTCTCTTAGCATTTCATAGATGACGATGTATTTTTATGTTATATAATTTATTTAGACAATTAACTCTGTGAAGTAGGTATCACAAGATTTTTGAGAGAAAATGAAGGCAATAATTCAAACTAGTCTTACCAGCTTGAGAGGACTACGTGAGACAACAGTTGTAAAGGATTTTGCACCTAAAAGTGCAAATTAAATTTGTGGTAGAAATATGAAAGAGAAAATTGCAGTAGCAATTTCTTAATCCCCTGTATATAGAAAACTCTTATTCCTATCCCCTTTTTAGAGATGGAATCAAAATCAGAGAGGTTGTGTGATATCATCAAGGTCATTGGGCAATCTGTTGCTCAAATGGCCAGTCCGCCATGTTAAAATACTGATAAACTCTGAAACCTTTGACGCTGAAGTTTGGAGGCCATGTTGCAAAGTGTTCAGAAAGAATGAGAGAGGTAGAGCAAGGAAAAGAGTGAGTGAGTATGTGCAGGGGGGTGGGGTGTGGAGAGAAAGAGAGAGAGACAGACAGACAGACAGACACACACACACACACACACACACGGTGGGTTATGTTCTGAGTGTTTGTTTTCCTGTTTTCCCATCCCCAAATTCATATGTTCAAATCCTTCCCAAGGTGATGGGGCTTTTGAGAGATACTTGGGTCATGAGAGGGGTCCCTCCTGAATACGGTTAGTATCCTTATAAAAGAAGCTTGAGAGAGGCTTCTTTCCTTTACTTCCACCAGGTGAGGATACAGGGAGAGATCTTTGACAAAGAAGAGGGTCTTCACTTGACCACACTGGCATCCTGATCTGAGACATCCAGCCCCTACAACTTTGAGAAATAAATTTCTATTAGTCATAAGGTACCCAGTCTGGTATTTTGTTATTACTGCCAAAGAGACTGAGAGAAATTTAAAAGTGTTCTCTTGTTAAACCACAGGTGAGAGATAATTAGTACCTCACCCAGGTGAAATTAGGATATCTTGTGGGGAAAAAGTATGTGTGCCTGTGGCCTAGGTATGGTAACGTAATCAAAAGGGCTTATGGGAGTAAAGTATATTTAATTTTCCTCCAGCTTCTAGTTTCTAAGGCTTCCATGTTTCAACCCTGCCACTTCAGCCCTTGCATATTAATAGACAACTGGCGAGGTCATTCCTAGGAGACTTGGGATGAGGGAGAGGTCCTCTGTGTCGAAATCCAAACTGGTTCAGTTGAAGGAACTTGTAAAGCCTTTATTATATATATGATGCATTTTCTTCCAACCTATATCATAAAAATGTTATTTCCAGCGAGCTTTTGTTTTGAGCGAGACCTGTCCTTGATAGAATTCTGTAGGGAGCATATTCATGTTCATGGGCTCCCAGCTTTTCTTTATGCCCTCCCCATCTCGGCTTTCAGCATCTCTTCTGACATCTGCAAAGCCTTACTCTTATCTAAGCTCTCTTCAGAATATCATCTTTGGTCCTGGGTCTTAGCTATTCCATCTTTACCTCCCAAGGTCCACCAGTCTAAGGGCTACAGCTTCCCCCCGCAAAAAAAAAAAAAAAAAAATCCACAGTTTGCAATAAAAGTAATTGTGAGTCATGTTTAGAAGTACTTGAACTGGCCTCTTCCTTCCTCTTCCCAGTTCTTAATCCTTCCTAGGAGAATCCCAGAGACTCTCATCTGTTCCCTTTTATGTTAGCTTGCTAGGGCCTTCTACCACAAAACACCACAGACTGATGGTGTCAACAACAACATTTGTTTTCTCATGGTTCTAGTGGATAGAATTCTAAGATCTCGATGTTGCAGGTTTGATTTCTCCTGAGGCCTCTTTGCTTGCTTACAGGAGTGCAAGGCTGGCTTTACACAGTGTCCTCACCAGTCTTTCCTCTGTGAACCCAAACCCCCACACACATCCTGTGTGTGTGGGGTGGGGGGAGTGGGTCTTAATCTCTTCTTAGAAATACTCTAGTCAGGGTTGGATTAGGATCCTGTCCTAATACCATCATTTTTACCTTACCTCTTATTTAAAGCTCCTCTATCCAAATACAGTCACATTCTGAAGTATTGAAAGTTAAGATTTCAAATATTCCCTCCCCCAATATAAATTTGGGGGAGGGAAGCAATTTAGCTCGTAATAATAAGTCACCCACTAAATCTTCACACTTTGTTTCCTCAGTCCTCTACCCTTTTGGTGTCTTGTTTTTGTTCTCCAGGCCTCGCCTCCCCTAAGGGGTCACTTCATGGGGGTCTCTGGTCTTGCGTCCAAGCCTCTCTCCTGTGCGCTGGCTATTGAAAAGGCATTCTGATTTCCCAGTGAACTCTGCATTTTGTGGAAACTTTGCTGCATTGACTTTATGTTATCAGCATGCCCTCTTACTGAGTTAGGCTACAACTCCTTCCACCAAGTAAGACACAGGAGATGGAGACTATGTTTCCTTCCTTAAATTCTCCTTAATGTTTTGACTGCTTTCCCTAACTCACTCTATTTTATGTACTCTCCATCACAGAACAACACATGTTCTTTATGGGCTGGGCTGACAAATAAGTGGGATGTGTATAGCTCCAAAGTTTCCCTGTCAACTTACAGCCAGTCATACAAGAAATATCTGGAAATCCTCAGAATCTCTATACTGGAGATATCTTTTCTCCTCCAAGGTGTTCTAAAGCACCATTGTTCTGTCTAGGGCTGACTAACATGTCCAAAAGTTCCAGTCATGCTTATTCTTTGGAAATTACACCAACCTGTATTAGAACACCTAACATGAAGGTTCATCCTTGTAGCTTGGAGTAAATCCTAGTTTAGACCCTGGAATTGCCATGTCCTCCTTTGATTACCTAAGGAGGATCATTTCCCAGAGTTCTTGACTTCTTTGTTTATAAAGTGGAGCTAATTAGGGTACAAACTTCTTAGCATTGCTTTCAGGCATTAATAATATAACATAAAATCTGACACTTGGTAAGCACTTGTTAAATATAAGTGTTCATGACTATCATGCAAATAAAGTTTAATGAAAGGCTTGGATTTCCTAAGTTATAATCTCCCCCTCCCTTTTTTCTCCTCTGTTATTTTTATTAAACAAAATATTTATTGAACATTTGGTATGTTCTAAGAACTGTGATAAGCTCTTTATATTTACTGATCTTATTTAATTCTGCCTTGAGTTTTTTGTGACTACTAACAAAACTTTACAGTCCTGGGGATATAGACTTGCACAAGACAGATACTGTATCTTCTTGCCAGAGCTTACACTATAGTGGGAAAGCCAGATGTTAAACTAGTAATTACAGTAAACTAATCACATCAGCCAAGTCCTCCTTGAGGCAGTGCCTGCTTCTCTGTAGTGATTACTAGATCCTGGAGTTTAAGTAGTTTGCTTTACTATTGCTAAGTGTTACATGTTGTGAAATTATATCACCAACCTCTTGCACCCCTTAGGGGTCTTATCAATGAAATAAGAGACACGGTCCTGCCTTCTTTCAGAAAGGACCAAGCTAGTTGAAATTCCCAGTCTGAATCCTTACAAAAGGTAGTTGAAAAAAAAAAAAAGTTACATACTTGGTGAGCTAAGTGTGAGTTTAGAACAGATTGACCACTTGGAGATCCAGAATCACTGAGACTGGGGCCTGCATTGCAGGGAGCAGTAGATTGAACTCAGAGCCAGTATTTGAGGGAGAAAAATGATAGACCCCTGTGTGTGTACCACTAACTGCCAACCAGGGATACTTTCCTTGCCCTCAATTAAAAACCAAAGCCAGATCCTTAACTCAGATAGGCATTCCTATCCATACCAAATGGTTCCCCGGGTACAATGACACTTACAGGAAGAAGAAAGAAACAGACCACATCATGATTCCAAGATAAATTATCATTTATGTATTTTTTTTACTACTTTTGTGTACTTCTCAGAGACAATATTTGCCTACTGCATATTTTTCATACATAAACTTTACTCCCAGTGAGGATCTATTGGATAAATTAGTTTTCTCTAATTGATGAGGAACATCAATATTCGTTACCTTGACTAGCGTTCCTGATGTTGTCTAATAATAGTTCGAATTGCTCCTTGCAGTGGATCTCTTTAACCCCAAAGTATAAACTCCAGAAGCAGAAGCCCATTTGAATGAAGCCTGTGGTGTAAGCTACTGTGTCCATCCCGCTTGGTGGTCAACAATCATCTGAAAGTTGTGCTGTGCATTTCCTACTCATAAGACATTCCATTGTCCCTAACAAGAACAATCGACTCTCAACCCAAGCAAATGGCACTGTGACCTGACAGCAAAAGAGGAACTTCTCCTGCCTAAGATCTCAAGACCCACATTCTCAGAGGGAGGTTTCTGCCTCCGGCTTAAACTTGAGGAGTAACTGACAAAGTCTACTTTCAAGTATGAGTTCTGCTAGAAATGGCAAACATAATTCTGTACATCTGCACTAAAAAAAAAAAAAAAATCACCAGCTTTAATGCTGTTCTATTCTGTGTGGTTCAAGGTTGCAGAAATTAGGAAAGTTAGCATTCGAGTTGTAGGAAGTTATTCAATAGCCAAAGGAGACTTGAAAAGTAGCTGAATTACCAACCAGCCCTATCAGCACTTTGAAGACAAGAACACAACTGCTGAAGCCTATTAAAAGTGTTAGTAATAAAAGTCTTTACGAATGGTTTGGGCTTTCCAACTTTTGATTTTCAGACCCTTGTGGAGAGATATGTATCTTGAAAAAAGCCAAATCACTTCATACCGCTGTCAAAGAAAGCTCCAGTTTTGAAACATGGCTCCGCTGATACAGTCTCCCCATTTTCATGAAATAAAATCATCATACTGGTTGCCTTTATAGGAATTATATAGCCTTTGGGAATGCTGGGCATTTTCAGATGAAGTTGGTTTTAGAGGAAGTTAAAAATTCAACAAGTCATAGTCATTACCTAGAATTAACCCCCTGGCCCCCAAACACCAGCACCTCCTGGGTGCTGACTGGTAGAGGGCGGAGTTTTGCCAAAGACATCTGCAGATTTGGCTTCTGGTTCTGGGTTTGATACTCACCTGCTAAGTGACTCAGGGCAAGTCTCTCCCAGGGACCCCTGTTTCCTCCTTGACAATATGAGCGTACCAAGTCCTTTCTCGCTCTGATGTTCTGGGACTCCTGGCAAGGCAGCAGAGCTAAATAGTCTCTAAAATATTGAGCTCTTAGGACCAGAAGACTCAGAAGTCATCTCTTCCAAACCCAGTCCAGCCCCGACAGATGATATTGATCCTATCGATACAGTTCTAATGCTGTGATCTTCACTCTCTCTGGGTCTGAAAATGAGGCATTGTACCTCATTTAATGGAGCATGTATGGTTCCTTAATATGATGGCTGTACAGTTTCTTTAACTGGTAAAAGGAAAATCAGGGAACAGTAAATATTCTTTTTTTTCCCCCTTGAGCAAACTAAACTAGACAGAGTATAATTTGAGTTGCATTTATGAAACTGCAATTTATTCATCTAACTGGAAACCCCTGTACTTTTCTTCTTACTGTTATTTATTAAGCCATCCTGTGGCGGGCACTGTGCTAAATTCTCTTTAGGTATATACTACTTAAAAACCTTTAAATCACCATGAAAGATAAGTGTCATTATTCCCATTTTACAGAAGATGAAATTGAAATGCAAAGATATTAAATAACTTGCCTGTAGCCACTCACTGGGGATGAAAGAGATCCCAGCACATCCCAGTGAGCCTGGCTACACGTGCATCCATCCAATGTGTATCTGCATATTAAACATCTCGAAGAGACATCAGTAGGGGCAGTGTTTCCATTTGCAGAATAATCTGTTATGAAATTAAACTCATGTTGAGGTTCCTCCCTTAAATATTTTGAATTTACTGGAATAGTCACTGGCCTGCATAGTAGGTAGTCCATTTGGTTGAGCAGATACTTGATTTATGTCAATGGGAGTTTTGTCTGGAACATGGGGCATCGACGTGGCAGTTCTTCATGTGTTGAGTGGAGATCACGGCTCCTGCGGCCTCTGTGTGTTTGTGCTGTGACTTGACCCCACTGTCCTTGGCCCCAGGGCTGTGGGGGCAGCTACCCTAGGCTTCAGCATCCCAGGACCCACACTATTTGCTTAAAAATTTGTCAGTAGAAAGAATTTCATTCAGTTACACCCCTATTTTGAGAGGTTGATCAGTTAGGCATCCTCCCTGTCCTGCTCCTTCTACCTGCTCCAGAAGGGACAAGACTAACATTTTGGGCATTTTGGACAAGACAGAGCATTCCAGTGGAGTGTAGACTTATTAACTGTAATCAGTAAAGATTCTAATGATTCTAATTCTAGCTACCTAGGGAAATATTTTCAAAAATAATTTTGAATAATTAATGCATACCTGGGGGACATCATCCAGCAACACCAAAAGTTTCACTTCCAGTCCCCACTCCTGTTTACCTGAGTCCCCGCCAGAAGTCACCGTAATTACCAGTCTCTTCTAGAATATTCCAGAGATATTCTAGATATACACAGGCACACCTCATTTTACTGTGCTTCATAAGTTCTGCATTCTTTACAAATTGCATTTTGTGGTAGCCCTATATTGTTAAGTCTATGGGGGCCATTTTTCCAACAGCCTGTGCTCATCTCATGTCTCTGGGCCACATTTAAGTAAGGTCTGTGCATTGTTTTTCAGATGGAATGCTATTGCAGACTTAACAGACCACAGTGTAGTATGAACATAACTTTTATATGCACTAAGAAACCAAAAATTTCATGTGACTCACTTTATTGCTATATTTACTTTACTGGGTGATTTGAAGCAAACTCACACTATCTCTGAGGTATACCTGTGCAAGATCTTATATTTTTATGTATTTTTTCCTATAAAAAAGTAACACTTTACACAGTTCTCCACTATGCTTTAGGAAATAGGATTTTCTTTAAAAAAAATTTTTTTAATAGTGTCCAGCACATAGGGAAATTTAATAAATATTTCGATTAAGAAATTAATTCACAAAGGCAATAGGCAGAGAAAGGGGTGGGAGAAAAAATATCTGTATGATAATACCAAAATTAAAGCACATATAAAGAAGCACAGAAATATTTGCCCAGGAAGTTGGGCTTCTAGTCTCTATTCCTCTCTCCCAGCCAACAGTGGGAATCAGGAGGTATAGCAAAAAGACTGTAGGACTTGATATTAAGCTATCCCAGCATGTGTTAGCATGATTTTGCTGAGTGACCATCAAACTGAGGGTTTCCCTAGGAAGTCATCCACCCCAGACACACGGTGGCTTGCAGTCAGGAATGGTAGTAACCACTGCTGTTGTGAATCTCCTCTATGGTATTTTGGCCCTGTTTCAACCTGGTTCTTGATGCAATGTTCCACAGACTGCAGGAACAAAATCCAGTCGTGTCTTCCTGTCTCTGGAAGCAATGGCCAGCGTGGAACATTAGTATGTGCCAGGCGCAGTGAGGCCACTTTGCCTACATGATCACATTTAAGGCACAGACAGCCCTGTAAGCCTGTTATGATTATGACTGTTATCTTTCAGATCAGAAACTGAGCTGAAAAGTAATATAATTTTCTCTGAGTTACCCCCTCTCCCCCAGGTAAATAACTTGAGTCCTAATCAGCCTGACACCAAAATGCATGCTCCTAACATACTCCTTATAACCTGCCCCTTGAGTGGATCAGATGGGTTTAGTCTTGTAGACACTGCAGAGAGGAAATGCACTTCTCCCCATCCCAGCCGGCTTCTCAGCACACACCTCTGAACTTTTCTGCAGTTCCTAAATCTATAGCAAAAAGAAGTCACAAGGCAAGGCACACTGAGACCCTCAGTGTGGGAGACCCTGTAGCATTCTTCACTGCCTCACTATGAGAGCAAGGGGCTTTGACATGAGGTGCATTTTCAGATCTCTCCTGCTCCTGTCTTTCAACTCTTTATCCAGGAGAATCTCCATGCCTTTTCATGTTTTGGTCACAGCAGGCTCCATACAATTCCTGCAGAGTAACGCAAAAAGAAAGGGAGAAAAGTGTTGACTGAGAATTCCGGCAAACATTACTTAAGCTGAAGAGGAGCACTGCAGATTGACGATGAGACTATTAGTGCTAGGAACGCCAGGAAGCTTTCTTGTCAACATTCCAGTTTCAGATTTTTATGTCTGTTTAATTACCAGCACTATTGCACACTGCCAGGATGTGCCTCTTCAAAATACTACTGGAACTTCATTGTCATTACAACCAGCTACACTCACTGTCTGCATTGTGGATCTTTAATAGCTTCCTTCATTTTGCAGCTTGTCCCAAATAGTCCAGATGACAGCTCTAATTTTCCCCCTTAAAACTCATTTTTCCCCCTTATGTACCATGAAAAAAAAAATTGGATAGAACTGTTTTCCTTCTGCAAAAGGGTGGTTTTCTCTATGACAACTATTTAACCAGGAGTCTGTTTCAAAATGTCTACCTTCATCTTCCTTGTTATCTGAATTCATTCATAAATGTATTTAACCACTGGGGTAATTCTGGGAATTATGTATTTGCTAGCAATGTTGAGAGAGGCATTTGATTCATGGAGGATGATTTTATCAAGAAAATAGCTTTGCTACAGAAATATCTGGCTCTTTTCTTTGAAAGAGCAATATATCAAATGTTTATCCAATCAAATGTGTACTCTCCTTGTCAACAAGGTCTCTAAGAACAGAGAAGAAACTAGAGGAGCTCCTCGACTCATTAAAATAATATTCACGTTATCAAATGATAGCTAATGAGTTTTTGAACTGTAGATATTAAAAATAGATTTTTCCCCAAACCTGCTTGAACACAGCATTTTTTAAAATTGAGGTAAGATTGGTTTGCATAGTCATTTATGTTTTAGAGGTTAAGTCTTTCCAGATTTCAGGTGTTGTTCCTACTTCACACTCACCGCCAAGGTACCCACAGTCCATCTGTGCGAACACAGCATTTTTTTAATATAAATTTTTTAAATTTACATATATTTGACATAATTGTAATCACCATGTATTCCCCATCACCGTAACACCAATGCACCATCACCTCAGTCCCCCGTGCTCCTGTCTGCCCTCCACCCTTCCCCTTTTCCCTCAGTGTCCCCAGTTTATCTTTGTCTTTTCACTTTTGGTTTTTGTTTCTTTCTTGTTGTTATTATTATTGTTGTTGTTTTTATTCCTTTACTTGATCCTTATTTGGTTCCCTTATATTCCTCCTAGGGGAGGAACCATCTGGTATTTTTCTTTTGCCTTCTGACTTACTTCGCTGAGCATCATCCCTTCCAGTTCCATCCATGTTCCTATGAATGCGTCTAGTTTTTCGTTTTTTATTGCTGAGTAGTAGTCCATCGCGGACACAGCATTTTTAAACAAGGATGAACAAGGTAGCTTTGCTCCTACTGCACCAATGAACAGGGAAAACTTGGACTCCTGCTGGTGATCACAGAAGCCCTATTGAGTGGGAAGGGAGAACAGCAGTGGTGTTAGTGTAATGAGTGCTGAACTTGTTAGCAGGCAGAATGAGGAGCACCCCCAGACCCCCAAATCTACCTGCTACAGGTGGGTTCTGCCATCCACCACATAAAGTCAAAACAGACTCTGGTTCATAAATCCTTCCTTGGAAAAGAATTTTCATACAATTAGTGTGCAATAATTAGTGTGCCATAGAGAAAAGAGGAAGAATATAGTTTCCAAATCAAGCACCCTGCATTACCCCTCCCCTTGTGGGTAAATGCCCAGCCAAATAGGGTTGATCCAAAGCAGAACTGCTAAGGCCCAAAAGCTTGTCGCAAGTCTAAGGAACCTTCTGGTGGGGAACTATAGGGGAGAGCTAGAAGGTCATAGTCAAATCTGGAAGAAAAAGAGCAAAATGAACATCAAGATAAAAGCTGCCATTGTTAATCTCCCCATGTTTCCCTTGCCCACCTCTCTGTCTCTTTCAAGTGTCTCCTTCCATGTCCTCCATGTTCCTGGTACCAGCCCAAGGCAGGAAGCAAACGAGCCTTCTTCATCTGTCTTTCTGCTCCATATGTCTCCT
Source organism: Galemys pyrenaicus (assembly GCA_019455555.1). NCBI lineage: Eukaryota > Metazoa > Chordata > Mammalia > Eulipotyphla > Talpidae > Galemys > Galemys pyrenaicus. The sequence continues at coordinate 13,377,197 of JAGFMF010011709.1, forward strand.
CCATTCTTCTTCCTCCATCTCCCTCCTGCTGCTGCTACTTTTCTCAGTCCATTTTCCAAGTCTTTTCTAGCTACCCCTCACTGCCCAGCTCCACCCTTCCCTAGGGTGGGAGAGGGAACTTACACCATCACAAATGTACAACACGGCCCTCCCACATGGTCATCAGTCAGACTGACCAGATGGGTTGTAACAGGCCTGCAGTGTATCTCTTAGGCCTTTGGTACCAGTGGCCAAGTGGTTAATATTAACTCTGTGAATATTAACTTGATAAATTTGGTTAATGATATTGAGTCACTTTTAAGAAAGTCTTTAAGAAAGACAGATGCTTGCTAAAAGAAACAGAAGAAGATACAAAGAAATGGAAAAATATCCCTTGCTCATGGATTGGAAGAATTAACGTCATTAAAATGGCCATCCTACCAAAAGCAATCTACAGATTCAATGCTATTCCAATAAAAATTGCAATGTCATTCTTCAAAGAAATAGAAAAAAAATTGATGAAATTCATAAGGAGACACAAAAGACCTCGTATAGCCAAAGCTCTCCTAACTGACAAAAAGGGAAGTGGAGGGAATCACACTTCCTGACTTCAAACTTTATTACAAAGCCACAATCATAAAAACGGCATGGTACTGGAACAAAAACAGACACATAGACCAATGGAATAGA